>CM045759.1:121086122-121686122 GCA_025200525.1 Camellia lanceoleosa | reverse complement strand
TACTTGTATGCTGTGCGCATCACGTAGTAATGATAGATTAATAAACCGGAATAAGAACACATGTACTTTCAAAAACAAATTATCATGTTAGTAAAGGCCGATCTTCAGATCGGGCGAGCGGGGGTGCTCATTGCATGACCTTTCCCTATTGTACCCAAGTTCCCGAGCCGAGGCAACTTTAGTAATGACGGACAAGTGGCCTTAGGCACGAGTCAGGGTTTTCTAAATTTTCCAAAATAAAACATTTAGGTGGCAACTCTGTATTTGGCAAAGCAGTCCATGTTTAGCACTTCTTTATAAAAATCAGTTTTCCAAAATGATTTGCCAGATTTGGACTCTTTGGTGATTTATCGGTCTTGCATTGCACTTTGCGAGATTAGATTCAGAACTGTGACATTGAGTCTAAACTGTAGTAGCTAATGAACAAAACGATTTCGCGCCTTCGCGCGTGGAGCCATGACGTTCGGGCGGTCTACACATGGCAATGCAGCTCTTGCCCTCTTTCAAGCCTTGGGCAACCTCAATCAAACGGACGCTAGATCCACTGGAGCCTAGGACAAGCAAGAAATGAGACAACATGCACAAGCAAAGCGCATGTCGCCGAAAACCCTGCCAGTCATGATTGTCGCGGTCACCGGCATCAGAAAACCGACGAATCAAGCTCGGAATGTCCAGCTCCTCGTCGCGAATCAAGGACCGAGCGTCATGCAAAGTGAGCCCACACATTCGTCCCAAGGCTTGGACGTGGCCGAAGCGGAATTGGAGCAAGATTTCTTCATCGCGCTCGGATTCTATTAAAGCTTAGAAGTCTTCGAAAGTGGGACACATCTCTTGTCCACCAAAGCTAAAAACGTGCGTAATCGGATTCTAACACCTCGCCGTGGCATGAAGGAATGGAAAACGCACCGGGGTGTGGCTCAGCGTGAATAGTGCATTTATGCTGAAGCCCCAGAAATTCAACTTTTCCGAGTCATCCAAGGTAGCAATCCAATTTGTGAGATTTTGGACAAGAAATGCCTCCATTTGGTGCAAAACTGAGTTAGAATGAGGGAACCACGAAGCTGGAACCTTTATGGAGGATAAGGCATTGCTTAGAGGACATGTGGCAAGAATCTGGAGGTCCCCAGCATAACTGGTCGGCCGGCCACTTTTTCTGGTCGACCAGCCATGTTTTTTGGTCTGCAGACCAGAAAAATGGTCGGCCGCCTTCTTTGGTGGTCGGCCATGAGCAAAAATGTGGTCTGCAGCTATTTCTTGTCTCTAGAAGAAAGTCCCTAGCCTTCCTATGTGTTGAGAGTGCTGAAGGTCTGAGTTTACCTCTGTTTCGAATGCATTCTGTCGCGTTGTTCGTCCAATATACGTTTGCTTATCGAGCCGTTATTCTTTGATTATCGAGTCGTTGCTCTTTTGTTATTGAGTTGTCGCAATTTGTTTATCGAGTTGTTACTCATTTGCTTATCGAGTTGTTGTAATTCGTTTAACGAATTGTTTTTGTTTTAAGTTATTTAGTTTGTTACGTTGGTTCACTACCTGACTTGGCAATACACGATATTCATTTTTTATCAATCTCATTTTTGTGCAAAGTGATGCGATGCCATGCTTAGAATACAAATACAACACTTTTTGAACAAAAAGTTGTTTTCATTCCATCATTGTTTCTTTTTTACAACAAGGTACAAGTTTTAAGGAAAATAAAACTGCCTAACGCTGTACAATGTGCTACAACTACTAGTAAAAATAAAATAAAGCAAAAACATCTGCATCAGTGCTATCGGGCTCAAGATCGAGAGGCTTTCTTCACCCTCTTCGGCAAAGCAACCTTTGTACCATCGCCGCCGGCACCACCATCTGAATCGGAGCCACTATCCTTGGATCCTCCTCAGCGTCACCTCCGCCCTCAGAACTGGAACCGGAGTCATCATCTCTACCCGCAGATGTCTCTGACTGAGGATGTGCTGACTCCTCCTCCTCACTGGACTCATCATCCTGTCTAGCAGGCACTCGACGCCTCCCTCAGCCGTGAGTCGAGACCCCTCTCCCAGCTGCTCGAGAAGGCCTGGATCGCCCGGCCTGTAGAGGTGCGACCTGAAAAGGGCAGTTTGAATACATCAGCCAAAGTATGTATATTAGATGCAGATGCAAGTATGGTGCATAGAATGAGTGCATGCAGATATTGTATGTAAATGTGATGTGTCAGATGTGCTCTACACATGCAGTGAATCAGTGTAGTGAAATGTTCAATTTCAGTATGTCTTCAGAAGTACGATAAATACAAGGAAATTGAAAAGTATCAGAATGCCGGAGGCATACAGCAGCGTTTCCCTTCGCAAGACCATACTCTCGAGTGAGGCTACCATCCCGAGCAACCCCTCAGTATATTCTCTAGGAGGCTACAGATGCAAGTTCAAGTCATCAGTGAATGAATGAATGTCTAAATATCTGAAAGATAAATGAAAGCTGTGGAGCATACCGGTGGTGAGTCAGGGTCACTGACATATCGATGATCGGGCAATGGAGGCTCTAGTGGAATCTGGTAAAGTGTCCCATACCGCCAGCCTATCAGCTCATTCGGAAGATTTGGCCATCTATCCCACTGCCTAATGGCGGGGATCCCCCTACTCCTACCTCCCGAAGTGCTAGCCTTGCTAGTCGAAGGAATCTCTGCAGCTCGAGCGTGGCTCGACGACGGCATATCAGCAGCTCTCCTCATCGGGGTACGGACACCTGTCAGTGGAGGCATTAGGTATGTGTGAAGATATGTCGCGTACTCCCCCTCCTCCAGGAAGAAGACTGCGTCAGAACCCAACATAAGGTCATCAACCTCCCGGGGAGTGAGGCTCTCTATGGATCGCATGTCCAGTGGAGGCGGCGAGGGGATCTTCTGAGCGGGGTTGCCCATCGTCTGGCGCATGAAGTGGTTGCCGAGAAACCAGGCTCTGTCGATTGGTCCTTCAAACAAAACCCTATACCGAGAGGCGCCCCATGCCCCAGCGAACTGGAACCAAGAATACCTTGGCATGGCTATCCAAGGCTGCTAGGTGACCTGCAGATAACAAATGCATGAATTGATCAGTTGTTATAAATATGCAAGATGAATCAAAGCTGAAAGCATGAAGAATTGAGAGTTCGGGATTACCTCCGTCGCCCGTATGGTGTCAAAATACTGCTTGAGGTATGGCAGAGTCTTCCGGGGCCTAGACCGGCACCAACCCTCGAATCTGCGCGAGTATGGAATATCTAGAGGTGCCTTCACCTCCAACTCAGGGGCGAGTGTCAGGAAATAGGCAAAAACCCACAGTTGTGAAAGGCAGGACAGTGGCTATCAGAATACAGAATATACAGAAAAGGTAGAATGCTGAGTGCGGAATGCAAAATACAGAATGTAATGTGTACAATGTATGCAGTGTGTAGTGTACAGATAATGAAAAGTAAAAATGTAAACCAAGAGGGCAGAATGTACTTCCCAGGCTCTCCAGTAGCCATCTACTATGTTCCCCTGCCCGCGGGAGGTCGCGCTCATGTAGCAATAAAGGATAGTGAGACGAGCGCCACTCCAATCAAAGTGCCGGACTTGTGATAGGTCTACTAGAGCGCTCAAGAGATATAGCCCGACCGGGTCCCCCCGGTCAGAGAACAGTTTGGTCCCGAGAAGGAACATCAAAAATCCCCGGGCATACTGCTGTATGGCCTTAATGGTCTTGGGCGTGGTCCTCCTATACTGCTCGGCGAACTAGGTGTACCTGACCCTGCCTGATGATCTGTCGATCGGCGGATGGGCTCCGAGCAGATAAGTCCAAGCCGCCTTCCACTCACCCATATCGGTATCGTATGGGATCGGCTGGCCTGCCACATCGAGTCCCGTCAGCATTGAAAAGTCGTACGGGGTCATCGTCATGTCCCCGGCAGTAGAAAAATAGAAGGAGTTGGTGGTGTCCCACCATCTCTCTGCAAGTGCACCCAGAAGGGTCCTGCTCCCCGGATGACGCGATAGCCCCACACAAAATGGGCCGAACCCTGCCTCATCTACAATCTGTCGAACAGCATCCGGGAGCTCTATATACCACTCCATCACGATGATCGGTCCATAACCCCGTGTGAAACGGAAAGCTACTTGCGTTCAGAATGAACATATGTATTCAGTTTCAAAATGAAAAGAATGTTGTGTTTTGAACTGTGTGCACAACGAAAAGAATGTTGTGTTTTGAGCTGCGTGCCCAACGAAAACAATGCTGTGTTTTGAGCTACTATAGACACCCCATTTTTGACCGACCTTAAGACTCAGACGTCATCAATTGAGCGCTTGGTGATGTTGCATATTGTGCTCGTTCTGAGGTTGCGGAGTCCCGGTTACGAGCCTTGCCTCCGGACTTCCGGACTCTTTTGTGCTTTGCCTCGGTTTGCGAACCAGGCTCCGTTTTCTCTGTTTTATCTTCCCAAAGGGAGGGAGAGGTCTAGTAGATCATCTCTCAGTGGCCGTAGGCTACGTTTCGTGGTCGTAGGCCATTTTTTCCATTTTGGAGCCCAGTTCCCGGTTTTCGGAGCCGTCAGACCGTGTGCCTCGATTCGAGACTGCCTAACCATCTCCGATTGCCCCGATTTTTGGCATGCATCCTATTTAATCCCTTTTGAGGGACACTGGGGTCCGAGAGACCAACTTCGTGGTCGAACACCACTCCCGGTGCCTAACAGCCCACTTTCGGGGCCCCGAACTGTGTGTTTCGGCTCCCGAACCTTCATTCTACATTTTTAGGCTCCAACCCAAACTTGAGATAGTCATATTTTGAGGTCCTTTTCATGTTTGATTAAGGATATTTTGTTGTTTGACATCTCCATATACCACTTGCTTCTTTACCCCTTGTTTTTTCCCTTTTCTTGCACGGTATTTTAGGCGTACTTGTGGGCTGTGTTGGACTTGGTTGTAAACTATAAAGTGTCTTATTTTGAGCCCCTATTAAACTTTGTTGAAGGGCTCTCCACCATTTGGAACCCGCAGCTATCACTTGCCCCTTTACCTCACCCTTTTGGCCTTTTTGGGGGGGATTTTGAATCCGAAATTCCCCCCCTTTTTTCCCCCCTCTTTTTCACCTCATTTGCCTATATATACAGCCCCTCCCCAGCTGGTTTAAGGGTTACAAAAAATCTGATTTGGGAGCTCCTCCATACAATCTCTCTCTCTCTCTCTCTCTCTCTCTCTCTCTATATTCTAACCTTAAAACTTCAAGTTCCTACACCCATTTCTTCACCACCACCAAGCACCACCACCACTACTCCATTCCGGAAGATAGGAGTGGCTTTCCAGCAGCTAAGAGGAAACATTTTTCAGTCTTAGAGGCAGCAAAGGTTGGGTCTTCAAGGGTGAGCACTCTTCTCCCTCTTTCTAGTTCATTTTTGCCTCATTTTTTTAGCCTCTTTACTTACTGTTTTGAGCTCCGACCAAAACATAAAATGTCATTTTTTTAAGCTATATTCCATGTTTCATTAAGGGCTTATTACAGTTTGAAGCTTATTTTTGACACTTTCTTCATTACCCCTTTGTATGCCGTTATTTTGCATGATTCTTTTAGCCTATGTGTGATCTGTTTTCGAGCATGATGTAAACTGTGGTTAGGCTTATTTTGAGCCCTTCTTCAACATTGAAGAAGGGTTAAACACTATTGGTGACCTCCATGTATGACTTGCTTCATTACCCCTCTTTGGTCCCCATTTTTGCATTTTTTTTTAGCCTATCATGCTTCTGTTTTTCGGCCATGATCAGAACTGAAAGTAGCCATATTTTGACCCCCTTGACATGTTTCATTAAGGGTCTTTGGATTTTTGATGCATTTTTTGTATACTTCATGTTATAGCCCTTGGTTGGCCTTAATCTTGCATTGCATCTTTAGCATGTTTGTATACTGTTTTGGGACTTGTCATCTACTGTGAGTAGTCATATTTTTGGTCCCTATTAAGTTTTGTAGAAGGGTATTTTTCTTTTTGGGTCTTGCATCTACCACTTGCTTCATTGCCTCCCTTGCGGAGCCATTTTTGTATGCCATTTTAGCCCTACCTGCGCTTGCTGTTTGACCATGCTTTGTACTGTAAAAATGTTTTTATCAGGGCTTTCTTTCTTCTGTATTCACACTTCGTGTGCAAATAATGCATGTATTGCATAGTTGTAGGCCATTTCATATGCCTAATTTTGAGTTTCGGGATGCGTCTCATGTATCGGGTGCCATATTGCCATGATTCGGGGCTGTTAAGCATCATATTTCAGTGATTGAAATCCATATGTTTGTATGCCATGATCCATGCCTTGCCATACCTTGTTAGAGTGGCAATTGTGCCTTAGGTCTGGTCCTCGGTTGGCGTGCATACGTGCACGTATTTCGAGCGTCCCATTTTCATTTTATGGCCTCTTATGTGAGTGTGGATGAGGTCCACTCACATTGGTGTAAGTCCATCTTGCATTGTGTATGCCATGTCTCAATGCGTTGTGCATGTTATGTTGTTAGCATTGTGTGTGCCATGTAGTTGCATTGCATGTTCATATGTTTGCATGCCCATGTTACATACTAGATCACATGCCTAGGTTGCATTGCATTGGCATGCATGCCTTGCCTCTTGATCAAGTGATAGAGGTTGGGCTTTATGTGTTTGTTTGATTTGCATGACATTTGAAATCAAAGTGCATACTTGGTTTCTTGGGCCATCACGCATCGAAATGCGCAATTGGTGGTCCGAGTATCAAGGAACATACCCCTTTGAGTCAAAATCATGATAAGGGATGTGTTGGTGCACACATTTCTTTGGAAATTTCATGCCATACACCGCGTCTGTTGTTGTTGTCAAAGCTGTCCTCTCACAGAATTTTCTACCGGCCGTAAGATAGAGTGCCGACGGCACTTTATGGGTAGCCGATAACCTCTCAAGCGGTAGGTGGTCATTTTACATGGCGTGGCCATTCCATCCGACCCGATGGTGTACAAAGAAGATGCAAGGAAGGTGTTCAGGACTTTGGCAATTTTTGGAGAGACAGGGCAGTAAGAACAGAGACAGCAATGGTATGGTGCAGATTTTCCAGGCAAGTCGAATTCGAGCACCCATCATTCACAAGATCCGAGGCGGTGAGGCCCCTTTCCTTTTTTATATATTGAATTTAATTTGATAATTAGAAATTTTGTAATAATTCATTTATTGTGTATTTGGACTGTACTATTTGGGACTGTATATTCTTTTGGTCCCTCCGTGTGAGGGCATATTTGTAATAAGTGTGTGTGAGTGGTGTGCTTGTCTTCCAACCCCCACTTCTTTCTTCCCTTTTATTTACCTGCTTATGATGGTAGATTAGGGCATATTTAAAATTAGCATACCTTATGCAATGCATGCGTGCATCCATGCATTTGTTGACATAGATCAGGCTTGGCACATCATACAAACTGCATCGTACTTTTAATTCCAAATTGAATACGTGATAGTTGTAGCATTTCACATGCCATGTCTAGGATAGCCGAGCCTGTCTAGATTACATCTTTGCATGTGTTGCATTAGACATTTCAGTATGCTTAGGTCCATGCATGGATTTCTAATAAGCTTCTGTTTTGGCTTGGAGTACTAGGTGAGTTTTTATGCTTTAGCATCCTTGCATGTGTGTGAGTATTGCCATAACAGCATGATTACCATGAGGCTAGCTGCTTGTGTGATATATCTGCTTGAATGCCTGTGGGTGGAGGTCAAATTACTTAAATTGGGATAATGCATTAAAACTGTGAGTTTTAAGCCCATTAGATAGTCCCAAAACCATCTTTTTCTAAAGCCCACTTGAGGGTGGCAAAACCTGCATTTTAGCCTACTTGCGAGTAGCAAATCATTTTCAAAACAAACTTACAATGTTTTGTTCCAATTTAGGCGATTTGGTCTATACTTGTTTGCTGTGCGCATAACATAGTAATTCTAGGCTAATAACCGGAATAAGAACACATAACGTTTTCAAAATTGGGTATCACGGTTAGTAGAGGCCGGTCTTCAGACCGGGCGAGAGGGGGTGCTCATAGCTGACCTTCCCCGATCGTACCCAAGTTCCCGAGTCGAGGCAACTTTGGTGATGACGGACACGTGGCCTTTGGCACCGAGTCAGGGTTTCCTAAATTTCCCAAAAATAAAAGATTTAGGTGGCGACTCTGTATCTGGCGAAGCAGTCCATGTTTGGCACTTCTTTCAAAAAAATCTGTTTTCAAAATCGATTTGCCGGATTTGGACTCTTTGGTTCAAGATTAAGAACCGTGACATTTGAGTCCTTAAACTGTAGTGACCCCAATATCAAACCGGAACGGGGGGGACTCGCACTCCCTCCCCAGGACGCGTTCGGGGATGTCTACAGCTACGTGCCCAACGAAAAGAATGCTGTGTTTTGAGCTGTGTGCCCAACGAAAAGAATGTTGTGTTTTGAGTTGTGTGCCCAATGAAAAGAATGCTGTGTTTTGAGTTGTGTGCCCAATGAAAAGAATGTTGTGTTTTGAGCTGTGTGCCCAATGAAAAGAGTTTTATGTTGTGAGCTGTGTGCCAAGTCAACAAAGTGTTATGTATGAGCTGTGTTCCAAATGAACAGAATGTAGTGTTGTGAGCCATGTGCCAAGTCAGCATGGTGTTATGTATGAGCTGTGTGCCAAATGAACAGAATGTTGTGTTGTGAGCTGTGTGCCAAGTCAACGTAGTGTTGTGTATGAGCTGTGTGCCAAATGAACAGGATGCTGTGTTGTTGAGCCGTGTGCCAAGTCAGCATAGTGTTATATATGAGCTGTATGCAGAATGAATAGGAGTGCAGTGTGTGAACTATGTTCAGAACAAGCAGAAGCGATGTGTATGTAAATGTGTTCAGAATGAGCAGATATAATACATAGCGAAAGCATGAACTGTGCAAGAAATGCAAAATGCATCGCAGAAAATGTAAAAGTGAAGTACGCACCTCGCACGCCTGATGAGATAAGTGGGACTCCGGCTCCCGTAATAGCAAGTCTGCGGGCGCTCGTCGCGTGAAATCCGTGAAATGATGGAAGGTGCTGGGAGGTAGTATGTGCTTCTGTGGGTGGTACCTCTCCAGGTCGAACGGCCGAATCCTCGGAGGCAATGGCATGACGTCAGGCTCGTTCCCTACTCTCGGAGAACCCTCATCATGTGGAACGTGATCAGCCATCTGGAAAAAAAAAGGGGTGCAAAAATGAGCGAAATGAGCCAAAATTGCAAAAAGTCAACAAAAGTCAACTCTCGGGAAGAGAAAAAGTCAACGAAAGTCAAAGCCCGGGAAAAGGTGCTAAACTTCGAGAGAAACATACCTCAAGTGGTGAAAATGGAGAAAGAAGCTCCGAAAACGAATTCTGATCGGTTCAAAACGAAGAGAATCGAAAGTTTTCGTGAATTAACTTCGTGTGGGGCGTTGGAAAACACATACAAAGCCCGGATCTAAGAAGAAAAATGGTCTAGGGAGGGAGAGCAAGTGATCTCGGCCTTGGAGGTGTGATGAAAAGTGATTTGGAGTTGTGTACTTAAAGAGTTGGTCTTCAAAAGACCAAGTTGCAAATGTTTTGATAAACTGGTCGGCTAGCCAATTTTTCTGGTCGGCCGACCACTTAACTGGTCTTCAACTAGTCGGCCAGCTATGTAGGTGGTCGGCAGCCCTCCTGGGTAGTCTTCAGGGCCCTATTGTCCTCCCTATGTGTTTTTGTGATGATTGGAGTCCTCGGCCCTCGAGAAAGTGCAAGGAAAGTACACTTTTTTGGCTCAAATTGTCCCCGCGGGAACTTCGATCCAAGTCTTCAATGCATGGCTCATTGTCACTCGTCAAGAGCATGGTGTATCCTTTTTGAGTACGTTGTGACCACTCCGAGAGGTAAATCGAAGGTTACGATTAATTTGCTCTCGTTAAGGCTTGTATTTCCTTATTCGACATTTTGCCTCAAACATGTTGTTGTTAAGCACACCATTTCAAATGCATTGTTATGCTCACTTCTCTTGCATTGTTATGCATACCATTCGTAGCATTGTTATACACACCTATCTTGCATTGTTATGCTCATTAGTTGCCTTGACATGCACCTCATTACTTGTGTTGTCACCCACGTTCTACTTGCATTGTCATGCACCTTTTTAACTTGCATTGTCACGCACGTTACCTGCATTATTATGCACACTTTACTTGCGTTGTCACGCACGTTCCACCCGCATTGTCATGCACTATTCACATGTGTTGTCAAGCACGTTCCATCCGTATTATTATGCACCCTCCCACCCGCATTGTTATGCACTCTTCACATGCGTTGTCTCGCACGTTCCACTTGCATTGTTATGCACCTTTTCACTTGCATTGCTACGCATATTTCCATCGGCATCATATGTGCACACGTTTATCTTGTGTTGATATTGTATCTTGATATAGTATTGATCATGTGTTCCTGTTATATTGTACTTGTCAAAATCTCTCTTTTGTGCAAGCACGATATTGTATGTACGGTTCATTTAGAGAAGTTCCGTTTCTGTTTGACTGTTACCTTTCTCCTCTCGTGTTTGGCACACGTTTGGATACCTTTCTCCTCTTGCGTTTGGCGCGCGTTTGGATACCTTTCTCCTCTCGCATTTGGTAGGTGTTTGGACGTACCTTTCTCCTTTTGCGTTTGACACATGTTTGGAGGTCTTTCTTCTTTTGTGTTTGACACACCGAGAGGTGTTTCGTTTGAGACTCCGGGTGTTCTCGGTAGTCGCTTTTAGCCTTCTCCGCGTGAGACGCAGTGAGAATTGTATAATTTTCTTACATCCTTTCTGCATGAGATGTAGTTTGGTTCATGTTTACTTGCTCGCATAGCATTCGCTTAAAATGTTGCATTTATTTTGCATAATTGCTTAATTACAGCTCTCTTTGCATGATCATAAGTTATGTTCGGTATTGTGCATGTCATTTGCATTTTGCCTCTGCCTGCAAGCGCATCTCTTTGTTATCTTGCTTGTTTGTCTAAGTCTTCAGCCTTGTCAAAAATGGGTCGTCTCTAGGCTTTGACATTCACTTCTGTCACTTCTTAACGTTCGAGTTCTGTCAAAGAGAAGCAACTGTAGACACCCCATTTTTGACCGACCTTAAGACTCAGACATTATCGATTGAGTGCTCGATGATTGTGCATGTTTGTGCTCATTTCGAGTTTTCGGGGTTTTCGGCTGAGTGCTTTGCCTTCGGGCCTCTAAACTCTTTGTGTTTTGGCTTGGTTTATAGACCACACCTTGTTTTCCCTTGCCTGGAGGGAGAGAGAGGTCTGTAGATGACTTTTTGTGGTCGTAGATCACTTTTCCCTCTTGTAGGCTAGTTTTCAGTTTCCGGAGCCTTCGGCCGCGCGCCTTGTCTCGGGACCGCTTACCGTTCTCCTTTTGGCCTGGTTTTCGAACCATGCCTTGTTGCCTTGGTCTAGAGGGACACAGAGGTCTTGGAGACCACTTTTTGTGGTCGTAGACCACTTTTCCCTCGTAGACCACTTTTGGTGCCCGTAGACTAGTTTTCGAGGCTTCTAGCTGCACGCCTCGACCCCCGGACTCTTGTCTTGCATCCTTTTTGGTTTCTTTTTGGCACCAACCTTGTTTTCCTTGCTTAGAGGGTGGAATGAGGGTTGGAGACTAGTTTCTCTCCCTGAAAACCACTTTTCTTCCCCGCCAGCCTCAAAGAGGAAAGAGAGAGGAAAGACAACCCCAAAATCAACGGAGTCAGATATTGAACTTTTTCCGATCAAAGTGCATATTTGTGCTCGTTTTGAGTTTTCGGGATTTTCGGCTGAGTGCCTTGCCTCCGGGCCTCTGAACTCTTTGTGTTTTGGCTTGGTTTGTAGACCACACCTTGTTTTCCCTTGCTTGGAGGGAGAGAGAGGTCTGTAGACGACTTTTTGTAGTCGTAGACCACCTTTTCGTCTTGTAGGCTAGTTTCCGGTTTCCGGAGCCTTCGGCCGAACGCCTTGTCTCGAGACCGCTTACCGTTCTCCTTTTGGCCTGGTTTTCAAACCATGCCTTGTTGCCTTGGTCTAGAGGGACACAGAGGTCTTGGAGACCACTTTTTGTGGTCATAGACCACTTTTCCCTCATAGACCACTTTTGGTGCCCATAGACTAGTTTTCGAGGCTTCCGGCTGCACGCATCGACCCTCGGACTCTTGTCTTGCATCCTTTTTGGTTTGTTTTTGGCACAAACCTTGTTTTCCTTGCGTGGAGGGTGGAATGAGGGTTGGAGACCAGTTTCTCTCCCTGAAAACCACTTTTCTTCCCCGCCAGCCTCAAAGAGGAAAGAGAGAGGAAAGACAACCCCAAAATCAACGGAGTCAGATATTGAACTTTTTCAGATCAAAGCGACCACCTCTTCACGTATTACCTTTTATTTCAAAGCACAGATCACGAGATTTAAGGATTTGGGTGCATGGGGTGATTTATATAAGAACTAGAAAGAGAGAGAGTGAAGAAAATGGCTTAGAAGGTTTTTAGAGAGAGAGAGAGAGAGGAAAGCAAAAAGTAAAAGAAAATATCTTTTTCCCGTAACATTATACGCATAGACCACTCGAGTGACCAAAACACTGCTCGAGTGACCAAACCATGACTCGAGCGAAGAACCCAAATCCCCATAACCTTAACCCTGTAGAGTAGATCGCTCGAGTGAACTAACCATTACTCGAGCGAAGAATGACCTCCCTTAGAATTTCAAACCTGCAAAGAGATCCCTCAAGTGATGGAAAGACCGCTTGAGCGAAGAACACCACATTCCCAGTAGTTCATACTACAAACACATAATTTGGGAAAAACAAAAAATCGCTTAAGTGAAGAAATGACTGCTCAAGCGAACTCAACAACAAACAGACAAAAATTCTTTTGAAACACTAACTCCCAACCTATTCAAAACAAAATCTAATAACTCCAAACAACCAATTCCAATCAACAACAAGACAACGATGAGTATAAATAACAATAATGAGTACCGCATCTCGAATAAAAAAGTAAAAAAAGGATCGGGTCTTAACCCGGGCTGCTGTAGCCCAAATATGGTATGGCACGTGGTAGCCAGCATAGAAAGAAAGAGTAACGAAGACACACTTCTATTAATAGGGTTTATGGCCATGTTTGATTTGTATTTGTGAAACAATTTTAAAAAATAATTTTTTTGGAAAGAATTTACAAAATTTTAAAATTTGTTTGTTTATATGTTTTGAAAATAATTTTGGAGTTTGGGATGATTTAATTTAATTTATTATTATTATTATTTTTTTGTAGTTGAATCGATAGGTGTGAGAGAAAAAGTGATTAATTGATGTATTTCAAGAGATAAGGTGATTTGAAGAGATAGACATATAGATGTATTTCAACAGATAATGTCTTTTGGAAAAATTATATCTTTTTGGCCCAAAAAGATAAAAATGGACCTATGGCCTAAGTACTTTTTTATTTTTATTTATTATTATCTTTGTGGGGGCCGAGATTCGAGAGTCGTGGAGATTCTAGATAGTCGAATCTGGGAGAGTCGAGGTTCGAAGCACTCGGCAATTGGCTTTAAAGCTCAAATCTAACCCTACTCGGCCAAATAACCGATTAAGCAAGGGGCCGAGTGAAGATCAGTCCATTATAAAATGTGTCGAATATGAGGTGGGGAATAGATTTAATCCCGAGGCCCAAAGAAGAAAAGATATAAATAGAAGAAACATCAGCCAAAAGGAGGTATGTGAGAATTGTTGTGCCAAACTTAAAATACAAGCATTTTTGTACATTGAGACTGACTTGTCCGTCGGAGTGCTAATTCCGGCACCCCTGACCGGAGTGTTCATTCATTTTCAGGTGACTAGAAGAGGATCACAAGCGTTCTCCAGAATCAGAAGAGTATTTCCAAACCACTTCTCTACAATTGGCGCCGTCTGTGGGAATACTCAAGCACATCCATGGCGAGCGTGATGGAAGATCCTCTGATAGTCACTGTAGACCCTATACCGCAAGATGAAACCACTTTAACAACCATGCTTGGAACAGAGACTTTCGCCGCAAGACGTGCCTTGAATTTCGCTTCACCATCGACTTTGGAACACGAAGCAATGCAAGCGATCTTGGAACAAGCAAAGCAAAATGAACAAAGATTGGAGAACCTGATTGCAGAGAACAAACATCTCCGTCAGGATTTGGCCTTGGCGGTGGCGAAGTCCAAACAAGCTGCATACCAAGGCCTGGAACGACCCGTGAGGACAGCTGGTCGACGATCTCGAGCCCGACAATAAGAAACTGATAGCAACTGCGACTCATTATCCTTGGAGCCCAAGAGGGAGGGGCGATCTGAAATTTCCAGTTCTTTTGAAGAGAGTCCCCGTACAAGGCGTAAGCGAAGAAGAAACAGCTCGGATGACGATTAAGACGATCCTTTTGAATGACGGATTGCAAAGGCAGTGCTATCCAAGAAATTCAAAGCACCGTCATTCACCCTGTACGATGGTAAATTGGTACAAGATGGCCGGCTACAATAGTACGTCCGAAAAGGCAACCCAACCAAAGCAACAACCTTGACACAGGATTTATATTCGCTCCGCGTGATCTACATGATTTACAGCCTGCCAATGTCATCGGCGCTGCACGCGATTCAATCGAAGCCAACCCAAGACAAATCATAGTAGTCCTGAAGCTTGGCTCCCCTCGTTCAGTAAAGGAGGTTCAAAAGTTGATGGGGATGGCTGCTGCACTCAACAGGTTTATCAGTCGGTCCACAGATCGCTGCCGACAATTCTTTCATACACTACGGTAGGGCAAGGCCTTTGAATGGTCCGCCGAGTGCGAAGCCGTTTTCAACGGCCTGAAGACCTAACTCCGCTCAGTACCACTCCTAACAACACCCTCTGCTGGTGGCTCGCTCATTTTGTACCTAGTAGTTTCTGACCGAGCTGTCAGCGCCATATTGATAAAGGAAGAGTTGGGAGAGCAACGGCTGGTGTATTATGTGAGCAAAGCAACGGTTGACGCCGAAACACGCTACCTTCTGCTGGAAAAGCTCATCCTAGCCCTAGTTATGGCGGCAAGGAAGCTCATGCATTACTTCCAGGGGCATAGCATTGGGGTGCTGACAGATTATCCCCTCTGATCAGTACTACGCAGTGCGGAAGCATCTGGACGTGTTTCAAAGTGGGCTCTGGAACTTGGCCAGTACGATATTCAATTTCTACCTAGAAGCTCAATCAAGGGACAGGTGCTTGCCAACTTTATTGCGGAATTCACTGGGGGCCTTGCCGACTTCAAGTCTGATGTCGTCAACTTCAAGTCAGATGAAATTCGATCGAAGCCGAACTAGAGGATTTATGTTGGGGACATATGGCAGTTGTATTGTGATGGATTATCCAATCAGCGGGGCAGTGAAGCTAGAGTTGTAATCATGACCCCCGACGATGCAATAATTGAGCAGGCCGTCAAACTCGGCTTCAAAGCATCAAATAACGAAGCCGAATATGAAGCCCTTTTAGCCGGTTTGTGGAACGCGCATATTCTGGGTGCTCGGCGTCTACTTGTGTTTTGCGACTCAAAACTGGTGATCAATCAGCTAAAGGGGGAGTACGCGGCAAGAAACAACTGTATGGCGGCCTACATGAAAACAGCCAATTCCCTGTTGGCAAAATTCGACCATCATGAGTTGAACCAGATAACACGTGATCAGAACACCCATACAGATGCCTTGACTTGCCTAGCCTCCGCAATCAACTCAGAGATTAAACGGACCATCGAAGTAGGATTCATCCCAGAGCCAAGCATTGGCCCTTCGGAAGAAGTCCAAATCAACGTTATAGAATCTGCACTAAGCTGGATGGATCCCATTATTGCATTCCTATCTTCTGAACAGCTCCCAGAGGACAAGAAAGAAGCACACAAGCTACGAAACAAAGCCATGTGATACTACCTGGATCCGCAAGGAAGGCTTTATAAAAAGTCACTCTCTGGCCCATATTTGGAATGTGTGTACCCGGAAAAAGTCGGGGAGCTTCTGATTGAGATACACGAAGGCAGTTGTGGTGCCCATTCTGGCGGACACTCTTTGGCCCATCGAGCTATAACGCAGGGATATTATTGACCGACAATGAGAGCGGACGCCAAGTGTTATGCAAAAAAGTGTGAACAGTGCCAGAAATTCTCCCCGTTAAACCATCTTCCTGCTGAAGAGTTGAACTCTATCACCAGTCCTTGGTCGTTCGCCTAGTAGGGGCTTGATATCGTAGGACCATTACCGAGGGCCCCAGGGAACAAGCGATACCTGATCGTCGCAATAGATTACTTCACGAAATGGGTCGAAGCGGAGGCATTATCACACATTCGAGATGCTAACGTTAAGCGCTTTGTGTAGAGGAACATCATAACACGATTCAACATTCCCAGAGCTCTTATCTCAGACAACGGCACCCAGTTTGATTGTGGCATATACCAAGAGCTGTGCAGCAAATATGGTATTCGGCCTTACTTTTCTACACCGGCTTACCTCCAAAGCAATGGCCAAGCCGAAGCCTCTAATAAATCCATCTTGGACGGCATCAAGAAGAGGCTGGAGAAAGCCAAAGGCAAATGGGTCGAAGAATTGCCGAGTGTACTGTGGGCTCATCAAACTACACCGAGATCGACTGGAGAAATGCCTTTTGCCCTATGCTTTAGAACCCAGGCGATCTTACCCCTGGAGATCGGCCACCCGACACTCAAGTTGCAAGTTTTTGACACGGGCCGAAACGACATGATGCTGGCTTTGGATTTGATTCTAATCGAAGAACGAAGAGACCGAGCCCTTATGACGATACCAAAGACAACGGTGGCAAAGTCGTATAATCAACGGGTTCAGCTGCGCCGCTACACACCAGAAGAATTGGTCCTGAAGAAGGTGCTTCCAGTTGATAGGAAACTGGCTGATGGAAAATTGGGTCCCAACTGGGACAGCCCCTACCAGATTGATTCGATCGCCGGAGTAGGGGTATATCGGCTCAAAGACATGTCATGAAGGAGTCTACCACGGCCCTGGAATTCCACACATTTACGCAAATTTTATCATTAACCCGACTTGTCGAACGTGACGCTTGTTCCGAACTGTTCGCTATGTACATCTCTTTTTCTGTAATACAAAGATTCCCATTCACCCACTACAGAATCTAGTTCAAAGATGTTCCGATCAAGCCTCCGGATTCGGAGCGCCCTTCGTGGATATCATGATTGGCCAATTAAAGTCTCTGGATTCGAAGCCCCATCGGCGAATGACGTCTTTGGGCCGATCAAGCCTCCGGATTCGGAGCGCCCTTCGTGGATATCACGATTGGCCAATCAAAGTCTCCGGATTCGGAGCCCCATCGGCGAATGACGTCTTTGGGCCGATCAAGCCTTCGGATTTGGAGTGCCCTTTGTGGATATCACGATTGGCCAATCAAAGTCTCCAGATTCGAAGTCCATTGACGAATGATGTCTTTGGGCCGATCAAGCCTTTGGATTCGGAGCGCCCTTCGTGGATATCACGATTAGCCAATTAAAGTCTCTAGATTCAGAGCCCCATTGGCGAATGACGTCTTTGGGCCGATCAAGCCTCCGGATTCTAAGCGCCCTTCGTGGATATCATGATTGGCCAATTAAAGTCTTCGAATTCGGAGCCCCATTGGCGAATTATGTCTTTGGGCCGATTAAGCCTCCGGATTCGGAGCGTCCTTCGTGGATATCACGATTGGCCAATCAAAGTCTCCGGATTCGGAGCCCCATCGGCGAATGACGTCTTTGGGCCAATCAAGCCTCCGGATTCGGAGCGCTCTTTGTGGATATCACCATTGGCCAATTAAAGTCTCTGGATTCGGAGACCCATCAACGAATGATGTCTTTGGGCCGATCAAGCCTCCGGATTCGAAGCGCCCTTCGTGGATATCACGATTGGCCAATTAAAGTCTCCGGATTTAGAGTCCCATCGGCGAATGATGTCTTTGGGCCGATCAAGCCTCCGGATTCGGAGCGCCCTTCGTGGATATCACGATTGGCCAATTAAAGTCTTCGGATTCGGAGCACCATCAGCAAATGACGTCTTTGGGCCGATCAATGAACCCTTCGGGTCGTGTGTAACACAATGATGTCGATTAAATTAGGTCGAACAATGTCCATTCAATCGTCTGAAATACGTTTATTCAAACATTTATATAATAAAACGCATGCAAGCATGTGTGTGCCGAACAAAACTTATAATAAAACATTGAAAATAAAATGCTTTTTTATTCGACAAACAAATAGTCAATCTTAGACGCAATCTGCGTTTGAACATTTATAATGAATATTTTTATTCGGCGTCTCCTTCATCATCGCTCTTTTCAACTTCAAAGGCGGAAAAGGGCAAATGATCACAATGATCCAAGCCACATAAGTTGAAATCGACACCCTTCGCTCGGAGAGCCTCCGTGGCCTGAAGAGCCGCAATCCGACCATGCTTAAAGCCGTGTTTCTCGCATCGGCAGACCTCCTCAGCAAGTGTCTCTTTCGTTTTTTCGATCCCAACCTTTTGGCCAGCATGGAAACCCTGGTCGTAACCTTTGGCCCTCACATTTGCTATAGCAAACATGCCTGCCGTATCTCGGTCAGCGATGGCATGACTCAATAGGCGTTGGGTCACCCTCTCGTCCACAATCGGGTTAGATTGACCCGCCGTATGCGGATCGGCGACTTTAACCTTCCTAAGCTCCCCCTCCGCCTTCTCCGTACGAGCCTCCAAACTGCGGAACCGTTCGTCCATTTTCTCCATCTTCCACCGCGCGGCGTACAGACGCATGCTGACTTCGTAGGTAGTGTACAGCCCCTTCACCGCCCCATGAATACCTTCTCGAAACATTTCGAAATCTCATGGTCCAACCATCGATTGTTGGACTTCCGGTGGAAAGATTTGTCGAGCGAACTCGACCGCTACACCCGGATCATTGACGATGGAATCTGCCTCAGTCATCGATTTATTCCCCACGAACACCGCAAAACTCAATGGTCATGGTGTCGCGTCTGACTCATTCCTCAGTCGTGGTCGCGGGGAGCTTCCCCATTGATGCTGCTCCCTTCGGAGTGATCTGCTTTGATGGCTTGGAAGTTGACGTTTTTCGCTTTCCTTGGACGTCCTTCCTCCCGTACGCGTAGGCTCGCTGCTACGATTCATCACAGTATCTAGCTCAGCCAGTGTTCATCCTTCTACTCTGCTGTTGAAGAACGGTCTGTTTGACATGCGCCCTCGCCCCAAGCTAGTTGTTCAAATCGAGTCTGAATAAGAATAAGTGGACCTACTGGCGCGAACTCATCCCATTTATTCGTAGGCATGCAGCGACCCCAAAGCAATTTCATTAACGTTTTTGGCAGTCTCCAAACGACGGATGCAGATTGATATCTGCTACAGCCACTTCATGTACTGATTTTTGGCTTGTTAAAATGGCCTAATTATCTAAATGGCAATTATGGGAGAATGCCTTGAAGTCCATGCACTGGCTGGGGTAAAGGCAGATTTATTAATCTAACTGGCCAGGCATCTTGGCCCCATGCCGATTGATATATGCCACAACCACTTCATGTACTGATTTTTGGCTTGTTAAAATGGCCTAATTATCTAAACGACAATTATAGGAGAATGCCTTGAAGTCTATGCACTGGCTAGGGCAATGGCAGATTTATTAATCTAACCGGCCGAGCATCTTGGCCCCATGCCAATTGATATGTGCCACAGCCACTTCATGTACTGATTTTTGGCTTGTTAAAATGGCCTAATTATCTAAACGACAATTATGAGAGAACGCCTTGAAGTCCATGCACTGGCTAGGACAAGGGCATATTTATTAATCTAACCGACCGACCATCTTAGCCACATGCCGATTAATATGTGCCATAGCCACTTCATGTACTGATTTTTGGCTTTATAAACAGCCTAACTATCTAAACAGCCTAATCATCTAGTCGGCAAGTATACAAAACGTTTTATCAAAAACGGCAACCAAACAATTCCATTCATTAGTAATAGCAAAGTTCAAAATGAATTTTCATTAAGTAAATTGGGCACAAATTGTAACCATTTTACATATGAAAATTACTAGACAAAAAGCTGTACAAGGCTGAAAATTACATGCAAATCCTAAAACAAAAACAAGAGCCGCCCAAATTAGCCTTCGGAGTCAAACTCCAGCAGCTCAACATCCACTTGCTCGTATGAAATTGGCGTTGCCAGCATCACATCATCATCAGCGGCAGTAAGGGCTTTGAGCCAGCCGTGTTTAAATCCCCGATTCTCAAATTTGGGGACTTCGTCTACATATTCATCAAAAACAGATTTTTTCCCAGCATCGAATGCGCTAGAAGCCTTCAGGTCGGCTGTTTCCTTCGCCGCCTTCATCTCTTCCAACCTAGCCTCCAATTTAGAGATCGCCTCCTGGGCCAATTTAAGCGCGTCGTCACTCGCATCCGCCTTCTTCTCCGCGACTGATCTCAGTTCTTCAGCATTGCGGGCTCTCTCCATCTCGGCCTCGGCACGGGTGCCCTCCGACTGTGCCCTACTCCTTTGGCCCTCAACCTCCGCTTGTAAACGGCCAATTAACTCGACGACATCGTGATAGTGACGACCCATGTCAGCTATCCTTTCGACGGCCTGCTGTAGACACCCCATTTTTGACCGCCCTCAAGACTTGGGCATTACTGATGGTTTGCTCGGTGTTGAGAGATGTGCAAGGCACAGGTTCAATTTCTTCGGCAAGGAGAGAGGCAAATCACAACTTCACACCCCGTTTTGGACCACAATTATTTTGGATGGTTTTTAGACTTTAAAAACCTCTCTTTCAAAACATTTTTTTTGAAATAAAATTCCCACGATGTTCCGATGCTCGCATTTCGGTAAATGTTACGCTTTTCGGTAAACCGAGCAAGGACAAAGTGGAGATGAATGAAAGAGAGATGAAATATTTGAAAAATCTTTCAAAACACCTTACTTAGGGGTTTGAAGTTGAAGAAAAGAGGAGAAGAGGGGAGAAACCAAGTTGGAGAAGAAGATAGGCAAGAATCGCTAAGAGAGGGATGAGCAGTCCTCGCTAAATCAAGCTTATTTGTCTATACACTTGGAGTTAAGTTATGAGGCTACCACCATTGGAAAGAAGACTTCTGGGGCTTTATTTTTCATAAAAGAATCTCTTAAACCCGAGTCCGAATGGTGGAGATATGATTGGTTGAAGTTGGGTATCATCCCGATTGGACCGAAACTAAGAAACCTTCACCAAAACAAGCATAACTTTCTCCACAGGAGGAATTTTAATGCAAGGTTTGCGGCATTGGAAAGCTTACTTCCGGGGATTCAATTTTGACACAAGAATGACCTAAAAAGGAGTTCATATGAAGAAGTTATTCCCGTTTGAAGTTGGACTTGCAGAGTAGATTTTTCCTACTGACCGGCCAAATAGAGTGCCGACCGGCCAGAAAAGAGTACCGACCGACCATTTTTTCTAGCCGACGACCTTCCGGTGTATTCTACAGATTGAATGGATGCCAGCTGTGCCAGCTGGAATCCACAGATTCTGCTCCCCATGCACGTGTGTGGCTGTTTTGCACCATTTGTACCCCTTTGACCCCTCTTTTGTGCACCCTTTGCTCATGGCTTCTTGAGGAAGCCTTGACCCCTTGTCTTGGCTTCCTCAAGAAGCCTACCAGCTGTCCAAGCTTCTCCAATAAGCCTTAACCTCCCCTTAGATCCCTTTGACCCTTTGAAGCTTGTTGGAGAAGCTTAGCATTGCCTATATAAGAGAGGTCCCTCCTCCATTGTTAAAGGTTGGATGTTTTAAGCAAAAAACTAGAGATATACCATATATATCTGATATACATACACACAACCCTTCATCTCTCTCCCTATCTTTCTCATTCAACCATCAAATACCCTTGTTCTTAGGCCCTTTCTTCACCAATCCATAGCACCACCACCACTACTCCATCACAGCAGCTTGGAGAAGTTTTTCAGAGGCTAAAGGTGCTGCAACTCAAGCCAAGAAGCAACAAAAAGGGTAGTCTTCAAGGGTAAGATCATTTTCCCTCTTTTGTAGCACATTCTTGTCACATTTTTATACCCTATTTGCTTACTGTTTTGGGCTCCTACCCTAACTAAAATGGGCATTCTTTTGAGCCATTCTTCATGTTTGTTTAAGGGCTCAACCCTGTTTGAGCCCTCCATAGTGCACTTGCTTCAATACTCCTTGGTATGCCACATTTTTGCATGAAATTTCTAGCCTATGTGTGATCTGTTTTTGAGCATAATGTAAACTGTAAGTAGGCTTATTTTGAGCCCTTCTTCAACATTTAAGAAGGGCTCAACCCTGTTTGGGACCCCTATCTTGCACTTGCTTCATAATCTCTTCTATTTACCGTAATTTTGCATGCTTTGTTAGCCTATCTTGCTTCTGTTTTTGGGCCGTCATCAGAACTGGAAGGGGTCATATTTTGACCCCCTGGAAATATTTCATTAGGGGTCTTTGGCTGTTTGATGCATGTTTTGTATACTTCATGTTATAGCCCTCTTGTGGCCTTAATCTTGCATTGCATTTTGAGCATGTTTGCATATTGATTTGGGGGCTGTCATCTACTGTGAGTAGTCATATTTTTGGTCCCTCATCAGTGTTGTAGAAGGTACTTTTCCTGTTTGGGCTTTGCATCATACACTTGCCATGTAAATCATGCTAGCTAGTCAAAATCACATGCTAATTTAGCCAAGCATGCTAGCTTATTTTGGCTACATTTCATACATGTTTTAGCATTATTTTGGGCTGCATGAGGACTGTTTGTGGCTGTCTTCTTCATTCGAGCATCGCTTTGCATGCTTATAGTGTATTGCATCTCACTAGCTTTAGTGCTTAAGTCCTTAACAATGCATTACATAAATGTTTGCATGCTTTGGAGTCATTTTGGAGTCATTGGGCATGCCATTTCAGATCTGAAACATGCACCATTGTATGCTATGTTTCATCATTTGCCATGCCTTGTTAGAGTTGCATGTTGTATCTTAGGATAGATCCATGCATTGGACATGTTTGTGTGCATTTCGGTTACCTCATTTCATTTAATGGTCATTGGTTTTGGCATGCTTATGAAGCTACCCATGTTAGTTTAAGTCCATCGTTGCATGTTGCTGCATGCCATGTTTGTTTACATGTTTAGGTTGCGCGCCTAGCATACATTGCTCATTTGCATGTTCATGTTGCATACTTAGCCGCCATGCCTAGATTGCATTCCATTGAGCTTGTATCCCTTGCCTCTTGACCAATCATGATAGGGGTTGGGGCCCTTTGGTATGTTTTGTGCTTGCATTTCATTTGATATCAAAGTTGCTAACTTGGCTTTTGGGCCATCATGCATTGAAATGCGTGATTGATGGCCCAGGGGTCAAGGGCCATGCTCCCTTGAGTCCATTGCATGATAGGGAGTGTGTCCGTGCATACATTTGCTTGGAATTCCATGCCATACATTGTTTGTCCTCGTTGCTGTCAAAACTGTCTTCTGCAGGGAGTTTTTGCCGATTGGCAGTATAGAGTGCCGACCGGCCATTGATGGACAGCCGATAGCTTTATCTCCAACCGATGGACATTGTATACGGCCGGTGGACATTCTATTCAGCCGATGATGATCCTCAGTGTGCAGGGAGCATGTCCTGAGACTTTGGCAGTTTTCAGAAAGGCAAGACAGTGAAAACAGAGGCAGCAATGCTATGGCAACGGGTTTCCGGGCAAGTCGGATTCGAGCATGCATCATTTGCGTATCCCGAGGCGGGGCTGCAGCCTTTTCTATTTTGCATTTATTTGTTAAATAATTAGAAATTTTGTAATAATTAATTTATTTATTATTCGGACTGTAATATTTATTCGGTCCCTCCGTGTGAGGGCATATTTGTAATAAGTGTGGGTGAGTGTGTGTATGTTTTCCAACCCCCATTTCTTTCTTCCCTTTTATTTACCTGCTTATGATGGTAGATTAGGGCATATTTAAAATTAGCATACCTTATGCAATGCATGCGTGCATCCATGCATTTGTTGACATGTATCGGGTTCGGTACATCATACAAACTGCATTGTATTTTCAAATCTAACTTGAATACGTATTACTCATGTATTTCACATGCCATGTTTAGGATAGCCGAGCCTACTCTAAATTGCATCTTCGCCTGTGTCGCATTAGCCATTTAACATAAACTAGGTCATGCATGTTTGCTAACTAGTTTCTTGTTTTGACACGGAGTACGATGTAAGTATTTATGCTTTAGCATATCGCATGCGTGTGGATGTTAACATAACAGTATGCTTACCATGCGGCTAAGTGCTTATATGAGATAAACTGTTTGAATGGTTGTGGGTGGAGGTTGGATTGCTTGAGTTGGGAAAACTCATTGAAATCTGTGTTTTAGCCTACTTGCGAGTAGCAAATTCCAAAGCATTTTCAAAACGAACGGATATGCAATGTTTGTTTCCAAATTAGACGATCTAGTCTATACTTGTTTCTTTGTCATGCATAACATAGTAATTCTAGGCTAATAATTGGAATAAGAGCATGTAATGTTTTCAAAATCGGATATCACGGTTAGTAGAGGCCGGTCTTGGACCGGCGAAAGGGGTGCTCATAGTGACCTTCTAATCGCACCCAAGCTCGAGCCAAGACACTTTGGTTATGAGCGGACACGTTTCTTGACCGAGTCAGGGTTTCCTAAATTCCCCCATTAAAAAATATTTAGGTGGCGACTCTGTAATCTGGCAAAGCAGTCCATGTTTGGCACTACTTTTCAAAAAATTTGTTTTTCTTCAAAACGATTTGCCAGAGTTGGACTCTTTAGTTCAGATTTAGAACCGCAACAAACAAACGGGGAGTCCGAACTGTAGTAGCGAGGTCCCCCGCGGGCACTGTTACACCTGCAAAACAGGAAGTTGAGAACAAAATAATGTTTGCGTAAAGAGAAAAGACAAAGTGCAGATATATACCAAAAGAGCCGACTGCGCGGCCAACCCAATTGCAACCAGATCAGGCTCTGCCCGAAAAGCCACCTTGTCAGTAGGCAGTGAAACGGATGTCACCAAGCTGAGGGCAACCGCTGGATCTTTGATCACCGAAGCATCGGAGGAGATCGGCGTATTTTTTATCTTGGGCTGAATAACAAAAGGTACAATCACATCCGACTCCTCCAAACGAGGTCATTTGTCAGCACGGTCTTCTTTTGAGCCGGCCTCGACATCGACAGGGCGCTTCTCCACCCTTTGCTCAGCTTCTACACTTGCTTGCACAAAAGGTTCTGCCTCGGTACTTCCGTTCTTTGTCGTCCCCTTAATAACAGGCAAGAAGGACTGAGATTGAGATTCGGCAGCCCGAATCTCCTCCGCCCTTTGCCACGTGGCCATCCTTTCCGCATTCGCCTTCTTGGCAAGTTTAGTGAGGCTCAACCCAGCCATATCTTCTGGGAACGCACTAGGAAGGTCCTCCAGACCGTGAAAAATATCATCAAGCAGACAATCCTCTCGACCCGAGCTGGACGGAGGATCTGCCGAATTAAGGTCGACTTTTTCAAATGCTAACTTCAAAGCCTCGTCAACCTCAGTTTCAGATTGGTCTGACTCGGCGGCCTAAGCCACTTCCGGTCGCTCCGAATCTGATCCCTCGCAACCGACTTGCCTCAAATTTCTGAAATCAGTCAAGATAAGGGCGATAATAAACTCCTCACCCTTCAGAATTAGGATGTTTTCCGCCGCCAAAAAGGTCATATAAGTTAGCTCGTAGTGGAGCAGAACGTGGGCCGCCCTCCTCTGCTTCTGAAGACTCGGTCGGCCGAAATACTTGAGCATAGTCTTGATTTCCGAAAGGACGGCGTCGTCGGTCGACGTCAAGACTTTTTTCAAATCGTTTCCTGCAAAAGCAAAACCATGAGGTCCTGAAAATAAAGTTTTATAAATACAAGAAGTAAATAAATAAAAGAAGATGCTCGGCCACTTGGTTCGCCCCTCCGTCTAGGAATGCGATCAAGGCAATCCTCGCCTTCGCCGAATTCCTAGTTTCCTTGGACAACGACCATAACATCATCGACTCGCTTCCCAGAGCTGGAAAGCAGTCACTAGTTGATGGTCGGTGTCTTTGGCCCTAAGGAAATAACGCCCGTGCCGACCAAAAGACTTGGCCAAGGCGTAGCAATGCCGAATAGCAGTAATGCCAAGGTTAAGCCTAAGGCGGCAGTTTAATGCGATAATCCCCATCACGACCCTAAAGAAGTTGACGTTGGGTTGGGAAGGGATTAACCCTAAGTGGCAAAGCACGGCCCTAAGGCGTGGGTGAAGGGGGAAACGGACCCCACCCTCTGCGATTAATAGAAGAGGAAAGATGATCGTGGTTTCATCAACCCTCTCCATATCGAGGGTGCCATCTGCCACAAATGACAGACGGACGTCATCAGGAATGAAAAAATAGCGTCGGAAGCCAGAAATTCGATCTGGTGAGAGGAGATCTTTTAAATGTTTCGCCATTCCCCCCAGCCAATTGGATTATGCTAAGCTAAAAAACAAAGCAGAGAAGGAGAGAACTTACAAGAGGCAAAGGAGATAGAGAAGAGTAGGAAGTTGCAAAGGTGGTTCGAGAGGCAGTCCAGCGACGGGCGTCTAAAAGCGTGTATGCATTTGAAAAGACGTCGAAATTTCAAATCACAATAAATAGAAGTGTACGAAGAGGCGGGAAGTTGAAATAATAACCGAGAAGTGTGTGTATAGACATTTGCGTTGGAATACGGTCAGCCGCCGAAGTTCGGCTCTGACTCTTTGAGTTCGAAGCCAAACACTCCAGCCAACTGTCGTTAGTAGAGTGCTTGGGGGTCGAGATTCGGGAGTCGTAGAGATTCCGGATAGTCAAATCTGGGAGAGTCGAGGTTCGAAGCACTCGGCAATTGGCTTTAAAGCTCAAATCCAATCCTACTCGACCAAATAACTGATTAAGCAAGGGGCCGAGTGAAGATCAATCCATTATAAAATGTGTCGAATATGAGGTGGGGAATGGATCTAATCCCGAGGCCCAAAGAAGAAAAAAATATAAATAGAAGAAACATCAGCCAGAATGAGGTATGTGAGAATTGTTGTGCTAAACTTAGAATACAAGCATTTTTGTACATTGAGACTGACTTATCCGTCAGAGTGCTAATTCCGGCACCCTCGACGGAGTGTTCACTCCTTTTCAGGTGACTAGAAGAGGATCAAGAACGTTTCCCAGGATCAGAAGAGAATTTCCAAACCACTTCTCCACAATTTTTATTGATATTCTAATAAAATTATGTCAAATTTTTTTAACTTTCTAGTTCATCTTGTGTAGACAAATCTGAAAAATAAAAAAAAAAATTCAAAAAAAAAAAAAGTTGAAAATAAGTTTAAATAAAAAACTATTTAATTTTTTTTTTTTGTGGTCATTTCTGATTTTTTTTCCATTCTTTTTTTGATTCATCTAGACCAGTAGAATCCAAAAACTAAAAGATTTTAAATACTTTTTAAAAAAAATATAAAAACTAACTAGAAATTAGGCCCACCAACATCTAACAACACCGCCTAATCCAAAAACGGATTGAAGAGAAGTTGCGCCCATAAACTACTATTTGCAAGTGTTTGGCATGTTGGATTTACTTTTACTTGGTTCAATTAATAAGGTGTCGTTTGATAATACTTACGTTTTCAGTTTTCTATTTATATTTATAAAAATTTAAAAACCTCAAATAAAAACTTGTTTGGTAAAATTTTTGATTTATAAATCAGTGGTCTTAGTTTATAAATTTGGCTAAAAAGTGAAAACACAAAAAATTTGTTTCTGTTTTGAGTTTTCAATTTTTTTTGTTTTTGTTTTTACCACCCAACACTAGCCACCACTCGCCACCATTTTCCACCACCGTCTTCCGCCACCACCACCCACCACCACCACTCACCACCCACTTGCCACCACCACCCTTCACCACTATCTACTAGCCACCCACCAGCCACCCACTAGCCACCACCACCCACCCACTGGCCACCACCACCAGCAGCCACCTGTCATCCACCCGCCACCACCCACTACCATCAACCGCCCGCCACCACCAACCACCTGCCACCCACCTGCCACCACCACCCACCCACTACCACCACCATCACCCACTCACCACCACCATTCACTCACTACCACTTACCACCCGCCACCGTCTCCCACCCACTCACCCACTACCACCACCACCACCAACCGCCACCACCCACCACCACCCGCCACCACCCACCACTTGCTACCGCCACAGCCACCACCACCGTCGCCACCACCACCCACTTGCTACCACCCACCACCCGCGATTCGCCACCTACCTGCCACAGCCACTACCACCACCAACCAGCACCTACCCGCCACCACTCACCACCACTCGCCACCTGCCACCACCAACCACCACTTGCTACCGCCACAGCCACCACCACCGTCACCACCACCACCCACTTGCTACCACCCACCACCCGCCATCCGCCACCCGTCATCACCATCCACCCGCCACCACCAGCACCAACACCAGCACCCATTGGCTACCACCCACCACCACCCACCATCCACTACCCACTTGCCACCACCACCCGTCACCCGCCACCACCACCACCCACTTGCTACCACCCACCACTTACCACCGTCACCCACCCACCCACCACCACCACCCACCGCCAGCAGCTACCTACCACCCATCGTCACCACTTTCCACCACTGTCTTCCGCCGCCACTTGTCATTTCTCACTCTTTTATATTTTAAAATTTTTTTAAACATTTTGTCAATTACCAAACGCGTTTGTAGTTTATGTTTTTCTAAAAATAAACAAAAAATAAATAATAACCAGTTTATAAAATTTTTGTAAATATAAATTGAAAACGTAAATGTTACCAAACACACCCTAATCAATTAAAACCGAAGGAAATTTAAAAAACATGGAAAAAAAAAATTGCTGGTAATCATAAAAAGAAGCCCAAGTTGGCGTAGCTTTCGAAATTCTTAACTTAGTTTGGTTGAGTTTTCGTAACTTCATTTTTAATTTCTTTTTTAATTTATAAAATTAATTTGATAAAAATAAATACAAATTTTTTTTGAAACTTTTTAAAATTACTTTTCACTAAAAAAAGAAAATTTATAGTGTTTGGTAACGTTTACGTTTTTTAATTATGTTTACAAAAATTTTATAAACTGATTTTTGTTTATTTTTAGAAAAAATATAAACTACAAACGCGTTTGGTTTGAACGAAACGTTTGAAAATTTTTAAAAACATAAGCTAAAAAATATGTTTGTTTAGGCCTAAAATATTGATATTTATTTTTGGAAAATTTACCCATAAATCCTATTTTTTGAAAAGTTGAACCATTTAATCCTAAAAGTTTTCTTATGCACCATTTAGTCCCATTTATTTTGGTAATGTTATTTATTTAATTTTGACTATTTTGCAGATTACAGTAATACCCTTTTTATAGAATGTTTGTTTCCTAAGAATCTGCAACATCATATAAACATATACATCAAACACCACTAAAAAAAATATACATCAAACATCAATATATACATTATACATCACTAAACAAACAAACATTCCACAAACATACACATCAAACATCAACATATATTTTTATGGAGATTTGCGTCTTTGTAGAGTAGAACATTACTCTCTCTTTCTCTCTCTCTATATATGCAACACACCCACTAATCCATCACACTGTTCTGCAAATAAGCCGATCTTTGTCACCATTATAATTGCTCTTCTTCTCTGTTTTTAGACCAAGAACTCTGCAAAAGGGTTTTGTGGAAAGGTGAGTTGTGGATAGAAGATTTATGTTGTGGATCTGGATCTCGCGGTTGGAGGAGCGGATGAGGGTGCGATTGAGCAACGGAGAAAGCGGAGGAGAGCGGCGGAGGAGCGAGCCGAGAGAGAGAGAGAGAGATATCCCTGACGCCGCCGATCTTGGGGACGATTGTAGAGGCGCAATTCTTCATCTTGATGCGTCGACGCGGTGACTTCGACGGAGATGAAACTCGATCTGGCGGTGGTGGTGGATCTAGATCTCGGTTGGAGGAGCGGATGAGGTGCGATAGTCTTCAGGATGAGGCTATGAGGTTCACATGTTGATGATTTTAGGGTTCACATGTTGATGATTATATTACATAAAAACCCTATAAAAATTTGATAAATCGGAATGTTTGATATTCACATATTGATTATTAATGTTGGTGATGTTTGATGTTTGATGATATTTTTTTAAAGTTTGATGTTGTTGATTTTTTTTATGATGTTTTGTTGATGTTTGATAATTTTTTTATGATGTTTTTTGATGAAGTTTTTTTTAGTGATGTTGGTGATGTAGTTGATGATGTTTGATGATATTTTTATGATATTGATGATTTTCGATGATGTTTTTTTAGTGATGTTGTTGATGGTGATGTTGTTGATGTTGTTGTTGATGGTGATTTTCGATGATGTTTTTTAGTGATGTTGGTGATGTTGGTGATGGTGATGTTGTTGTTTGGTTTTTAGTGATATTTTTATGTTTTTTTTCTGATGTTTGATGTTCTTTTTCTGTTATTTTTTTTATTTTTATTTTTTTAATGATTGCCTATAACCGTAATTCTACATTACTGCATTACTAAAATTGCCCATCACTCTTGCAAGTAGCGTACACAACGTTTACGGCCTAATTTGTCATTTTACATTTAATGGGACTATTCGGTTTACAAGAAAACATTTGGGACTGTTCAGTGTATAAGTTAGTAAATTGGGATTTATTGGTGCATCACCCTTTATTTTTTAGGATTTCTGACAATGGGAACATACATATTATAATTGAAAAAAAAGTTAATTAAAAAAATAATTGAAAAAAAATTAATTGGAAAATTTTTGTATTGAAAAAAAATTATTTGAAAAAAAAAAATTTGTTAGTCAAATTTTTAAATTTCTGTTTAAAAACTAATGTAAACTCATTTTTTAAGTTTATTACAAACTGAGACAACCATTTATAAACCAAAAAAATTATCAAATAAATTTTTATGACATTTTTAAAAATTTTTGTAAATATAAATTAAAAATTCAAAACGAAATGATAAACAGGCCGTGTTTCACTCAATATGGGCCGGGAAATTGGACCCACCAAAACCCAACAATACCATCTAACCGAAAAACGGACTGAACAGAAGTTGTGCCCATAAGCTAGTATTGGCAAGTTTTTGGCATAGTTTGAAACCAAAGGAAATCTAAAAACACATGAAAAAAAAAAATAAAAAAAAATTTGCTTGTAATCATAAAAGGAAGCCCAGTAGGTATAGTTTTCAAAATTCTTAATTTAGTTTGGTTGAGTTTTCATAACCTCATTTTTTATTTTTTATTTTAAATTTATAAAATTAATTTGACAAAAATAAATACAAAAAAAATTATTTGAAACTTTTTAAAATTACTTTTCACTCAAAAAAAGGAAATCTAGGTGCTTGGCATACACCTAAAAAAATTACATATATATTTTTAGAATTGGTGAAAATTCCATCTTAAAAAAGTGTAGATAATCTATTAGATCTAAGGAAAAATCTTATTTGGTGATAAGGATACGCGGAAAAATCGAGAAAAGTCGCCGATGGCTGCAAGTAGTGATGGTAAGGTAGAAAAGTGTGTGATATTAAAGATAGGATGCTAAATAAGTGACATGTGTCATATTTTAACAGATAGGTTGTTTGGTGAATTTTAACAGATAGAAAAATAGACTTTGTAAATTTCAACAGATAAACAAATTGGGTGATTTCAAGAGATAGAGTGATTTCAAGAGACAGACAAATAGATGAATTTCAACAGATATTGTCTTTTTGGACAAATTATATCTTTTCGGCCCAAACAGATTAAAGTTTGGACTTAGTGGCCCAAAAGATTAAAAAATGGACCTATGGTCTAAGTATGTTTTTATTCAAACTTTTTTTTTTTTTTTAATCTTTATTGATATTCTTTTAAAATTATGTGGTTTGTGTTGTGTAGACAAATGTGAAAAATAAACAAAAAAATTCAAAAAAAAGAGCTAAAAAAAAGTCAAAAAATAAACTATTTAAATTTTTTTTTTGTTGTCATTTCTAAACTTTTTTTCAAAACAATTTATTTTATTTTTTTACGTTTTAGATTCATCTAGATGATTAGAATCCAAAAACTAAAAATTTTAAATTTTTTTAAAGAAACATTCAGTAAAGACAGGAAAAAAAGTCCAAACACCGTTACATTTATATTTTGACAGTTTTCTGTTTATATTTACAACAATTTTAAAAATTGTCATACAAATTTGTTTTGTAAATTTTTTTTTGTTTATAAATGGATGGTCTTGGTTTTTAAATTGAGCTAAAAACTGTAAACTCAAAAATCCTGTTTACGTTTGTTTTATAAACGTAACACAGACGGACAAGGAAAAAAAAGGCGGAGTTACAGGGATTTCCATGGGCATAAAGTTTCAATGGTCATCCACGCTTGATGATGACTCTTGTTTAGATGTAAACATTGACGATCATTTGAAGATCTGTTAGATGTATCCATCATGAGGTCGCATTGGAATTTCTATATGCAACAATGCTAGATAATTCGAAAAATCATAACTCAAATGGTTTGAAATACTTAAAACGACATCGTTTTAGGTACAAAACGACGTCGTTTTAATACATTCGAGTTATTCGAATCACAAAATTTCGGACCACCAAACATTTTCCTTCTATATGTGTATTTTTTCACTTTGTCTTTGTAACAAACATGTATTTTGTTTTCATTTTTAAAATATTTTATTCAAACTACATATGTTTGTAGTTTTTATTTTTTTAAAAATAAACAAAACCTAGTTTATAAACTTTTTTTTGAAACATAAACGCTACTAATATCATCCGAATGTCTTTGATTTGATTATTTTTTCAATATCATCTTTTCCCAAGAACACTAAAAAATATTTGTGCTAGGGTGTAAAGTGGTTCGGGTGGCCTATTATCCACATTGACTTTGCAATTGGGAATAGCCTATGTAGGCTTGGCTCTTTGGTGATATTTTTGTTTTAGGTTTGCTTGAAAACTTGATTTTTAGCTAGCCTTCGTTTGGCATATAGTTTTTGGCTAAAATAGTTATAAAAAAAATTAAAAAATCAATAAGATAAAACATTATATTCAAATTATAATTATTTCATTTTTTTTTCACAAAAGTTAAAAAAATCAAAAAGTTTATCCCAAACGAGCCTTTTTAGCCCTAGGCTAAAATAGTCAAAAAATCAACTCACATCCTAAACGAAGGTTAAAAAATTAGATAGTATTAATTATATACTAGTTATTCACTTTTTATTTTTATAGAAGTAAAAAAATTATTTCTGAATACATAATTATTTCTATTTCATAAAAAGTCAAAAAACTAAAAACATATTGCCAAACCCCAAACGAGCCTTAGCTTTTTGTTTTTTTGTTTTTACAATTATTTTGGAGCGAGTTTTATTATAACAATAATATTATATGGTTGTTTTATTAATTAATGAGAGATTTTGTATTGCAATAGGAAGGCCTACTTAATTGGATTAGTGAGAGATAAAGATTGTTTACTCAATTTTATTTATGATATGACAAGTAACACTATGTAAAATGTTGTTAGTATTACACTCAATATTTTTTAGAATTTCATGATTGAAGGAAGCCTTCTATTGGAAATATTGTATGAAAAAATTGATAATAGTTTATAAGTTATGACTTTGAAAAATAAAATTAAAATAATTAAATGGATCTTCTTCTCTCAAGGCTATGCTGTCTCTTATTCACAAAATCAACCTCTTGAATTTGTTGAATGGTAATTTTATTTTACTCTATTTCCAATGAAATATTAAGTTGGAAACAACTTTGAAAAGTGATTGATGTAGAGAAAAAAATGATTCTGATTTATTTTTTTTTCAAAAATTTTCAACCAAATAAATTTTTAAAATTTTATCTTAAAAATTATTTTTCAAAAGACAAACCAAGCAAGGCCTATATATCTTTCTTCACCAAACATGCACCTAAAGTACACAATTATATTCTATTTTCTTTTCATTTTTGCCTCATTTAGATATCTAATTGAGGACATTTGAGAAGGAAATTCATGAATGACTTCTCGAAAATTTATTTGTAGGTATGACGAAAGATGACCCAAGATCGATCTAATTACTCCAACTTTAATTGTGAATTCGATTAAGCCTATAAATCCACTATTTACTGATTACACACTAAACTTTCATTTGGGAAGAACTAATTTAACTTTATTTTTTAATGTTTTGACTAATTTAGCCTGGTTAAGTTAGTTTCGTTGAGAAAAAAATTTTGATTTTTGATTTTTTTTTTTTTTTTCCATTTAAGTGTGATGATTGTAAGAAAAAAATAAAATAATTATAATTTAAATGTAATATTTTACTCATTAACTAATTAATCTAATTTTTATTTTTTTATACTTATTTAATTATTTTAGTCCTTCCAAAACATCGAAACGAGTCCATCTATTGATTTGAATTTGTTAGGCTTAGGATTATTTTAAAAAGTTAGTTAAGAACAGACTTTTGAATTTGTTTTTGACTTTAAAAAAAAAATTAAAAAATAATATGACTCCAAATAAGTTAAAAATCAAAATTTAACTTTTAGAAAAGGACTTTTTTTAAGAAGAAGAAGACAAAAAGAAGTGGAAGTTAAAAACAAAAATAATCAGAAATGTAAAAAACGAAGTTAAAAAGACATAACTTTTAGAAAATTCCTAAATTGGCCCTTAACATGCCTCATGGTATCTATTACAATTAATGCACCGTCCAAATCAATGTATCTATTGTTACAATTAATGCACCGTCCAAATCAAGCGTCCATTTTTGATATTTGAGCGTGGGTTGTATATGGGGACGATGATGATGGAGACTTGGTTATTAGGTAATAATCGTGTCTCTGATAGTTGTCGTGAATTTCCAACTATCATAATTCAATGTCCCATCAAAGGACAAAAGAAAAAAAATATTTTTGTAATTTGACTCAATTTTATTTTAATTCTAATAATTTTAATTTAATTTTTACATTTAAGTCTAACTTTAATTTTTAGCCATTATGTCTAAATTTTTATTAATTTTCTCTACTTGTACACCTTTGAAATTGATAAATGTCATAAAATTATTAATTTTAATGTTCAATATAGATAGAAGAATCAAATTGAAATCTTAAAAAATTGACAAGTGCTAAAAAATTATTAATTTTAGTATCCAATTATGAAAGGTCAAATTAAACTTAAATGGTAATGATCAAATTATTCAAATTAAAATATATGAACTAAAGTAAAATATGAGTCAAATTACAAAATGAAAAGTATAATTAATTAGAAAAAAAAAAAAAAAAAACACTTTCAATTCAATGCACAGTCACATTCTTGTCTTCTCCTATGAAACTTTAACCATCTTCCCTTAGTTTCTGAAAATTAATTTTTAATTTTTTGCTTTTAATTATTTTCTTTTTATATTTTATTTTTTTAATTTTCTATTTATTTTAGATGTATCTAATTTAGATGCACCAAAAATTTAATATTTATGAAAAATTTTGAAATAAATTCATTGAAGACCAAAAAAAAAAACACTGTATTTTTTTAATTTTAGTGATTTTAAAAAAAATTCTTCACAATATTATATTTTAAAGTGAATCTAAAAATATAAAAAAAATGATTAAAATATGAAAAAATTCACTAAAAAAACAAAAACAAAAACAATTCAAAAATAGTTTTTAAAAACAAATTCAAATTAGGTTAAAAGATTTGTTCTAAAGCGTTGGAAATTATTGCCTTTCATTTTAACAAGATCCAATCTTCCTTTCTTTTCTTTTTTTAAAGATGGGGGAAGATCCAATCTTCCTTGAAAGTATTGTTATGTTTAGTTCAAGAGCCAGCTTCCTAGAATTATTCTTTTAGGCTCCAAGGTAAAAAGTGACTTCTCCTAGTCCTTTAAATTCATTCTGGACCACCTAACCCTAGTACCCTGTGTAATACTTTGTCCAATATGCAATTTGAAAAAGTTGTCTTAGTTTATCCTTTTGGACTCTAAGCCCAAAATCCTCTATAATAAAAGTGTATTATAAATCCATCTTAGATACATATTCAGCTAATATAGAACGCCAACATTAATCAATATTTATATAGGTGACAATTTACATTGTTCTACTACTTGGCAAAGCCAACAACTAAAATAGATCAAATAAGAAGAGAAGATATTTGAGCAAATCCGTAACATGTTCTGGGACTCTATCCGAACGATTGCCTCTGAAAATCTGCTTCCCTGGCTATGCATGGGTGACTTTAATGAAATAGGGGCCTTATGGGAAAAAACTGGGGGTGCAGGACCTATAGCTAGAAGAATTTTGGGCTTCCAACAATTGCTCCAGGAGTGTGCTCTAATGGATTTGGAGTTCAAGGGTCATGACTTTACATGGACAAACAACTAGTCGGGGAGGCACAATGTCTGGGAAAGAATTGACCGAGTCGTGGCAACTGTGGATTGGCGGGAACTATTCCCTCATGCGCAACTTCTTCATGAGCTAATTCTTAGTTCAGATCATTGTCCACTTATTCTTAATACTTGTCTCCCTCCTAAAAGGGTGCCTTGTCTGTTCAAGTTTGAATCAATGTGGACAACTTCTCCGAACTGTCTTGAAATTGTTAGAGCAAAATGGGAGGAGGTAAATACGGGCTCTCCCATGTTCAAATTGTGTCAAAAATTGAAAGGGTGCAAACTGGTGCTGAAATCCTGGAGTTGAAGTGAATTTGGAGACAATAGAACCAAGTTAACTGAGCTTAAATCCAAGCTGTCTCACCTTTAAGCTCTTGACTGGTCGAAGATAAATGTAGCTACCCAAAGGGAGACTCGAGATGAAATTTCGAGGGTGCTCATCCGTGAGGAGATGTTCCTCCATCAAGGATCTCGGGTTAATTGGTTAAAGTCGGGAGATCAGAACTCTGCCTTTTTTCATGCCACTTTAATCCAGCGCCATCAACGAAACCAATTGGTTAAATTGCAAAATGAGGAAGGACGGTGGTTATCCACTGAAGAGGCGATCAACTCGCACCTCCACGATTATTTCTCTCATCTTTTTACTAGCCTTCCTTCTAGAAATTTTGATCACCTTCTGTCAACTGTCTAGAGGGTTATTTTCGAAGAGATGAATGCCTCACTAATCAATTTGGTGTCCAATGCTGAAATCCGATCCACAGCCTTTCAATTGGGACCCTTGAAAGCACCAGGACTTGATTGTTTCTCTGGAATTTTTTTCAGACTTATTGGGAGGTGGTGGGTGATGATGTCTGCTCAGCAATTCAAAGCTTTTTTACTATTGGGCATCTCTTGAGGGAACTGAATTACACTAACTTGGTCCTCATCCCCAAAGTGCCTAATCTAGAAAAACTCACATAATTTTGGTCCATCAGCTTGTGTAATTTCACTCTCAAAATCATTTCCAAAATTCTGGCCAATAGATTGAAACCAATCCTGAAACAAGTGATCTCCCTACAACAGTTATCATTTGTGCCAGGGCATTTGATCTAAGACAACATATTGGTAGCTCATGAAGTTTTTCACCATCTAAAACTGAAGAAAAGAGGCAGAGGTTATGAGATGGCGATGAAGTTAGATTACAATAAGGCCTATGACCGCATACAATGGGATTTCTTAGAGGCTCTTCTCCTCAAAATGGGATTTAGCTTGGTTTGGGTTCATTGGATTATGGTAGTGGTGAGTACGGTGTCCTTCTCAATTTTCGCTAATGGGGAGAAGTGAGCTACCTTTATTCCTCAAAGACGTCTTTGTTAGGGTGACCCACTTTCACCTTACCTGTTTACTTTGGTCGCTGATGTCCTCTCCAGAATGATTTGCAAGAGCACTTTTGATAATCGGTTTCATAGCATAAGATTGAATCGCGATTGCCTCATCTTGTCCCATTTACTTTTTGCCGATGATGTTCTTCTTTTTTCTATTGCTACTGTGGCCCAATGTCAACATTTGAAGACTTGTCTGGAGGAGTATTGCTTTGCCTCGGGCCAATTATTAATTGGGAGAAGTCTAGCATTCATTTTTCAACCAACACTTCTCTACCAGTCTAATAAGAGATTTGTTCGCTTATGGGCATTGCTTATATGATGCATGATTCCAAATATCTAGGTCTCCCTTCCTTTTGGGGCCGATCGAAGAGGGAAGTATATGGGTATTTGATTGAAAGGGCTGTTCAAAAAATGCAAGGTTGGAAGCAGTATCTATTATCTCAAGCGGGTCGTGAAATCCTCCTTAAATCGGTGGTACAAGCAATTCCAACCTATGCTATGGCTTGTTTCGCTTTTTCCAAAAAATTCTACGATCAACTTAATGCTTTTATGAGCAACTTTTGGTGGGGAGGAACTTCGGATGGCCGCAGTATTCATTGGGTTAATTGGAAAAGTCTTTCAATTGCAAAATCGCAGGGTGAAATGGGGTTCCATGACTTCAAGGCATTTAACTTAGCTCTTCTCGCCCGGCAAGCTTGGCGGATCTTGAAATTTCCTCATTCCTACTGCGCTAGAATTTTGAAAGGGATTTACTTCCCTCATACGGATTTTATGAAGACATAAAAGGAGAGGAAGGCCTCTTGGGCTTAGGCTAGCTTACTCCAAGGCAGGCAGTTACTTGAACAAGGTGTTCGGTGGCAAGTGGGCAATGGGAAATCTATTAAGTTCTGGGAGGATAAGTGGATACCCAGTTTACTAAGGTTCCAAATTCCGAACTCTCGACCTCCAGATTGCCCTATTTCACAAGTTTCTGATGTTATTGCTCCAAACAGTACTGAATGGAATATCAATAAATTGGGGAATGTGGTTAGTGCAGAGGTTATTGATAATATTCGGTCCATACCCATTTCATGTGATGACAAAGCTGATGAGGTTATCTGGAATTACACTTCGAAAGGTAATTATGAGGTTCGTAGTGGTTACCATATTGCTATTAAAGACTCTCTCCAGCTTGATTCTGAGCTAGCGGCCTCCTCCTCCTTTTTCCCTTCGGCAAGAATATGGAGTTTGATTTGGTCCCTCGACATCCCTCCTAAAGTTCGTCACTTTTGGTGGCGTGTGTGTAAGAATAAGCTAGCCACAAAGGAAAATCTGTTTCGTAGGAAATGTGCTCCATTTAGTCAATGTCCCACTTGTGACTGCCCAATTAAATCTATTGAACATCTCCTATTCCATTGCCCTTGGACTACGTTTGTCTGGTTCGATAGTGACATTGGTATATGGGTTGATATGCATGTTTGTAATTCTGTTGCTGAATGGACTTACTCTCTCATGAATATGTGCTCCAACCAAACAGAACAGTTAGATATCATTGGGAAAGTGGCGATGGTGGGTCGGTGTCACGACCCAAACCCGCCCCTAAGGGTTTAGCATTATAACCGGCCAGTAATCCGTGATTACCAAAGGCTTGCTTAACAGTAATAACAATAGTACAGAGTAAGGGGCTGGCGGAAGCCAAACAGTAAATAAAAGATATTCAATGAGCTATGAAAATCTAAATGGAAAAAGACTTTTATGGACTAGTCTACATTCATAACCATAAACATATATACATATCGGATACACATAACATACAGGTTAGGGATCCAATCCCTTTACCATAACTGAACAGTCAAAAGTCTTAAACATTCATTACATAACAGAGACAAAAGGGTGAATCTGGAATACCCCAAAACAGCCTTAGCTTGAACGGACTCAGAACCTCGAAGTGAGGCACAATAGTTGGCTTGACAAAACATGAGCTTAACTTGATGCTCCTAGCTTCGGTCCGGTGCCTGGCCACCTACATACATATATAAACAGTGAGTTAAAGCCCAGTGAATAACAAATGCGTAAAGGGGTCAAGAATGAATGTCCTTTCAGTAATTAAAATAGTCAGTTACATCTGTAGATCAATTATTCAGTCAGTGACTAATAGTTCATGTCACAACAGTTGTTTAGAAACCATAGCAGTCATATGTGGTACATCCAATAGCAAGACAGTACAGTAGGTCTCAATAGACCGAACAATCAGTTGATGGCCATCAAACAGTATATAGTATTGGTTTCAAACATTGGAACTAACAGAGATCTCTGTGACAGTAACAGTAACAGTAACAGTACAGTAGTAGTAATAGTAACAGTAACAGTAAGTTGCTATGGATGCCACGAGTACAGTTTATAAAATAGGACAAACATTCATTCAGTAAACAATGTCCCTTCAGAAAACAGTACAGTCGATCATTCAGAAAATAATTATAATTGAACATATCTTTACAACATTGTTACTCACAGATTACTGGGCTATAGGCAGGCTAATCAGCGTCCTCGGGTGCCAACCCTACACAGTTGCAGAACAAACACACACTAAGTTACACACTTGGGTTTAATAACCTAGCCCCTTAACTTGACTTGGTGTGGTTCTATAACATTATCCTCATTAAGATGCTTTAAACATGGCATTGAAATGCCTAGGATGGAATGATGATGCAAAAATGTACATTAGAACACTTTTCAAATTTGCTAAAAATAGGGGTCTTCACTCGAGTGGCTTTCTCCACTCGAGCGAGCTTACCAAAACAGAGAGGTCGCTCGAGTGGTTTGTAAAAATGCAAAAAGTACTGATTGCTGAAATTCTCCGCTCGATGCTCGCTCGAGCGTGAGACACAGTTCCTCGCTTGAGTGACGAGCGTAGGTCTCGTCGCTCGAGCGTGCGTTTGTACACGCAAAAACCTGAGAGCTTGCAATCTACGCTCGAGCCAGTATCCCGTCGCTCGAGCGAGAGTCTGAGAACAAAGGTGGTTGCTCGAGCGTGGAAGCCAAAATCTGGGTTTTCTAGATTTGCTCCCAAAGCTCAAACCAGGAATCAAACATACCAAAACTCATCCTTTTGGGCCAATTTTCTGGAAGACACTTAGAAACCCAATATACAACATGTTTTAGAGATCACTTTATAAAATCAAAGCCCAAAAGTACATCAATTGAACACAAATTTAACCCAAAATTTAAGAACATGGTGTAAATATGCCATGCACGTGTTTATTTGAATTCAAAGCTTCTTACACATGATCAAATGAGCCATTCTTCCTAAAAACATGATGAATTCTTAGATTACAACTATAATCTAGACATGCATGGAAGAATTTCATGCAAAACAACTTCAAAACTCCTTGATATGGACATGTATGTATGAATGGACTCTCAAATTAACACTTAAGTTAATTCTTGACTCTAATCACCAATTTTTTCATGAACCATGCAAGTAACAACTTAAATTCATAATTAAAAGAATGAATTTCCTACCTTAAGTCTTGAATTCCAAGTATGGAAGCCTAATTTCTCAGGTCACTACAAGAAAAGGGGGCAAAAAACACGGAAGCATTAGCGACGACACTTGTCCCGTCGCAAAAAATAACCGTCGCAAATGGTGGCTTTAGCGATGGCATCGTCCCCGTCGGCAATAAAAATGCGCGGGTAGGGAGTAAATGCATCATTATTAGTGACGGCTGAGTTTTACCGTCGCCAAAAAAATGTTTTCAGACAAATAGTTGACATATTGTGACGGCAAATGTCCGTCGCAAAAAAGTCTAATTTAAACGGCGTCGTTTTATGAACAAATTAGTCGCCATTTGCGACGGTGTGAAACCTACCGTCGCAAAAAATGAAGAAAAAATTTTGTCCCGCTCTCGCCTATTCATCTTGCCGCTCGAGTTGATCACCCAAATCCCTAAATCCCTAAGCCGAACAAATTTTTTCCCCCAAATCTCACGGTTTAATCCATTTAATCAGTGGTGCGGTGGTCTTTGCAAGCGATATATCTCGGCGAGGACGACTCTTCTCTGTGCGTATGCTCTCTCTCTCTCTCTCGTTGTATATATACATACAGATCTGTATATTGATCATTTCTGTATCAATCTGTAACATCTATATATATATTGGCGATGACGACGACTCATCTCTGTGCGTATGCTCTCTCTCTCTCTCTCTCTCTCTCTCTGTATATATACATACAGATCTGTATATTGATCATTTCTGTATCAATCTGTAACATCTATATATATATATATATATGTGTGTGTGTAAATTATCTATAAATATATATATATATATATATTGATATATATGTAAATTATATATAAATATATATAGATACATCTAAAGATGCATATAATATAATCGTCGTATTTTAATAAACAAAGTTCTTTTTTTGTTTTTTTATTCTTGATTCAATATATAATTTTAATTGTTGTGATGAACTTCAAAATTTTGTATTATAATTATAAAAAAAAAATTTAATTTAATAAAAAAGTCGGAATTAAAGTTAAAATTATACTATATAGGCCAAGCTCAACCTGAAACTATAAACTCATATTTTTAAGTTCGTGAATATAGCTTAAGTTATGGAAATGTAAGGAAAGATCAACTTGTAGACTGGTCTTGAACCTTAATTTTTAGGAATAGCTAGCCCATTGATGAGGCTTAGATATATCCTACTATATGATTTTTTTTTTTTTTTTTTAATGACTGAGTGTTTAGATCAGTTTACACGTATCTCGACTAATCTCAGGATGAGTGTGTCTCCAAAGAGTTGATAGTACCTAATAAAAATTACATTAAATGAAATTATTAAGATGTTACATATATAGAGAATGGGACAAATTTGTGGGGTAGGAAAAATTATTAGGTATCCAATGGAAGCCACCTTGCCATTCCACTTACCAATCACTAATTGCCAAGCCCCTGTTGTTTTCCCAATCAGCAACATAAATCAGTGGCGACATTAATTTGTTTTAGGGGGGCAAAAAAAAAGCTGCAGATTTTTGAATTAGAGTAGATAAAAAATTAGTAGCTTTTATAAAACTTTGTTGTTGGTGGTGTTAATATTGGTGCTGTCATATGATGGCTAGCTGGATTGTTGTCAAACCACTTATTGAATCGTGAATCCTTTTATTAAATTATTAGTTTGAAGAAAAACTAGAAAAGTAGTCATATGATGCAAAGCAGCGTTGTAACAATCAGTGAACATATATATAGACAACATCAGTTGCATTACTAGTAGTCATAGTTTTAAATATCAGTATTGGGTTAAGGCTTTAGTATCAGCAATAGTTCATTTATGAGCAAAAGATTATATTCATTTTATTCCTTAAAGTTATCTTCGACTCTTATACTGTCTTTAGTTGCCCTGTTTGAGTTTCCTCAAATTGTGTAACCGGATGGATCATTTCTATAGTCTCCAAATGTAATTGCATATTTAATTCTGAGAATTGAAAATTTACTGGTTAGTAGATTTCCTCAACGTCAACAACAAATGCACAATACATCAGTGAAAGAAAAATAGTTTTTGCAATACACACTGCATTATATAAAGCATGAATTTTATGAGGTTAAAGTTAACAAAAGGAAATCTTTAATATCTACAGCTTGTAGTAGGTCATGTGTATCTCTATGTCTAAAGAGTTTGCTAGTGCAAAACTATGAATCATGGTTGTTTTACTTAATTTGACCCAATATGAGGCACTGAATATTCAAATTTGCTTGCTATGTTCTGTTTTTCTTGCAGACAACTGTATCAAAAAGTAATCTTTTTGATCATTTGATAAACTTTTGGGAATTTAGTCCGGGACTTGATCCAGGAACTTGAAGCCTTTATTTTTTGGTAGATTTTAAGTTCCAGTCACCACTCTATCGACAGGTAATGGTTCTGTGCTTAGTTTGGTTGTACTGTACATCTATCTAGTTTGTGAACTTCATAAACATAGATAATGCAGTTCTGCTATCATTTCATTATATGTAGTTTTTTCATTTTCTTTCAAGGAGAGCATATCTTACAATGTTCCCAACATGTAGCGTGCGAGGCATTTAAGTATTTACGTTACCTGGTTGATCTTTGCTGGTGTGTTTGTGGAAGTAATTTGTAGTATGGAAAGTAATTGGGCCTCCATATATATAGATAGAAAAGAAACTTGGACTGGGCTTTCTTATTCTACTTTGTTACATAAGATTATGTATGTGATGTTCAAAATTATAATATACAGAATAATGATCTATCTTTATTAAATAATTTTTGAGACAATATACTTGATTAGTGTGTTTTTCTATAACTCATCTATCAAGTTTATAAATAATGCCGCATAGTATTATGGAATACTAATAATTTGGAGAATTCTACCATACACATCCATTTATCATATGCATCATTAGTTATGTCATTTTTTTTTTCTTTAGTTATGATGAATTATCTTCGTTAATTATGATATTATTTTAGTTAAGACTTATAAGATCTTTGGTTGTGCCTCATGTGGTGTTTGGTTATGATTTATTTATTTTTTAAGTTATGACTCAGAAAGTATGAAATTATATCATTTTTTTTCTTCAATTAATTGATCTCACGTGTTGTTGTATAAGTATTTCATTTTTTATGTTCTCCTACTAAATCGGTAAATAACTAACTAGGATAAGACTACCTACCTATTTGAGAGAAATTGGATAGATAGGTATCATGGTACATAAATACGTAGGTATTATATTTAGAGTTACTTTGATGAGATATTTCTATGGATGTGTACAGATAATGGATAAGAGTTGGATCGATTTGCCAAATAGGATGTCGGGCGAATACATTAATGGGATTGATGAATTCCTTGTGTTTTCCTACACCAATAAGGTTGAAGGTTCGATGATCAGTTGTCCGTGTAGGAAGTGTGAGAATCGATACTATTTTGTACGAGAGGGTGTACAGGAGCATCTGATTTTGAATGGTTTTTTTAAAAAATACAAACATTGGATTAATCATGGGGAATCTTACGTATCTCTGCATGGTAATCGAGAGAATAAAACATTAGCTAATTCAGATATTGGGGATGATATGATTGGAATGATACAAGGGGCCATGGGAAATCCACATGCCGGTACAAGTGTTGAGGGTGATGAACCACAAGGGCCTGATCCCCATGCATTTGAACCCCAGCTCGGTCCAAATGCAGAGACTGCAAAGTATTTCAAACTTCTTCAAGATGCACAAAGTGGATTGTATCCGGGTTGTCAGAAGTTCACATCTTTGTCATTCATTGTTCGACTTCTACATTTGAAGGTGCTTAATTAGTGGACAGACAAGTCTGTTGACATGTTGCTTGAGTTATTGAATGAGGTGTTCCCGTTGGGTGTGAAACTCCCAGACTCATATTATAAAGCTCAAAAGGTCACAACAGATTTGGGCTTCACGTATGAGACGTGGGATGCATATCCCAACAGTTGCATGTTGTTTCGAAACGAGGACGCCAATCTTGATAAATGTGTCATATGCAACAGTTCTAGATGGAAATCAAATGGTGATGGTGGTTCAAATGGTCCTAACAAAGGTAGCAAACGAATAGCTGCAAAACAGATGAAGTATTTTCCTTTAAAGCCAAGGTTGCAGAGGTTGTTTATGTCATCCAAGACGGCCAAGTTAATGAGATGGCATGCAGAGGAACGAACTGATTATGGTGTCTTCAGGCATCCTGCTGACTCCATTGCATGGAAAGATTTTGACCGTCGGAATATTAACTTTAGTAATGATTGCCAAAGTGTAAGGCTTGGCTTAGCATCTGATGGTTTTAACCCATTCAGGACGATGAACATAGTTCATAGCACTTGGCCTGTTATGCTCATTCCATACAATTTGTCGCCATGGATGTGCATGAAGCAATCATTTCTAATTTTATCCGTGCTTATTGACGGCCCGAAAGGACTATGTTTCTAATGTTTCTAACATGAGCCCAGAAGGGGAAACAGTTGATGTTCAAATAGGCTGATATTTAATCAACATTAGTAATTCAATTAAGGCCAAGGTTGTAGTTAATCATCAATTTCTTAAGTTACTTTGTCTTTGTAATTGTATTAGTTCAATTAATGTCATATTATAGTTGATGACAAACCATTGTCTATGTTTCTAATGTCAATTAATGTTATATTGCTTGCAGATTATTATGGGAAAGAAGAGGAAGCCTGATAATCCCCGGCGCATGATGTCCGATGTGCTACATAACAAGACATCAGTAGCACCACCATCAGAGGAGGCATCACATCGGCCAGCATCGGAGGGGCCATTAGTGCCACCACCATCTGAGAGGCCATTAGTACCACCGTATCGACCACCATCAGTGGCACCACAAAGACTACCATGTACTCATTCCACGCCTACCATCGGTGCGTCCACCATCAGTGGCACCACTACAGCTATCATCATCAGCTTATGAGCCATCCGCAGGTATATAAATTTGCTTTGATTTGTATGAAAATTATTTACACATACATTTATTTATTCTCATTATATATAACTTGTTTATTCTCATTGTATTTTTGCAGACTTCTTCTTCCACAAATTTCACCTCAGGTTTATTTGATATGATTTGTATTCACATTATTTAAATTTGCATTTGTTTATTATCATTGCATATTGTTTATTATTATTGTATATCGCAGGTCATGTTAGTTCTTCATTAACCTCGACTAGGCGTAGTAGAGGATGTGCCAAGGGCATTAAAGAGTGGGGTACTGGTAAAAAGCTGGACATACAATTTGATGGAAATTACTGCCCAATAGGGGATAATGTGGCCAAGTTAACTACTCAACTTGGCATTATTGTGCGGAATGGTAACATTGTTCCTCTTACTTTTCTTAACAAGAACAATGTGCCTGATGATATTATTGATGCTATCTGGAAGGATGTGAAGGTAAAAGTATATTTTTGTCCACAAATTTGAATTCCAAATTTGTGTTATACTTAGCCTTAAACTTTGAAATTGTGTTTTATAGGACAATTTGAATATATGTCTAGAGGAGTACAAGCCAATCTGCATGAAAAACTGTAACAGCATATGGAACGATCACAAGAACAAGCTTAAGGCTAAGTATTTCAAGCCTAGAAGTTATGATCCTAATCTGAAGGATGATGTTCCTATGAACGTTGTGCCAAGCCAGTGGGAACAACTTGTGGAGTATTGGCGTACTTTCGATGCTGAGGTATACAATTACGTTATATTTATGATATTTAAACATACAAATCATATTTACATACTTACATTTGTTAAACCTGTTATAGAAAATTGCAAGTAGGAACGCTAAAAATCGGCAAGCTCATGGCATAGTTCATACCACAGGACGTACTACTTTCTCTCAGATACAGCATGATGTTTACATTTTATTATTTTATTTTTGTATATAAACAAACATTGTATATTTGCAAATTATTTGGATTCTAATTTTCATATTTCTAAAAAAAATGTAGATGACCAGTAAGGGGGAGTCTACTGATAAGATGAATGTTTGGCTTATGACAAGTAGAGTAAATGACCCAGAGGTTATCCAGACCTTGGTAGTTTCCAAACACCTTTGATTGTATTTAAAGTTTATTTTTTTGTGTGTCAACCATCTTAATTTGGCATATACTTGTATGTCTTATTCAATACAGGATGAGTTTAATCGTCAACTCTCTATGCTACCTGAGGATGGTTAGACTTTGGAGGCTAGGAATGCCATTTTCCATGAGTTGATAGGTCATGACAGACATGGATATTGTCGCACATACGGGAGAATTGTGCCTCGGAGAGCGGTGTATAAAGATGGTGCTGGGCCATCACAGTCAACACCCCAGCCATCGACTATTGATCAGATCACGCAGAAGGTTCGTGCAGAGCTAAGGGATGAGTTGTGTGTGGAGCTGCGAGCAGAGTTCTCTACACATTTACAACAGATGAGAGCTGAGATGATGGCCCTTGTGTCACAGGAGGCGAGTGTGGATCCCAACAGACAGGTTCCATATAAATTAAATCGTTTGATAGTTCAATTTTCACTCAAGATCATGTATAAAATTCAAATATGATTAACACATTATGCATTGACTAACATAGGTTCCTGATGCATCAAGTTGCCACCGGGCATTTAGGGAATCTGCAGAAGATGAGAATCCATATATACCACCATCAGAAGATCAGGTATAAAATGTATCTTTGTATTCTAAGCTAAAATGTATCTTTGCATTCTTTACATTCTAAGTTAAGAGACTTGTGGGAGAAGACGGGGCTCAAATCGGGTTCCCGGTTTGGGAGTTATAGCCGAATTTCACTTTAGGCAAACTAGTTCCTTAAGGAACTTGAATTCGAGGAGTTAATGTCCCAAATTCACCAAACCGTTCACTTTAGGCAAACTAGTTCCTTAAGGAACTTGAATTCGAGGAGTTAATGTCCCAAATTCACCAAACCGAGTCGGTTGAGCACGAAACTTGGCACACACGACGTCCCAGACACGAGAGACTTGTAGGAGAAGACGGGGCTTGAATCGAGTTCCCGGTTTGGGAGTTAGAGCCGGATTTCACTTTAGGCAAACTAGTTCCTTAAGGAACTTGAATTCGGAGAGTTAAGGCCCCAAAATCACCAAACCGCGTCGGTTGAGCACGAAACTTGGCACACACGACCTCCTAGGCACGAGAGACTTGTGGGAGAAGACGAGGCTTGAATCGGGTTCCCGGTTTGGGAGTTAGAGCCGGATTTCACTTTAGGCAAACTAGTTCCTTAAGGAACTTGAATTCGAGTAGTTAATGTCCCAAATTCACCAAATCGCGTCGGTTTAGCACGAAACTTGGCACACACGACCTCCTAGGCACGAGAGACTTGTGAGAGAAGACGGGGCTCAAATCGGGTTCCCGGTTTGGGAGTTAGAGCCGGATTTCACTTTAGGCAAACTAGTTCCTTAAGAAACTTGAATTCGAGGAGTTAATGTCCCAAATTCACCAAACCGCGTCGGTTGAGCACGAAACTTGGCACACACGACCTCCTAGGCACGAGAGACTTGTGGGAGAAAACGGGGCTCGAATCGGGTTCCCGGTTTGGAAGTTAGAGCCGGATTTCACTTTAGGCAAACTAGTTCCTTAAGGAACTTGAATTCGGAGAGTTAAGGCCCCAAAATCACCAAACCGCGTCGGTTGAGCATGAAACTTGGCACACACGACCTCCTAGGCACGAGAGACTTGTGGGAGAAGACGAGGCTCGAACCTAGTTCTCGGTTTGGGAGTTAGAGCCGGATTTCACTTTAGGTAAATTAGTTCCTTAAGAAACTTGAATTCGAGGAGTTAATGTCCCAAATTCACCAATCGGCGTCGGTTGAGCACGAAACTTGGCACACACGACCTCCTAGGCATGAGGGACTTGTGGGAGAAGACGGGGCTCAAATCGGGTTCCCGGTTTAGGAGTTAGAGCCAGATTTCACTTTAGGCAAACTAGTTCCTTAAGGAACTTGAATTCGGAGAGTTAAGGCCCCAAAATCACCAAACCGGGTCGGTTGAGCACGAAACTTGGCACACACGACCTCCTAGGCACGAGAGACTTGTGGGAGAAGACGGGGCTCGAATCGGGTTCTCGGTTTGGGAGTTAAAGCCGGATTTCACTTTAGGCAAACTAGTTCCTTAAGAAACTTGAATTCGGAGAGTTCAGGCCCCAAAATCACCAAACCGCGTCGGTTGAGCACGAAACTTGGCACACACGACCTCTTAGGTACAAGAGACTTGTGAGAGAAGACGGGGCTCGAATCGGGTTCCCGGTTTGAGAGTTAGAGCCAGATTTCACTTTAGGCAAATTAGTTCCTTAAGAAACTTGAATTTGAGGAGTTAATGCCCCAAATTCTCTAATCGGCGTCGGTTGAGCACGAAACTTGGCACACATGACCGCTTAGGCACGAGAGACTTGTGGGAGAAGACGGAGCTCGAATCGGGTTCCTAGTTTGGGAGTTAGAGCCGGATTTCATTTTAGGCAAACTAGTTCCTTAAGAAACTTGAATTCGAGGCGTTAATGCCCTAAAATCACCAAACGACGTCGGTTTACCACGAAACTTGGCACACACGACCTCCTAGGCACGAGAGACTTGTGGGAGAAGACGGGGCTCGGATCGGGTTTTCGGTTTGGGAGTTAGAGCCGGATTTCACTTTAGGCAAACTAGTTCCTTAAGAAACTTGAATTCGAGGCGTTAATGCCCCAAAATCACCAAACGACGTCGGTTTAGCACGAAATTTGGCATACACGACTTCCTAGGCACGAGAGACTTGTGGGAGAAGACGGGGCTCAAATCGGGTTCCCGGTTTGGGAGTTAGAGTCGGATTTCACTTTAGGCAAATTAGTTCCTTAAGAAACTTGAATTCGAGGAGTTAAGGCCCCAAAATCACTAAACCGCGTCGGTTTAGCACGAAACTTGGCACACACAACCTTCTAGGCACGAGAGACTTGTGGGAGAAGACGGGGGTTGAATTGGGTTCCCAGTTTGGGAGTTAGATTCAGATTTCGGTCTAGTCAAAATTATTTACTAACTATTTTTCTAATTATATAGTAGTCAATTTTTTTTTATATTTTTCTGTAATTAAAATATTAACACCATTATATGGTTATTAATTATTTTTATTTTATTTTTTTCAGATATTTCCTGAGTAGCAGTTTGCTTCTTGTGGAATGCGGGCGTATAAAGATTATGTCCAACTTTTGTTTTTGTAACTCACGAAAGAATCAAGACGAAAACTTTTGGTTTTGGTTTTGATTTATGTTATTTAAATTTGTGAACAACATTATGTATGTATTATGTGACATTATGTAATGGCATAATTTTTATTGTTTTAAATTTTTATTTATGTAATATTATGAATGGAACAACATTATGAATTTTCATTATTTGTCAACTTTTGTTTATGTATGTATTTATATTATTATGTAATTTTTGGATTTTTTTGTAATTATTTTTCATTTAATACAGGTTTTTTTAACTTTTTTAATAATTTCGGAACAGGTTTTTTTTTTTTTTTTTTTTTTTTTTGAGAGGGCATAACAGCCGTCGCAAAAACATATGTAGAAGGCTTTTGCGACGGCACCGTACTGTCGCAAAAGCTTTCGAAAGAAATTGTAAAATATACCTTTAGCGACGACTCACCATGCCGTCGGAAATAGTTATATGCAGTAGGACACTTTTAGCGACGGTGCTCTTGCTGTCTCAAAAAACCAATTTTAGCGACGGAAATACTTTACCGTCGCAAAAACTTAGATTTTTTTCACTTATTGGCGACAGAAAACTGCCGTCGCAAAAAAGGTACCCTCTCGTCGCAAAAAACTATTGGCGACGGTACTTACCGTCGCTAAAGACCTTTTGCAACCCCCTTTGTCGCGACCCCCACTTGCCGTCGCAAAAAATCAAATTACCATCGCAAAAAGTATTAGCGACGGCATGCGGAGCATTTGCGACGGCGTTTTGCCGTCGCAAAAAACAATTTTTTTTGTAGTGGGTCTCCTTTAAATTCTTCTAAATTTCAAGCCAAACTCTTGTTGAATCAATTTCTTTTCCAACTAACTCTCTCTCTCTCTCTCTCTCTCTCTCTCTCATGTTTTTGTCAAGAAGATGGATGAAGAATGGTGTGCCAACATATATGAATCAAGACTAAAATAAATGGTCTTGTAAGGCCCACTAATGGCAAACATGTAATTAACCTAGATTCAATTAATTTAGCATTGTTTATTCTAATTTAATCATTCCAAATCAAATTTTAATTAAACCTACCATAAAATTCTATAAATCCTAATTAGCATATAACACTAATCAATTTCTGAATCGGTCGCCGATAAGGCTTTCAATTTGCAATTTGAAATTAAAACATAAATAGATCATTCTGTAACAAACATATAGAAATGCATTCTAAACAACACACTCACACAACAATTTAGGACTTCATCTTAATCAATTACTTAACATGCTTAATCACAATTTAACACTAATCAGAAGTAAGGGTTGCCACAGTTGGTGCATTTGGAAATCTCGAAATGACTGGATCTTTAACCACAATCCTTTAAATTCCACGGTTACTATGCAACAAGTCAAGGCTGCTTGGAGAGAGTTATCTGTGCTAAATCAACATGGTGTCCGACAGCTGAGTGCAACAGTGATAGAGCCCCCTAGTCGTAGATGGAGTCCTCCAGGTCTGGGCCAGTTTAAGATTAACTGTGATGTCAGTTTCACAAAAGATGAGTCGAAAGCATCCCTGGCAGTTATTCTTCAAAATCGGGAAGGATAGTTGGTAGATGGTCGAACTTCTATTGTTCATGTTTCGTCAACCCTGCAAGGAGAAGCCTGAGCAGTTCAAATGGCATGTGCCTTCTCTCAAACCCTCAACCTCAGACAAGTTAGTGTGGAAGGAGATAACAAAGCTGTCATTGAACTAAGTGTCTCTGAACTAGTTTCTCCATGGGATTGCCTGGCTATTATACATAACATTCGCTCTGCGAAGTCTCGCATAAATATTTCTCTTAGCTGGTCGCCAAGAAGCTCCAATCATGTGGCCTACTGGGTAGCCCTTTGCAACTTGAAAGGCATGCTTCCCATCGACTGGGTTGGCCATCCTCCTCAGGCGCTTAGGGCTATTTTATCTTTGGATTCTTTGTAAGTTGGCTGGCATTTTCTTGTTCAAAAAAAAAAAAAAAAAGGTGGGACTCATTGCGTCAAAGATTGTGAATGTATTACATGAGATGATATCCTAAATGTGATAGAAGAAGATGGTCACTGTAAAATTTTTGGGAAGAGAATTTGAACTCTAGCATTGAAAAACTGTAGAGGTGAATTTATAGAGAAAAGAGTTGAATTTGGGGATCTGAGTTTTGGATTTTAGGTTTTAAAATTGGATAAGTTGGTTTTGAGTAAATTGAAAAAAAATTACAAACATTAGATGCCAAAGTAAGAAAAATACTTTAAGGTCAAAGTGGAAAAGTAGTGAAATTTTATGGGTCAAAATGTAATTTTTTTATGTTTATGTCATGTGGTGGCCAACGTAGTATTTTTCATCCAAATTTGGATAGAAGTTGGTTTTAGAAGTAAACTAAAAAAAAAATTACAAACATTAGGGGCCAAAGTGAGAAAGGAATATTTTTAAAGGCTAAAGTTAGAAAATTATCAAACTTAAGGGGATAAAGCGTAATTTTTCAAAAAATTATAAGGGTAAATTAAGGGGGTACTTACGTGTAAGGTCTTAATAAGTGGATTAATTATTTAATAGGTCCTATGGGAAAAATTTGTCATTAAAAAAGTCACTAATTATAAGTTTTAGCGACAATTTATAAAAATCATGATAAAAAAAAATCACTAATTGTCAATGTTTAACGACATATATAAAAAATTGTCACAAAAAAATTATTTTTAGCGACAATTTTACCAAGACTTATTTTCAATAGGTCTTGATGAGAATTAAGTCTAACTATTAGGACCTATTGGTAGTTTACCCTAAATTAAGTTGATCTCTTAAATTTGAAGAAAATACAATAAGTCTATAAGTTTGGCATAATTACATTAGATTTCCATAAAATTTTAATTCACGCAACACGTAACCCCATTTTGATTAGTAATTTGTTTGTCATATAGATTAAAAAAAAAAATGATACTGTCATTTTTTTTACACTCAACTATATATTTTTCCTTATTTATCTTTTTATTTTCACACCATTTACATTAATTATATTCCTTTTCAATTTACTTAATATAAAATCAGTGCAATTATATCAAAATTATGAAATTTGCTATGTTTTATTCAAACCTAGAAAAAGGTAGCATAATTGTGTTTTTATTTTATTTATATTAGGCCTCGTTTGGAAATATATTTTTTTAGTTTTTTAGTTAAAATATAATGTAAAAAAACCTAGTATATTTGGGATGACTTTTTAGTTTTTTACGAAAAGATGTGCAAAAAGTAAAAAGAAAAGAGAATCTTTAAATTTTTGATATAGATTGTTGGCCTTTTGATTTTTTTAATGACTTTTTGGTTAAAATCACCACTTGCTAAACAAGACCTTAATAATTTATAAATTATATGATTAAAAAAATAATATTTTTATTTATTTTATACTAATATATATATATATATATATATATATCTTTATCTCTATTTATTTAGGTATCTATTTACCTAATTACATTAAGGCCTCGTTTGGAAACATATTATTTTAGTAATTTTGTAATTTTTTGGTTAAAATATAAGGTAAAAAAATTAATATGTTTAAAATGACTTATTATTTTTTTTTACCAAACAGAGCCTTTAACTTTTTTGTATAAATTATAAATTATTTAATTTTTTTAATAACTTATTAATTTTTAAACTAAAAGTATTACATGCGAAACTATTCCTAATTTCCGCTTAACCTTTCCCCAAGTGGTGAATGAATGCAATCACCCAAAAAGAAAAGAAAAGAGGATGATTCAAGTCAAACATTGCCAACCGTCAATATATCACAGTTGGTCAGTGTGTGCGTATGACATCAATCAACAAAGCTTTTGAATAAAAAAAATACACTAATCAATATATTCATGAGAACTATATTGGGAATTTTATTCCAACACCTTTTTTTTTAATAAAAAAATACCTTCTTTTTTTTTTTTATACTTGCCCAAAAAAAACACCTTTTTTTAATTTTAATTTTTTGCATGTGGTTGGTAGAGCTGGCAATGAGCTTGAGAGTACATGAGATTCATGATAAAATTGAGGGAAAATAGCCATCTCACAAAATTAGAAATACAGATGTGTGAGATTCAGGGTAAATACAGTCTGTCTCATTTTTTTTTTTTATCCTTTCTTGTAGTTGTAAAAATTATATTTTATCCTTTTAAATTTTTAATCACATAATAAATCACTTATTTTTTTAAATAAACTATTAAGTCAATTGAGAGTTTAATAATATCATAAATATATTTTAATTAATAATTATGACAATTTTATGGTTGTATAAAAGGATAATTAAGAATTTCATTTTTTATATTAATTCTGTTGAATGGTAAATTTTAACAAAAAAATATTTATACTTTCTAAATTCACAAGAGTCAATTTGTATGAATATGGCTATGTTGTTTGTTGGGAAATGAACCCTTTATAAACTTTAATGTCCTAATTAAAAATAAACTTCTCGCTTGCTTGGTAATTTTACATTTCATTCCTATTTTCCTTTTTGTCATATTTTTGTTTCACACACTCAACACGTCTCATCAACATTTATGCTGTATTTGGTTGAGGATTTGAAGGATTTTTTGAAAAAAAAAAAAAAAAAAAATGAAATGTTAATAAAATATGTCTATTTTTTACCTAGTTTCACACCTTCCCCTCCCTTTTCCAACCAAACACAACATTAGGGACTTTTTGAAATGAAAAATGCTTTGGAGTTCTAATTTTTGAGCTCTAAATGTAGCTCTAATGAGTTGACAGTAGATTCCACCTATAGTGATGTGATGTTTTGATCTTAGTTTGTTTTTATTTTATTTTTTTTGTTCATTGCCATGTCATTTGTGCTTCATTAGATCACAAAAATTAATGATCTGAATTATTGCTGTCCTGAAATATGAACTTTGGCTTTAAAAAATTCAAGTTAAAAGAGTTAAAAAGTTTTGAGTTCATCAATTAAAAAAATAAAATGTTATATCAACTTTTTTACTTACAAAAAATATATTTTTAACAACTTTCTAGATACATTAATTTTTTAAATTTCCACTAAAAAATAAAAAATACTAAAAAAGTTAACCCTAAATTCACCCATAGGGTGTGATGGTTGAGAAGTTAAAAAAAAAAGAAGAAGGTAATTCTCATAGTTTTAATTTAAATAATTTGAATTCTACATTTTAAATTTTGTTGCATTATGAACCTTCCATCATACATCATTAACATTTTGAAAGAAAAAAAAAATTTATTTACAAAATTAGAAAGACTAAAATAGAAATCAAAACAAACTATAAGGATCACCGATATAATTATACTTTTTGATTCCTCTAGTTTTGCATTTGGTCTTTTCCATTCCAAATTCTAGTAGTAAATGATGAAAATACCACATTATAATAAAATTAAAAGTGTACGCTTCAAATTATAGAGATTAAAGTAACATTTCACTTAAATTGCAGTCTGCAGCGACTTAATAGCGTAATTTACTCTTTATTTTATAATTTTCTAATGTTGGATGAAATGAAAGAAAGCCAAAATTTGAAAACATCACCCTTAATATGTAGTCATAATTTGCACATACACCCCTTCCCCCAAACCCCCCAAATGCACTGAATCTAGGTAGTTCATAATGCAAGTTATAGGCAACTAGTTCTTGAGATTGAGGAAAGGATCTTAACCATCGGTCCGCTTTGGGGACACTTTACAGATCAACTAGTTCACTTTTTTAAGAAAGACACAACTTCCCTTTATATAATTTTTTGGATTAATTGCATTTTCGATTCCTAAAGTATGATATTTGCGTCATTTTAATCTTTAATATTTAAATTGTGTTATTTTGATTTTTAATGTATAAAAAGTGCTTCTATTTTATCCTTAAATCAAGTTCCGTCAATAGACACCGTTAAAATCAATGATAAATTTGAAAATTCATTTTAAAAATTACAATTTTAGTTAAAAAATATGTGATTTGTGTTAATTTGACATCCAAAATTATATATTTATCCTTAATTTTAACAGCATATATTGATGGAATTCGGTTTAGGAACCAAATTGAAACAATTTTTTGTATGCTAGGAATCAAATTAACACAATTTAATCATTAAGAATTAAACATGGCACAAACTAAATGTAATTAGTCTTAGAGAAATAACAGAAAAATACAATGGCACAAAGTACTTAATGAAGGAGTGATGAAGATCATGTAAGTGGGACAGAATTTATTTACTTTGGCTCAAAGGATTAAAATATGGAAATAACAAAACAAGAAGACAAGTGAAATGCCCTTGGAAGCAGAGCAGCAGGAACAAATATCATAAAAGACGAAGATTGAACGCAATATCATTTGTCATTTAGCCCTCACTTGTCTATTAGTTTGTTGAATTTGACTCATAATTCATTGTATACACGTTTGGTGCGTTTATCTTACTTGTTTATAGTCTTTATATATATATATATATATACATATATATTTATTTTAGGAGTATGTGTTAAATTATGTATTAATTGGTGAAAAGTTTACAACAATGGGGTTATATGTTATTTGATCTAATATTAATTTTTTTTTTTAATAATAAAGACACACGTTAAAAAGTTGGCAAAACGTGTTATTGGCGGCCAATAATGGTGGTCGGTGGCGGCAGCTGGTGGTGATGAGATGGACATATATGTGATATTGAACATATATATGTATAAATAGGTAACATTTGGACAAATAGATAAATATATAAACTTTGGACAAATATGTATCATGTTGGACAAATCAATGTCCATTTGGCTAAAAAAGATTTAAGTTTGGATCTATTGGCCTAAAAGTTTTAAAAATTAACCTCTAGTCTGAGTGCTCTTAAATTATTGGAGAACTTATGTATAGGTCATAATAGGTGAATTTATTGTCCAATAGATTCTAAAATAATTAATGGCATTTTTCATCAAACACTATTTAAAAATGTTACTAATTATTAATTTTCAGTAATAGTTTTAAAAAATTGTTACAAAAATGTCACTAATTATAAGTGTTAGCGATAATTTAAACAAATCATCAGAAAAAAGTCATTAATTTTCAACTTTCAGTAACAACTTAAAAAATTCATCATAAAAAAGGACACTAATTGTAAGTTTTAGTGACAATTTATAAAAATTGTAACAAAAAAAGTCACTAATTGTCAATTCTTTTTTTTTTTTGATCGGCACTAATTGTCAATTCTTAGCGACATATGCAAAAAAATTATTACAAAAAATTATTTTTAGCGACGATTTGATTGGGACTTGTTTTCAATAGGATTTGATGGGAATTAAGTTCAACTATTATGACCTATTGGTAATTTTTCCTAAATTTATTTGGTATAACTTTTATTTACCACAGTATATTAGACAAAAATAACTTAAATGATATGAAAAAAATTAATTACCTAGAAGTTTGAGGATGTGTTTTTTTAATTTATGTTTTTGATTATCAAATTTTAACTTATAAGAAGCTCCACTAAACAACCACTATACACGATCGGTTTATTTTCATGTAAAATATTTTTGTTAAATGTATTTTGTATTTTTTTTTTTTTTTTTGGTGATGTTTAGTACTGCATAAAATGAAAGTCAATAATATAATTTTCATAATTATTGAATTGTTGATCATCAACTCATCTCACCTGTAGCCAAACTTTCTTTCATAAGCTCTTGCTCTATTACCATGTTACATTATTGATAGAATATATTTTACATTAAAATCATGCTTATATCACCACCACCATCACGTCTACCATCCCACCACCACCACCATCACCATAATCCTATCATCACTGTTACGTACTAATGCAATTACTAACACATTAATTTTAAGATTACAATCAAATATACAAAAAAAAAAAATTTCATCAAAAAATATTTTGGGTAAACTACCAATAGGTCATAATAATTTGATTTAATTTTCATCAAGTCTTATTGAAAATATTAGTCATAGTAAAATCGTCGCTAAAAATAATTTTTTGTGATGCTTTTTTGCATGCTACTAAAAATTAGTAATTAGTGACCTTTTTTTTTTTATCACGATTTTTATAAACTGTCAATAAAACTTATAATTAGTGACGTTTTCCTTTGACAAAATTTTTAAACTGTCACTGAAAGTTAAAAATTAGTGACTTTTTTTAGGATGATTTTTTGTTTTAAATTACTGCTAAAACTTATAATTAATGAAATTTTTTGTAATAAAAATTAATAATTATTAATTTTTTTAATAGTACTTGATGAAAAACGCCATTAATTATTATAAAACTTAATGGATAATAAGTTTACCTGTTAAAATCTATATATAAGTCCCCAAAATATTTTCTACTAAAATAAAGAGGATGAATAAAATCCCATCAAAATGGCAAAAAACAGGGGGAAAAAAAAAAAATTACAAATTTTGTCTTGCATCTTGAATGCATCAAAAATTCTTGTTTGTGAACAAATCACAGTCGTTGGTCTCTATACTATTCATGATACATCAAGTCCAACAAGGCAAAAGAACACAAGTACCACTCAATACATTCATGAGGGATGAAGCCAATATTGGGATTTATTTTTTTAGTTTTATTTTCTATGCATGCTTATTGAGAGCTGGCAGCCTGGCACTGGCAGTGAGGTTCATGAGATTCATGAACAAAATTCAGCAAAATTGACCTTTCACAATTCTGGAATTGTCAGATGTGCACTCAGACGGTTAGGGCTGTACTTCTCTCCTATATTTTGTTTCAAGGTTCGGTGTCCCTAAAGCTAACTCTCTGCAAAGTTGTATATGCAGTCTGTGAGCAACGAATCTGAAAAATTTACAATTCAAATCGGTTCGGTCCAATATAATAAGTTTGGATTGATTTTTTGAATCTGTAATTTGATTATGGATTGAAAAATTAGGAATTTGTCGTCCGCCAATTTGTTTTGGATTGGAGTTCACGGTTCCGAATTAGTACCCATCTGGACCACATATAACCTAAACCATATAAAGAAAGAAGTAAGATTACCGCATGTGATAAATGTAATTATTGTAAAACTTCTTATGCTTGGGTTAGTGTAAATGGAACTAGCACATTGAGAAAATATATTGCAAACTATCCTAGTCTCTTCAGAATTAAGAGGAATAAATAAATAAATGAATAAAATATTTGTTTGATGAGAGTTTTATATTAATTACATGTTGGACAATATGTTTATGTACTAGATATTATGTTTGTTTATGTTAATTGTAGAACAATATACATGTTTATGTTTCGAAAAATCATAGGCAAATTAAATGAAAATGTTATATGATTTTTCGTTATGAACAAATTATGAGAAACAACGGTTCCAAACCGAGTCGAACTATAATTAAATGGTTTGGTTCCATGATTTAAATGAATTGATTTGATTCCAATTTTTATGAAATCGTAGACAACAGATTGGTTTTTATTTATCCCAAACCAAACCAATTTGGACTATGCTCACCCCTATCTTCCTTGATCCTATGTTGGCCCTTAAGAGAGATATAATTTTGAAGAAATTGCAAATCAGTGGGTATTAGTAAAATTTTTGTTAGGCTTTGATTGACAGATCCTTAATCAAAATCTCAATAAACAACACAATGATCAAGCAATTGTGTTGAGGTTCTATGTCTTGAAAGTTTTAAGGATTTCCTTAGAGTAAAAATAATGACAAAACAAACAAGAAAAAAGAGAGAAAGAAGAAGAAGAAGAAGATGATGATGTAAATGATTAAATGAACAATTAAATACAAGTAGAGTACATTAAGACTACTTCTATCTAAGTTTAAACTATTTCTATGTAGATTAGATCTATTCCTAGAATAAAAAAGAAATGAAAATCAAGTCATGTATTGATTTGTTGATCCATTATAATAGAGTCATTAATGGCAATTTATAGAAAAAAAAAATGAAGGAAAAAACTTCCATTAACCATTACCTAAATAACTACTTTTAACTTCCTAAATCTTTCATCTTCTTTCTTACAATGGCTAGAGGTGGGCGCGGGTCGGTTGCGGACACAAAACTTCAAATTCGTCATCTATCCGCCAGATTGACGGATTAGAGAAAATCAATCCGCAACCGTCTGCCAATCCGGCGGATGTGGATTGAGCGGATTGGTGGTTTGGCGGATAGATGCAAATCGGTTGGCGGTTTAAAATTTTATAAATTTTCAACATAATTCAACTTATGCATTTCCTCAAAAAAAAAAAAAAGAAAAAAAAAAGACAAGAAAGTATTACAGTTTGAAACTTTAGAATATCACAATCACTGCATGCCTCATCCAAAGAAAGAAAGTTTGAAACTTTAGAATATTACAATTACTGCATGCCTCATTCACATATTATAATCACTGCATGTCTCATCTATATAACATATTACAATCTGTAGTTCTTAAAATATAAAAATAATTCAAACCATCAAAACCATGAATAGAGCAATAGTAGAGATTGTATGTCTCTGTATTGTTCTATCTATATATGTTTTTGAAAACAAACACCAACCAGCATATATCATATTTTCTATTTATTATTTTTAGAATTAGATTTAAAAACAAAAAAATATAAATAAATAATACGTTTATTTTTTTCAATTCAAAAAATATATTCAAGTTGTAAACTTTTTTTCAACAAAATATTTAAACTCTTTTTTAATTGAAAACACAAATAGAATATTTAAACAAATTAAAAACATAAAGTTTTATAAATTACTAGGGGTGCTTGCGGTTTGGCGGTTCGGCGATTCGGTTGCGGTCAAAGGAACCTCAAATCTGCCATCCGTCTGCCAAATTGGCGAATTGGAGAAAATCAATCCGCATCTGTCCGCTTGACATCACGCATCCGTACAAAATGTGGCGGATTAGATCGGTTCGGTTCGGTCGATTTTGACGGATCGGTATATCCGCTGCTCACCCCTAACAATGGCATGTGTCTTCCATCCCTTGAATCTTCAAAACTCGTCTTAACTCCTTTTTAACCTTTAAAATTTTCTTGCATAATAATAATAATAAGTAATAAAAAATTTAAACTTAGTCATAATCAACGAAAAATTTATGTATGGTGCAAACAATATGACAGTAAAAAACATGTTTATACTTTTATGGTGGTGCGTAACCTGTGTGCAAGGTATGAGTTTTTCTTGTGTGTGGTACAACTCTTTTTTGCATGTCTGAGTTGTACTAAAAAAATTCCATCTATAGTGTAATTATTTTTCCAATATCCCATTGATTTGCAAGTTCTCCAACAATTTTATCATCTATATTATATTTTAACATATTTTATTGATTAGAGAATCTTCAATGATAGTATTAAATTTGTGTTTTATACATCAAAAAGTACAGGAAGTACATTTATTTGTGTGTGCTTAGTGTTTATTAGTTTAAAGAGGAGATATTGTTAAAGTGTGTTATGTAGATATGTCCCACTGGTTAGTGTTAGAAAATTAGTTTCTTTCTTCTTTTTTTTTTCTTTTTTAAAAAAAAAAAAAAATTGGCTAACTAACATTTTGTTTTTTTGTTGCCTCCAATGGGTTTTCTACTGGTTTCCATAGATTTAAAAAATAAATTATAATTATTATATCATATTATATATTTACATACATTTTGGGGCGAATGGGTACAACTTCATTTTCCACTGTCATTGGTGTTTGAGAATATGTAAATAAGTAATATATTTTTTAAATATATTTTTTTATTTTAGTGATTTTTTTAAGAATTATATCAAAAATTTTTATTTGTCTGGTTCATATTGTGTAAATGAATCTACAAAATAAAATATTTTTAAAAATTTTGAAAATAAAAGAAGCCAAAAAGCTAACTGTTTTTGGGCTGAGCTAAGGAATTGCTTTCTTTGTAAGTTGGGCCACACATTGGGCCGGGGTAAGAGTTGATATAGCTCGGTCTAAGTGCTTAGTAGGGCCTAGTTGAGGTTCGGACCGAGCTAAGCATCACACATAGGCGCGCCAAGGTAACGACGCCGCTCTGCATAGTTAGTTCGATCTTTAGTTGTTAACCCAGTTGGAGTACACCAAACCGAGGTACAAGTTATGAATGGAAGAACCGAGCTAGTTGGAGCTCGGTCATTTTTGCCACTTTAGCATGGCCATGTTAGCTCAGTCGTTTTGTCATACTACCGAGGTAAAACCATCTCACTTGGTTTAAGCAGTGAGGAGGGTGTTGAAAGATAAACATTATTTTTTAGGAGTGTGAGGTATCCGGCACACACCTGCCGGCTAGTTCATGTTTGTGCTTTCAAGGAGTAAAGCGACGACGTTTAGAGGAGCGCAGACTTGATCAACAGGATTACACGAGAAGATTATTTCTTGCTCGTACAGATAGTATTAAATTTGTGTGTTATACATCAAAAAGTATAGGAAGTACAATTTATTTGTGTGTGTTTAGTGTTTATTAGTTTAAAGAGGAGATATTGTTAAAGTGTGTCATGTAGATATGTCCCACTGGTTAGTGTTAGAAAATTAGTTTTTTTTTTTAATTAATTAGCTAACTAACATTTTGTTTTTTGTTGCCTCCAATGGGTTTTCTACTGGTTTCCATAGATTTAAAAAATAAATTATAATTATTATATCATATTATATATTTATTTACATTTTGGGGCGAATGGGTACAACTTCATTTTCCACTGTCATTGGTGTTTGAGAATATGTAAATAAGTAATATATTTTTAAAATATTTTTTTTTATTTTAGTGATTTTTTTAAGAATTATATCAAAATTTTTTATTTGTCTGGTTCATATAGTGTAAATGAATCTACAAAATAAAATATTTTTAAAAATTTTGAAAATAAAAGAAGCCAAAAAGCTAACTGTTTTTGGCAGTTTTTTTTTTATTTTATTTTTGTGTGAATCTTTTCTAGCCTTTTTTTTTTTTTTTTTTTTCAAATTTATTTTTTTTTTAAAACTTTTTTTGATTTGTCTAATTGAGTAGAACTTTAGACAAACTCAAAAGCTGAAGTTTTTTTTTTTTTTTTTTAGAAAAAAAATTCACTAAAGACGGAAAAAAAGCAACTAACAAAAAATCTAACTATTTTAGGTGGGTTCTTTTTTTATTTTATATTTTTACTTTTTCGATTTGTATAATCGAATAGAACTTAACAGTTAAAGCTTTTAAAAAAAAAAAATTCACTAAAGACGCCAAACAAAAAAATAAAAATAAAGAGTAAACTCCAAACTTGATTTTTATGATCGTGGTGTTGCTATTATTGAGTGATATAAAAGCCATCATAGATTGGCTGGTGTGAATTTCAACAAGTAGTGAAGTAATGATATTTTTAGTATAATTGTAGTTTTTCATATTTTTGTATTATATTGTATTGTAATGTAACTCTTCTCACATTATAGTGAAATTGTAGCGACTATATACAAAATTTTATTTTGAATGAATTACGTAAATTTTTTAATTCTTGTGTATTTGATTTAAATTATTATTTTATTTCTATTTATAGTTTTAGGATAAATTACACTTTACACCCTTTATGTTTGGTCATTCTCACTTTGACCCTTAAAGTTTGTTTTTTCTTATTTAGACAAAAAATGACACATTGATATTTTATTATATGTAACTCACACATTTGACACAAATTCAAAGTTCAATGTAATATACTTTTTATGTTATGTGACAGTTAACATGGCATTTTCTGCTTAATTTTGAACAAAAGTTAGTTTTAGAAGTAAATTGAAAAAAAATTAAAACATGAACAGCCAAAGTGGGAAGAAAAAAAAAAAAAAAACACTTTAAAGGTCAAAGTGAGAAATGAACAACCATAAAGGAGGTATAATGGAATTTGTCCTATTTTTTATTAGGCATATCAATTTTTAATATAGATGTTTTACGGTAAATCATTGGGAAAATTAGTGAAACATCTCTCTTCAACTTTGTATAGTATGAGAAGTCTAAGATATTTTTTTTATTAGTTAAGGTCCCTCAACATTTTCACAGAGAAAATTTGATTCAAAGAAATTTTGCTTAACTCAGAGAAATTTCAATTTTCACAGAAATTGAAATTTTTTTGAGTCAGGACAAAATTTTTCTGAGTCGGGCAAAATTTTGTGAGTCAAATTTTCTCTGTAAATATGTTGAGGGATTTTAACTACTATAAAAATATTGTATATCCTTTATCTTATAAAATCTTAATATTAGAGACCTTAAAAAAAATTCTCCTAAATAATTTCCAATAATGATTTTTTTTTTAGGTGAAATATATACACTCAAGAAAAATTAATGACAAATTAATTTCCTAAAAACCAACAAAGGTTCACATATAGAAGAAAAGAAAACCTGCGTTAAATATTTAGAAAAATACTTAAAAGAGAATTTAGAATTACTTCAAATATTTTGAACATAAATAATTAGGGTAAATTATACTGACCTTCCCTAAAATTTAGAAAAATATAATAATTTTCACAATTTTAATATAATTACATTGAACACTTTTTAATATGGTTAAATGGAGTGAAATTAATACAGATAGTGTGAAAACACATAAATAAATGCTATAAAATATACATTTATGTAAAAGAGATGATAACATCATTTTTGTTATGCATATAACTAACAAATTATTGATAAAAATAGAACTAAGGCTTCGTTTGGGAAGCCATGGTTTGGGCTTTTTTGGCTATTTTAGCCACAAAAAATAAAATAGGCTATTTTAGCCATAACAAACAAAACATCACATCCAACCCATAATCATTACATTCTTCTCTCATAAAAAAACTCAAAAAAATCAAAAAGTCAAAAAGCCCTTCCCAAACCAAGCTTTTAAGCCCAGGCTAAAATAGCCAAAAAAACTAAAAAGCCAAAAAGCTAACCCACTTCCCAAACGGGGGCTAAGTGTTATGTAAATTAAAATCTTAAGATACCTTGATGTAGTTATGTCAAAATTGTGAGAGTTGCTATATTTTTTTTAAACTTTAAAGGAGGTCAATGCAATTTACCCAAATAATTAAGTTACTTATTTCTCTAGCAATTTAAATTTTTAGATGAGTTAGTGATTAAAAAAATTGTGTGACCTACAAAAACACATTTAAATTCTCAACAATTTTTTGACATGGGTCAATTTTAAGCTTATGATTATATATATATTTTTTGTTAGTTTCTTATTTTCTAACATTGGATGAAATCAAAGTAAAACCAAAATTTGACCAAAAAAAAAAAAAAAACCAAATGCATTGAACCTAGGTAGTTCTCATAATGTAAATTACATGTGGTTCTCTTCAAAATTTTCAAAGAAGTAGAAGAACAAAATGATGTACTAGCTAGAATCGATGTACAATAAACTTTTTTTGATTAGAAAAGTGATATATAAACTTACTTTTTAGACTTAACGGTGTGTAAATAAGATGATTGGTTAATAATTACAAAACAAATACAAGATAGAAAAATAACACCTGAGAGTGATTAATCAATTGATCATTAAACTTGGAAAATGAATCTAGATTTGAACAACACTACTCTTTTGGTTAATAATATTGTGATAAAACAAGTGGTGTTCAAGTATGGAAATAGCAAAAGGAGAAGACAAGACAACCATGCGTTCCCATTGGAAGGAGCAAGAAGATCACTATCACTAATTGTCATGTTGCCACCAAAAGAAGAAGATGAACACAATGTATCATTTGTCATTTAGCCTCATTAGTCTATTAGTTTCTTGAATGAGACTGGTGATTGTGTACAATGGAAAACTATATATAAATAATCCCATCAAAATCGGATTTTTTTTTTTTTAAAAAAAAAAATTTGATATATGTTATTAGATAAGTTTCACTCAAACTTTTTAAAGATAGATTTACACAATAAATAATACGAGTGAATGTAAAATTTAATGTCTAGCGAATAATGGAGTTTGTGCTATTATTTTTTGAGGGTGACTATATATTATTGAAATATGTAAGTGAAAAATATTATAAAAGAATATTTTATTACAAAATATGAAGAAACATAAATGCATTCATATTAGGCAAAAGCATAGAAATATCGCTTTCTTTGAACACATTCAAACTTGTTGCGATAGGAAGAGTCAAAGACCGGTGCATCATTACCAATTTTTTACTTGTCCCTTCCAGGTGAGGGTGTGGATCAGATTGGATCGGGTGGCTTTTTATTTGTCATTCGTTCAAACTTAAATGGATGAAGAAAAATTAATTTACATATATCCACTTAGTTAGTAGATGCAGATTGAGCAGGTCATGCAGGTTAGTAGGCAGATGCGGATCGGTTTGACGGTTTGACGATTTGAACTTTATTATTTTGGATATTTTTTTGAACTATTTTTCAGTAATTTTTTATTATTTTGGGTCCAAAATTTGTTTATTCTTCATTTTTTATAATAAAAATAAGGCTCAACTATAAATAGTATATATAATTACTAAATATTTTTTTTTTTAACACACAAAACATAAAAACATAACATAATTTTCTTAGAAGTGTTGGCGGTTCGGGTTGGGTCAGATAGCTTCCCATCTGTCATCCGTCTAAACTTAAGCAGATTGAGAAAAATATATTTACATCCATCAGCTCAAACTATTGAAACCGTTCATTTTATAGCGAATTTGTTTGAGTTATTTGATTTTGCCGAATCGAGTGGATGCTTGCCACCCCTACTTCCTGGATACTACCTCCTCCACTTGTTTCTTCTCAACTCTCGTGGATTTGATTAATTTCTTACAAATTATGCCCAAATCCAAACCCAGTAACATGTATAAACCTTTTTAATTTTTCCTTTTAGTCAATGTGAGACTCTCTATATATTAACTGTACGGAGAGCAAATATTCCAGCGAAGCCCATACTCTTTTCTACCAAGCTCCTTGTCTACCCGATCGTCCTACGAACACAACGGCAGTGAGCTACCTGGCGATGTGTGGCTGGAAAACCCCTCCGACGATCAAGTTAGCACACACTCAGGGATAGAGAGAGAGATGAGAGAGTTCAGTGTTTAGTGCATCTCACCAAATGATCATCTGTCCAGCATGGGAGGCGCAGACATGCTTATATACTTTATGCGCCCCAAATTTACTCCCATTAGTCTCTCGACACGTGGTGCTGCTATCCCATCTACCAGCACAAACCCAGCAATCCCCACCTAACCAAACTGTCAGGCTATCTTGGCGGAACCCGGCAGACCGGCAGAACCACCTCGACTTCTTATGACCGCACTGTGCGGCATATCTGAGTGATCCACTCGCCGAGCCCCAAAACGACCGAGCTTGGTTGCATTTCAGCAAGCCAAGCTCGAGGTAGGTCAAGCCGGTTAGCTGTAGGCCTTCCTGCCGAGCTGAACGCACGAACCATGGAATCCGGAATGACAAGCAGTCATCTCGGCCGTGCAACTTCAAGTAGCCCGGTTTCTACACAAACTAGCCTAACTAGCTCGGTCTAACATGGCCCTGTGCCTTAACCAAGCAAAACCTCTCTGAACAAGCCTAAGCTACCGCGACCCAAACGTGTTCGGCACTCAACTTGCCCGGCCTTTGCCATGGCCCATTCCAGCTCATAAAATCTCCCTCTCATTAACTAACTATTTATCAATGTCCATTACTATCACTAATGTCTCATTCGTACACGATGAGGAATGTTTAAAAAAAAATTTTAAAAAAAAAAGTACACGACCAAAAATGTCTCAAACAAACAAACAAATAAATAATTTTATATTAAAATGCACCAACAAAATTCTTCACTGAGACTTTTCAAATTCCTCCTATTTGATTTACTATGAGGCGTGCAGGGTAGTTCTCATTATTTTTTAAATTATACTTTTTATTTTTATAATTTATCTCATATTTCAATTTGGACTTTATAATTTTATTTATTTAACAATGTTAATCCCATATTTTAAATTTAATTTTAGCCTGGCCATTCTATTCAAATTATGATAATGTTTTTTCACATGTACTTTTCATGTGATTGAAATATATTAGAAAATCGTGACTTTTATTGTCCAATATAAATCGTAGGGCCAAATTAAAATTAGACAAGACGTCCAATATTAATATTGTTCAAATTAAAACAATATAAATTAAAATGAACTTTGAATCTAACTATAGGATTAAAAATGTAATTTACCTTTCTTAAACAACTAGTACGATACATGTATGAGTTTGATGCTTGAATATGTATGATGGCAAGTGAAGTTATAATTACACGCAACCACAAAAAAAGAAAAAGAAAAAAAAAATCTTCTAACAGCCAATAAAAGGACGTTTAAATTTCCCAACAAGTAATTTAAATTTAACATATTTTAAGGAAGATTAAAAAGAAAAAAAAAAATCATCAAAATTAAGGTTAGGCCTATGTTCAACCAATTGTTGAATCTTTTAAAATTTTGAATTCATGGTTGAGTCTCCGAAATATTGAATTTGGGAAGGTATAATAATTTATTTAATTTCTGTATCATAACATGATATGTGAAAATTATGATAATTTAGAGTTTCCGAATAAAAATAGTTGTTGAATGCATATATATGTAGTCTTCTCAAAATGGTGAAAAAAAATTCACCATTTATTTATCTATTTTTATATATTTTTGAGTAAATTACAAAACAACAAATGAGATTTGCTTCAAATACGGGTTGTTCCTGTGGTTTAGAAAATTTCAAATGCCACACTGTTAGATTTTTTTATTTAACAAATTAACTAAAAAAATAAAATTATTAATTGCTATATACAATGACAAAATTACCTGAATTATTAGTTGAAGAAAGTTCTTGACATTATTAAAAATTGTTAATTAATTTGATAATTTATTAATAAAAGGAGTCATTTGTTATGAAATTAAAAATTTTCAGGGGCGAGATGTAATTTCCAAATTCACATGGAACAAATTGTATTTTAAGTAAATCTTAGGAGGTGTGCTTGTAACTTACCCTATATTTTTTTGGGTCATACATAACCAACTGCATTGTTCTTTTTTTTTTAGACAAATTACACCGGTAATCCCTACATTTTGCTCGTTGTGTCATTTTGGTCCCTCTACTTTCAATTGACTTAATTTTGATCCTTGATTTTAAATTCTGGGTCATTTTGGTCCAATTGATAATGTCGTTAGTATTTTTGACAAAAAATAATCACCGTTGTAGTTAAGTCTCGCTGAGTTTAGTAAATTTATAATTTTGCGCTAAACAATAAGACACATGCCACTTATATGCATCTTTTTCATAAAAAAAAATGTTAAGAGTTATAATCAATTGGACTAAATTGAAATAAAATCATAAATTCATGATTAAAATATAGCCAATTAAAATTATAGGAACCAAAATGATACAAAGATCAAAGTACATGGACTACTGTCGCAATTTACCCATTTTTTTCTTTTTAAGTTAGTTGTTGCCCTGGCAAAAAAAATTTTAGTTAACATTTTAGAGTTGGGGGACAATTTTAGTTTCTGACTAAAAAGTTCGTTTATGTTGACTTTTTTTTTTTATTTTTGTGAGAGAAAAATTGAATTGATTATGATTTAAATGTGATATTTTGTATTATGAACTTTTTAATCTATTTTATCTTTTAGTAACTAATTTAATCCAACCCAACCCAACCCAATCCAATCTAATCCAATCTATAGCCAAAGGAAGCCTTAAGCAACTAGGTTGTCATTAAGGCAAAAGTGCACCCAAATTTGTTAGACAGTCATGTTTAGTGCCCCGAAATTGGGGGCACTAATGCCCTGAAATTGCCATACAAGGCAAAAAAAAAAAAAAACAAAGTTATCCAAAATAGAAATTAGGAGCATTAGTGTCCAGTTTTTTAGTGCCACAAAACATTTCTGTTTGTCAGAACAATATTTTCAAAACATCAATCCAAATTTTGATATGATGTCTCAAAAGCTCTTAGATAATCCAGAAAAAAGGACATGCAAATCAACCTTCCAAGAGTATGCAACAACATTTGGGGATTACATAGAGGGGCTGGCTGGCTTCCCTTCGGTCAGTCAAATTAGAGAGTATTGTTAGATTCGTGAGGTTCTTTCATAGGTCTCGTTTTAATAGTTTGAATCGTTGAATATGTAGAACTTGTTGAGTATTACATGCCTATAAAAAATCATGTTGATCGGATATCGATAGCTACGTGATCAAATCAATTTTGTATAAAAAAAAATAAACAGTGAAAAAATAAATGATTGACAGAAATCTAATCCGATGAGATAGCTATCGATATCCGATCAACTTAAGTTTTTACAAGCATATAATATTCGACGAGTTCTACATATTGAATAGTTCGAATTATCAAAACGAGACCCGTGGTGAGCCTCCACGGGTCCAACAGTACCCTCTAGAGGGAAGCCTAACCCTACATAAAGTATGCATATATAATTTTTGGCAGAGTAATGTTAGAGATATTAAATTTTCTATCAAATAAATGATTAAATATCTCACATGAGTGTAAGGTCAATAAAAGTGTGAGATTCATACTCATATAAGATATTTGATCATTTATTTGATAAAAAATTTAAGTCTTATAATATTTTTTATTTTGTTTTGGCACGTTGTTAATGTGGGAGGTCGAATTTAATACAGATGTTGACCTGTCAACCCAGACTGCGCAGGGCAGGTGGTGCAATGAGAGAAACAAAAGGTTTTAGGTTACGCTAATCATACACGTTAATTAATGGCACTTGGTTTTGAAGCACAAAAAGTATAAATATAAAGTATAAATTTTGAGTAAAAATTAAAAGGTCTAAAGAAAAAATTGCACGTAAGTTAAAAAATCACAATGATAAATGTACAATAAAAGTTCCATGTTGATGTCATGTTGATGTCATGATAAATGTATTGCATTCTAGTGGGAGCCACATAGAATTCTTCTGTCATTTTCACGTTTTGTTTTTGTCATTTCACAAAGTTTGTTTTGAGTACCAAATCAAGAAATTGGCCGAAGTTGCGTCGTGGGCCTCCTAGTAGTACTCTCTCCATCTTATCACTAACGTTTGTGAAAATATAAATTATTTACTGTAATTTTTATAAATTATATATATTTTTTGTTAACATTTTTTATTTAATACAATTAATTAGAAAAATAAAAATTTTGATTACTCTCCCATACAATAATCAAATTACTTGAATTGTTAATTTAAATATATTTTTATAACATTAAAAACAGTTAATTAATTTGATAATTTATTAATAAAAAAAGATAGTTTATTTTTAGAATCATATGAGACAATTCATATTTCAAGTAAACTTTTCAAAGTGTATTTGTAATTTATTCATAATATTTCAAATACAAACATTAAACACATAATTGTAGGAGCATTTACTGTGAAGTTTGTAGGGACTTATCTTGAGCTTATTTAAATGATTCGAACCGTTTATATTAAGGGTGTAAACAGATTGAGTTGAGTTGGGTGGCCTCTCATCTGTCATCCGTCCGAATTTAGGTGGATTAGAAAAAAAAAATCAATCCACATATGTTCGCTTGATTAGCAGATGGAGATTGAGCAGATTGTGCAAGTTGACGGGGTAAATGCAGATTGATTTGACGGTTGAACTTCACTATTTTGGGTACTTTTTGAACTATTTTACAGTAATTGTTTATATTTTGTGCCCAAAATTTTATTTGTTCATTTTTTATAATAAAAATAAAGTCCAAACTTTCATATTTCATAAACAGCAATATAATTACTAAATAAAAGTTTTTTCTTTTTTTATAATTTTTTTTAACACACAAAAGCATACAAGTATAACTATATTTTCTTTGAAATATTGGCGGATCAGGTTCGGTCGGGTGACTTTCTATCCGCCATTCATCCAAACTTAAGCGGATTGGAAAAAATATATCCGCATCTGTCCACTCGAATCATTAAAATCGCCTATTTTGTGACTGATTAGTTTGGGTCATTCAATTTTGGCGAATCGGGCAGACATTTGTCCACCCTTAGTTCATATGGTCTGTTGGGTAAATGATTCATGGAAAAAAAATCAAATTAATTGGACATATGTAACTCATAACAAGATCACATATGTTTTTTAAAAAGTAAACGGTTAGTATGATTTTGATAATTTGTTTAAAAACACTTAAGACTTTATCACGGTAGGAATGGCAATGGGGCGAGGCGAAGCCGGGGACTACACTCCCTGTCCCCGATCCCCAAAAGAGCTAAATTTCCTGTCCCCGCCCCCAATCCCCAGCGGGGAACCCATCACCGCCTCTGCCCCCTAACGGGGATTGAGTATCTCCGACCCTGAAAAAACCCCGAATTAAATAGCATATTAGTTTTTTTTTTCAAAGGAAAGATTAAGCAATCTGTAAAACAAGCTAAAACAAATCCATCCAACACCAGTGACTCCATCATCATCAACATCATCATTATCACCAACAAATAATAATAATAATAATAATAATAATAATAATAATAATAATAATAAATCAAACAAATGTTCATCAAAAAATAATAAATAAAAAAAAAATCAAACAAATGTTCATATTCAAAGCAAACCAAGTGATCTCCATTTTTGTAGTTAATCTTAAGGTTATATAGCAAATCAAAGCTCTTTGCATTATTGTAGTTGATCTTCATATGCGCGAATGGACTTCCGTAAATTGTCGAAATCGAACTAGATCTAGGGGTTTTGAACTAGATGTGAGGCGAATGGACTTCTGCAAATAGTTGAAATCGAACTAGATCTGGGGGTTTTGAACTAGATCTGAGGAAGATGGGTGACTATGACTGCGACGACGGAGGCGATGGATGATGGAGGAGGACAATCGACGTCACGGACAGCGGTGATGGAAAGGAGGGACGACGTTGATGGGAGGGAGGAAGGAGGACAGCGACAATGGGAATGAGGGACAGTGGATAGCGGCGATGGGGAGCAGACAGACGATCGGCGGTGATGGGAGGAGTGAGATCGGCGATAGAGGGACAATGGTGACGTCGTGAGAGCAGCTGCTCAGAAAGAGAGAAAGAGAGAGAGAGAAGAGAGAGGCTGAAACTATGAGAGAGAGAAACGAAATACATGTGAGCGAGAGGTAGAGTCAAACATGTTACATATATATATAAGGAAAATATTCAGGGAGTTATGCTGGGATAATTCGAGGCGGGGCCGGGCCGGGGCCAGGGTTGGGGTACCTATCCCCGTCCTCGACCCGAAAACAGTTGGGGCTTCAATTTTTAATCCCGTCCCCGGTTCTATGGGAATAATTTTTTGGAAAAACCCGTTATAATTGGGATCGGGGGATTGAGTCCCTGTCAGGCCGGGTTCAAATTGTCATCTCTAGATCACAGAACTACGTATATCTTATTAACCTAATCTTTTAATTTTATTTTTTATGAATAATATACTCAACAAATTTTACAATATGAACAATTTAAATTATCATAATAGGCTTGGGACAAATCTCAATAGGACCACAAAATAGAGGTGCTGTCCCGTGTCCATAAAATATATAAATACGCCAAATTTTCTAAGATTTGTTAGTGAGACAAGACCCACTTCTCAAAGGTCATATTCATATATTTGTTTTTTTATTATGATTTTAAGTTTAATTTCTAAGTTCCTAAACCTAAAAGGGTTCAACAATAATTACAAAAACCAATTTCTCTCTGTATCTTAATCACTCTTGTGCAGGGATGGAACCAAAAATTTGGTTTGGGTAGGTGTATAAGCATACAAAAATTGTAATAAGGAAAGATTTTTGCAATTTCATTAAACCTCAGGGAGGTAAGTGTAATTTATCCTAAATTATTTGATGATACAGACATTTTTTGTCCTTTTTTTTTTTTTTTAATGATGTTAGAGGATTTTGGATTTAAAAAAGGCACACAAAATTAACATTAATTATAGGCATAATAAAGAAAAAAATAGAATATTTTTTTTTTACTTTTTTTTTTTTTGTAATTTGATACAATTTTAAAGAGAAAATTGTAAATGAAATTAATTTATTTGATAATTCTAACATTTTATATTATTTTTTTTACGATAAAGTAACAAAAGATGAAATTTGTAATGAAAACCTAAATTTCAAAAGAGGTTTATATCATTTCAAAAATTTTAGCACAGATTTTTGCAATTTCATTAAACTTTAGGGGATGTCAATTTAATTAAAAACTAAACTTCAAGGGAACTTTCTATCATTTTAAAAACCTCATGGAAAATTTGTACATTTCATTAAACTTCATGGGAGGTTAGCACATTTGAAAGCCTATGTTTGTTTGAAGTGTGCTATATAAGGATACTTTTTATCTTTTTTGGGATACATCATCTCTTTATTTTTTTACATATTTTTTCGTAAAAAGTTAAAAAATACACTTATTTAGATCAATCTAAACAAAAAAATTTTGTAATTTTATTAAACCTCAGGGAGGTAATTGTAATTTACCGTAATTTAAACCATCTGTCATGGCATCTCTTCTATACAAATCCGAGCGGTTAGGGCTGAGGCTACTGTGCGCGCAATCAGAGCCGGATGCTCTGCCATTACTTTTCGGAGAAATCAATGTGCGCATCCTTAAAAAGACATTTGCGCACCCTGAAAAAGATACTATATTAGTATTTTGTTATCCTGAAAAAGATATTATATTAGAATTTTGTTATGTGATTTTATGATAAAAATCATAAAAAAATAAAAGGTAAATTACACTTTGCACTTAATCATATTTTGGTATTTACACATGAAATTATAACAGTCAATCTTTTACAGTTTTGATTAAATCTCATTTTAATCTCTACACACGAAATCGTGACAGTTAACTCCCTGTACATTTAGTTAAGTGTCAATGTTCCCATTCTATTATTCTATTGTTTAAATCTTTAATATAATTTAATCATATAACAAGTATGTGATTATAAAATGAAGAAAAGAGAGGAAAATCATTATCATTTTCAATTAATACATATTTTGTCTCATGTAATAAACATGTAAGAGTTATATAATACAATATATATACATATATGTTCATGAAAATGTAAGAAAATAGAGCTTTTGAAATAAAAAAACGCAACAGAAAAATCAAATAGAAATGAAAATGAATAGACAGAAAACTGTGTTAATATGGAAAATAGAGTTTTGTGATTCTAATTTCTGCAAAACCCTAATTCATTTCCTTAATCATTCACAATTTAAGTTTTGTTTTATCCAGATGCAGTCATAATTTGATGTAAATTTTAGAACGAAATATGTATAGGCGGAAAATGGGGGTGATTTTTTTTTCTTTGCTTTTATTTTATAGTCATATCTTTTGTCACATTACTGAATTTTATTAAAGACTTTTGCAGTAAAGTAATAAAAAAAAAGACATTGACACTTGATCAGAAGTGTATTGAGTTGATTGTTATAATTTCATATGTAGGGACTAAATTGAGATTTGACCAGAAGTATAGTGGTTGACTGTTACAATTTCATGTATATGGACTAAAATGAGATTTGATGCAAAGTGCAGGATACAATATTTAATTCACCCAAAGATAATTTTATAATGTGCATCATTTGTATGTATTTGAATTATAGATTTAGAAAGTGAAAAGAAAACGTGAGAGAAATATGAATGAAATATAAACTACATTTTGTTTATATTTCCCTCACCTTTTTATTTCCATTCAAATTAAGTACCACAAACTAAAAGTTACGAATCATTTTGATTATAATATAGACATTGTGATTAGGTTATGACTGATAGGGTATAAATATTATAAATTATTGGGTAAACTACAAACACACTTTCTAAAGTTTACTTAAAATACAAATTATCCCATGTAATTTTGAAAATTACATTTTGTCACTTGAAATTTTTAATTTCATAATAAATGTCCATTTTATTAATAAATCATAAAGCCAATTAATAGTTTTTATGATACTATCAGAAATATATTTCAATTGATAATTCATATAATTTTATTATTGTATAGGAATTAGTTTAAAATTTTTTATTTTTTCAATTAATTCTGTTAAATAAAAAATTCCAACAAGGTATAATTTTCCAAACAATAATAGACAATTCACATTTTAAACAAACTTTAGAGGTATATTTATAATTTATCCCAAATTATTTGTAATAAAAAATATTTCAAACTATTTTAATGATTTTTTTGGTACAATTATTTGTTACGAAATATTATAGAGTGCACGCACAAGGCATATTGTAACAGCTGCCTTACTTTTGACCACTTTTCCAGCTATGGGCTCCTAGCTAATTGCCAACTAGTTAGAACTCCCTATTACTTTTTAGGATAAATTACATTCACACTCTTTAAAGTCCCGAAAAAATTATATTTTTGATATAATTATATTTACTTTTTTTAGGTTTTAATTCATATAATATTTAAGATATTTTTTGTTAGTAATTCGTGAGTTGCATAGATGAAAAAATAACATTATATATCATGTCTTTTTTACTGAAATATATGTTTAGATTTGTTTATTTATATATTTACCAACCATCTGTATTAATTTTAATAGTCTTAATCTTATTTAAAAAATGAATGTAATTATATTAAATTTATTGAACTAACTGTATTTTTCTTGAACATTGGTGGGTAAGCGCACTTTTTGACTTTTTGGACTAAAAAGTTGAAAAAAAAAATGGTTATTTGGATTAACTTTTTGACTTTTTATAAAAAAATATGTATTAAAAAATTATATAAATTAGTGTGTAGGAGGAGAAGATTAGGACTGTGAGTTGTACAATTGTACTAGCTGGGCAGGTGAAGTGATGTTGAGAAATGATTGACTACTTTTCGGACATTGCATTGGACGGTGTTATTTGGCCCGTGAGGGCCATTATAGGTCCTGTTTTGATAATCTGAACCGTTTAATGTGTAAAACTCGTCGAGTCCTATATGCTTGTAAAAAATCACATTTATCGGATATCGATAGCTATCTGATCAGATTAATTTTTTTTCAACTGTTAACTATAACACCATCCATTTTTTATACAAAACTGATTTGATCATGTAGTTAACGATATCCAATCAATGTGATTTTTTACAGATATATAGTATTTAACGAGTTCTACACATTGACGGTTCAGATTATCAAAAAGGGACCTGTGATGTCCCCCATGGACAAAATAACAGTGTGTTAAAATTGCATCCCAACTGTGCAATTTTTCTTAAAAAAAGACAGCCACAGATGTGAACCGGTCAGATCTGTCTTGATATTTTGTATGTAAAATTAATTTTGTAATATGTTTTTTTAATGAATAGTGATAATTTTTTAATTTTTTGAATAATTTTTTCACTTTTTATCTATTTTTTATACATGGCAAACTAGACCTAAAGATACCTTATTTTTCATTAGATAGTCATGAAACATATTTAGCCGATGAACCTTGACAACTGTGATACAAATAGCAATTGGCTCCCATCGTCTTTAAAGAGACCATTACGAAGTCAAAAAAAGAAAAGCAAAATAAAAGAATTGCTACGATTACAAAAAAAAGCTATTTTGCCAATCACTCAAAAGGAAAATTAGGCTGAGAAATTTCTGAAAATGTCTTTTGACAAATGTGTGTCGTTTTGTTTGGAAAAAATTATTAAAAGAAAAAAAAAATCACTTTACAAGTTTATCAAATTGGAACCAAAAAAGAAAAAAAATAAAAATTGTAAGGAGTTTTTTAATCTTTAGTGAAATTGTTTTAATTTTCATTATTTTTATTAAAAAAATGAAAAATACGTTTGGTTTGAGTTTTTTGGATTAAGTTTTTTGAAAATTGAATTTTTTTGTTTTCGTATTCTTTTGTTTTTAGTGAATATTTTTTAAATTTTAAATATTTTTTTTACTTTTTTAGATGCACCTTAGTTAGATGTATCAAAAAAGTAAAAAATTTATAACAAAATATTTAAAAAAATTAATAAATACATAAAAATACAAAAAAATATACTGAATTCTTGTATTTTTTTTTTATATTTTTGGTATTTAGTGAATTTTTAAAAGATTTTTTTTACAATTTTTTTACTTTTTAAGTGTATTTATGTTACGTGTGTCTAAAAAGTAAAAAAATGTTTAAAATATTAAAAAAATTCAGTAAAAACAAAAAAATACAAAAAATAAGAATGTAGAATTTTCTGAAAAGTGTTTTCTGAAAAATGAAAACAAACAATTGCACTCTATTTTTGGATAATTGCATTTCAAATTTTACATTAGATTTTGTTAACATGTGCCCGAAGAAACATCTTTGTAATATTTTAATTATTCTTAACATATGACTTAAGGACACATGTTAATAAGAATTTTTTACATTTTATGTTTGGGAAGTGGCTAAAATAGCCAAAAAGTCAAAAAGCCAACTAAAACACATCACATCACCTCTCTACTTTTCTGCACACATTTTCGTAAAAAGCCAAAAAGTTACTAAAATAGCATGTTCCCAAACCAAGCCTTAGTGTGCATTGAAAACTGAATTATCTATAATTGTTTTATACAAAAATAAAATATGAAATGTATTTATAAAAAAAAATGACAATGCAAATAGCACATTTAAAGAAAAGAAAAATTAGGAGCTTTTTATACTCCATTTGTATGGGATAATTTGGTTTGAAATGATAAGAAATAAAACTCTTTTTCATGTTTGGTTGTGAAAGTGAGAATTTGTAAAAAAGTGAACTCTCTTATTTTGCCTATTTCATTTCTCACAAAATTGTAAGATTTGGCAAGAAACAAGTTCATTGGTTATTAAATATTTTGAAACCAAAATTGCCCATGAAATATAAAGTTAAAAAAAAAAAATGTCACCCATATCTCTATCACATGTTTTGCTTTCTTATATATTCAAAACACAATTTTTTTTTTCATCTAATTTTTTTCAATTCAAACATTTTGTTAAGAGCTCCTCATAATAAGAAGTAGAAGTGGTGGACATATGAGATGCTTGTACATATGATTATTTTTTTAAAGTAAAATAAAATTATAAAATGTATGATTGAATTCAAAATTTAACAATTAAAAGATTTTGTAAATTTGAAAAGGCGTTTGTAAGATTTGAACAAAATAAAAATAAAAAAAAAACATAAAAATCTAAATACGTAACTGCTCATGTAACTGTTATTATTTTGGAAATATCTAAAAATTGAGACATCAACACTTACTCTAGCCATTCCTTTATAATAGTATAAATGTGTATCCCTATAATTTGCTATGGAATGAAGTTATAATCATAAAATCAATTGAAGTTATAATCATAAAATCAATTTCATCATTCAATTTTAGATTATAAGTTTCCGACCTAGCCTATTCTCATTTTGAACGAAATATTTTAAATTCAAGTTAGTAAGAGGGATTTTAAATTAAGAAATAGACAACAGCTCAAAAAGAAAAAATTATTTGGTAGTTCTGGGCAAATTTATGTAGTGTCTTAACTTGATATTCATTGATTAAAATAGTAAGAATCAAAAACTTTTTGTTGGCTTTTTAGGAGATAACCTGACAAATGTCAAGTGATAAATCATGTGTAATAATATTCCAACCCCACCAAATAATCACTTTCAAAAAGAGTAGTAATTAAAATATCAGGGTTCATTGATAGAGAAATGCTAGATATCCCAAATGTTTTATCAAATATCTCATATGGGTGTAAGATAGGACTCACATGGAGCCAGTGTCACTGCTGTGCGTGAAACACAGCAGTGACTGTTGTGTGGTCCGTGGAAATCATTTTGGGTCCTATTTTGATGATTCGAATCGTTGCAAATTTAGAAAATATCGAGAACAATATACTTGTAAAAAATCAAGTTAATCAGATATCAATAACTTATTCATCGAATAACATCTATACATAAAAATAAAAATAAAAATTGAATATGTATGTATCAAATTAAATATAAATGTTTTTTGATGAACATGTTATTGATATCCAATCAACTTAATTTTTTACAGGTATATTATTCTCGATAGTTACTAAATTTTTAACGGTTTGGATCATCAAAATAGGAGCCAAAATGAGTCACACAGGTCACACGATAGTCATTGCTGTGCTTCACGCACGACAGTCACTGTTGTGCTTCACACATAACAATGACACTGGATCCAACTCACATGGTGTAGGTCCAACACCAATGTGAGATATTTGATAAAATATTTGAGATCCCTAACATTTTTCTTCCTTGATATACCATATATTAGCACTTGTACAATTATATTCAATTCGTTAAATTTTTTTAATCTTAAAGTGATCTTCTATAGTTTTGCACATAGTTTAAAATTTAAAATTAAAAAATTATTACAAAAATGCCACTTAAAAACTATTTTTTTTTATACTATCTATGTAAAATGGATTATATGTATATCCATAATAGAGTAATAATGATATATAAATAAAAAATTTATACACAATTTTCACATATAATAATGTGGTTTAATATGCACCTTTTATTTTAAAATAAAATATTTATAAATATGAATTTAATTTCAAAAATGATATTGTCATATCATTCTTATAAATTTTAGAAAAATTACAACAAAATCCTAAAATTTGACCTCATTAACAAATTAAATCCTAACTTTTAAATTGTTTCATACTTTAAAATTTTAAATTAGTATCAATTGTAACTATCCATTAGTTATATTTGTAAATCAGAGAGCATTATAACACAGCGGATTAAATGTTTAGATCATACCTTTTAGCGAAGAACCTCGTGGGTAAATCACGTGCTTCCTGAATCTGATTAATCAACCCAGCAATGGGGTGATATTACAATAGTGAATATCACCCACACAAACCACAGTGCAAATGGCTTTGATCGTTGTTTTTTGGAGAGAGTCAGAGAGAGAGGAGAGTCTGGAAAAAAAGGTTATGGGTAAAAACCCCATAACGTATCTTATATACGTATCTCTTGTTCTTAGATGTATGTAATCAATAATAACCAATAAATATCTATTCATCTATCCATATCTATTGATATGATAGATATAGATATCCTGAATGGTTATCCAAATAAGTTTGAATTAAAATTCAAACTTACATGGATAAGGTTCAAGAGGTTCAGGCTCAAAAAGCTCAAAGGGTCATGCCACATGGGCGCCCAATTTCTAACATCTTCCACTCGCACATGAGTTGGCATGACACTGCCACATCTCTATCTCAATCTCCAAAAAAATGAACAATCTCATACTAGCTAATGCACGTCATTTGCGAGAACACTGCATGTGGGAGCTCTATACTAGAAACTCAAAATGAGCCAAAGATAGAGACATCAACCCAAAAAAAAAAAAAAAACGAAAATAGTGTCTCATATACCCTGCACCCATCTAATTACACGGTCCAAAAACATCTCTAATCCTCAAAAGAGCATGTTTGACCCTCTCAATTCTTGCAATATATTCACACTCAATCCGCTTCTTATACAGAGCGATGTGAGTTGCCGGCAGTGAATATACATCAGTGGTGTAATACTAGATGATCTTGCCTTTGCCCTCATGCCATTTAGTTTAGAATTGACCTCTTTCCTAGTGATGTCCCTTAAGGTCGAATCATACATGACCGCAGGCAACATACCAAAGTAGCAGAACATCAATCCCTTACCTTATGACATAGTCAAAAGTCACAAAAGGGTACAAAAATGAAAGTCATATCAATAATGACACGTAAGACTCACACGATGAGAAACAGGGATCCATTCTCTCACCTCATTACTCAGTCGCCAAGCACATATAGTATGAATACATGTTACGGTGGAGTAACTCTTCCAAAAGAGTGACGTCATACTCGATACACCGTACAGATATTAGTCTAGTCGCTTTCTAGCGCCTAATCCGAATTCTCTATCTGCTCGCCTTCTAGGCGCCAAATGAGATCTCGCATTTGGCTAATCATAACAGGCACAACATGGAAAGTGGGTACTAACATCCATGTTTGGTCCTTAACACGACCTCATCTTGGTTGTAACCAAGGCGACATGTATAGTGGATAATTTTAAGCCTCTCTTGGCTTCAAATAAAAATAAACCACTAGTCTCATCCTCACTCGCTCTCAAGCGCCAAGGGCGATTGTTTGTGTGAGTGAGCCAATCTTGCCTATTGACATCATCATCTGCTAATCATTATGACACAAACCATAATAGTGTCAACAACCCATCATCTCAAAATAAGTGATCGAAAAAAAAATTGACCACAGCTTGCGCAATTCTAGATTCCAAACATAAGCCTTATCAGCACCTCTTGCGATAAGTATATACAACGGAATCCACCATGTGTGCCTCATATGAAGTGATTCAATATCACTACCTCTTGCGCAATAACCTCTCTAAAGATATTTTGGTGACCAATTTGCGTTCATTCTGGATGCGCCTAACTAGCGCAGATGTGCCCAACTAGCACATTGAATTTTACAATGAGCAAATTAATATATTTCTAGTAAAGAATTCTATCCACAGTCCAATGAGTAAAGTCAATGTCTAAACAACTCAGTTGACCATTTACCAAAGATAACACTTACCATGCCGAATACGCCCACATAGCGTACTTTAGGCTCCCACAACAAAGAACAAGATCAAGGAATATAGGTCATCTGTTTCTCCCAAAGACAATCCGAGGATACACTTAATAGCTAAGGCTCTGGCTTTTACCGATAGGTAAGTCAATGGGTTTGTAATTTTGCATCTAGAATCATTCTAAGATATTCCTTATGTAAGTCATCGAAGACAAAATAGGAATTCTCTCAAAACAATCCCTAAGGATCGTACATCCGAGCATATAAATTACATCACCCATGTCCATCATATCTAAAATAGAGGACTGCCCCCCCTAGGTGGCGACAACCCTATAAATTCCTGGCTCATAATGACTAAGTAAGGAAAAACTTCTTTTGGACCATTGATCATGCCTCAATGGTCTTCATCGATCATCGTTAGCCTATCATGGCTTGACGAAATCTAAGAACCACTATTGGGATAACTGTTTTAGGCTGTAAAAAATTTATTGGAACTAGCAACCTTTTTGCGCTCTTAACTTTTCACCATAAAAACAGAAGGTAAATCCCTACGGATCTACTTATCTAATTCTCCAACGAGAAGTTGGGTCACTATGTCCATAAATCAATGTTCCGAACTTATGTCAATCATAGCCTAAGTCGAAATAACCTCACTCCCCAGGAGGAAGTCTCCTCATGGTCTACACTTTTCTCGATGGTGTGACTTTTCGGTATCTAGCGAGCCTTATGCCTCAACAATGACTATCCAAATTACGCATAACTTTAGAACAGTTTCGCGTCATAATGGAAAGTCAACCAATTTATAGAAATGGTTAATCCTCAAAGACTTTGTCTTAAATTGCGTAACATTAATCCACTTTTTAAAAACAGGGGGCTAGAGCCTTTGGCATTATCCTAGGCTCTTTATCATCTTGCGGAGCAATCATGAATGTTTCCTTCTCAATCAACCAGTGATGACATGGAAAATTTTCATATTCGCTACCACGCAACTAAGAATATAGAGTATTTTTCTCTAATGGAGTAATCCATTAGTAGGCACATCGCTCTCACTGTCCCTAGGATATTGGAAATTTCTTTCCATTCTCAACTAGGCTACATAAAAGTGCTATGCTTAGAATTCTCTATCTTATAGAGTTCCAAAACTCTACACACGTCACATTTACTAAGAAAACTTTATGTGACTTAGTTACACTACCACAAAGTTGCTTACCTATATGCACATGACCCGGAGGGTTTACATCACCGCATACAATAATACGCCACACAACCCAATGTGTTTACAAGACAGCATACAATAATGCGCTATAGAACCCTAGGTCTTAACTTCGCAATCTTATGAGAAGTAAAATAAAGATAAGCTGCTTAACGGTTACAGATCGCCTATAGATGGCTCTCTGCTAACCCATTACTCAAATGAAGTGTAAAATCTGATATGGAGGGCACTTAGTTAGGGATATAGGCAACAAACTAGTGCAATTCCCAATTGGGAAACATTTTGTGCCATTATCCACCTAACATTAACAATATTTAATTCCTTATCTCTACTACACCATTGTGTTGTTGAGTATTAGGAATAATCAATTTTCTAAGCATCTATTTCTCTTCACAGAGTTTTCTAAAATAACTTAAATAGATACTCGCCACCGTGATCAAAACTAAAAGCACAAAAAGCTGTTATCTAATTGATCTCAACCTCATATGTGCAATGTCAAAAAAAACATCTCAAAACTTTTGATTTATGGGAGATCAAATAGTCTTGACTCAGATGCGTATTGTAATCTATAAATGTATCGAGATTGAGGCCTAGCTATCATACCCTTACACATATCTAGTCACAAAAAACATAGTGGACTAAATGCGCCAATACAAATGACCTTCTACGGCTTTCCTACTTACTTGTGCGCACCCATTGCGAACAAAGTTACACATTTATATGAGAGCAGGATGTCACAAGCGAGTGGGCCCGAGAAGGCCTACTCAAACCATCGTGTCATCATCTCATTAATGTGATTAAGTATAATAAGCCACCGGTTCATGACCAATGTCATAAACTAATTCCAATCATCTTAATGTGTGAGTTCTCGAAGATAAGTTTAAAAGGTTTAGGCCCAACTAGGTAATGACTCAGGACTAATTCATATTCACTAGATCATAAAAGGATGTCATGGAGATATCAAGTGCGCCTAAGTCGCAAATTTAACTAGTAAGTGCTAATCCCCTGCACCTTCAAGTCAATTTTATTCTCCATACACTTTAATACATCTAGTTGAAAGATGACAATACTCCTCTTGCCATATCTATTTCTCGCTTCAAAGTTACTTGCAATTAATTCTACTATCCACAAGAAGGAGAGAATAAGCTATCAACTGCGATGACTCTTGAAGTAACTTAAGCGGGAATTAGGCTAAAGAGTCTAATTTAACACAATGCTCTCACAAGCGATGCGTCAAATTCTTAGAGTCATAACAACCTTGTCGGCCTTGACCTTTTCATTACTATGCTGCAACGTTTGCGTTTAGTGGTAAACGTTATTAAAAAACGTTAGCCTAGCTAAGGAATCATACAAAGAAGCCCCTCCTCATGTTTCACACTCAAGTGTGGAAACAATAAGTGTCCAGATTTAGACAAGTTGGCAATGCTAATAGATTTTGCAGCCACTAAGCGCTAATCTTTTCAGCTAGTGTTAATAGATTTTTGCAGCTTCTAAGCGCTAATCTTTTCACTTAGCGTGATATTTCAACGCACACTATTATAGTGCATGAAATTTTGCTCCATCCACTCCTAATAATTGGGTAGAGAGCAAAACACTGCTCATACTGGCTACTCGTCTTACACTTAATGACTAATTTATTTAAGCTCGCATTTCTTGGATGACGTGACTTTTGAATGTTACTTCATCCAATGATATAACATTATTTACAAGTCAAATTTACAAAGTCAATCCGCGCAACTTAATAGTCAAGATCATATACAGATCTATTGAGGGCTTACTAATTTCATAACCTCAAAACTCACCAACCAAAACTACGTAGCGTGCCACTAACCATAGCACACACATTAGTTTTTATTATGCCAAACAAGGCTACAAAAACACGGTAACTTTGAGTCATGTTTCCTTACTTTGGCTCAATTAAGGTTTGACCTAAAGTCTCTAAGACTTTTGCTCATCTAAAGAATGGGATTACATTGTTCACATTTGAACATCTCTACTAAGTCTAGGTCAATCAAATTAACTTCCATAAGCTAAATCAATTTAGTGAGAAATTCGCATTGGGATTAATTTGATTAGCATAATATAATTTTGCCCCAAAAATCTAAATTAAATAGTGACAATATTACACAAGTCGCAAGATCGAAAATCCGCTATGCTCGTAATCATCTCTTGCGCCACAGGTGACAATTATCCAAAATTTAATTTAATTTATGCGCAAAATATTGGTTTTCGGGAGTTAATCTACAAAGATTTCTCTCAACCGAATAACCTCCCACTGATTATGGCATGTCTAAAAGCATGATAAAAAATTCTAATTCCATACAACAGCATCATAATGTAGATTCACAATCAATACATGCTATGTTACAATTAACAATGGAATTTAAATAAATAACAATTAATCATACTATTCTAATTACAACAATTTAGAAATTCTAGGCAAAAAACAACAACATGTTGTATTTAATATTCAAATTATGCCATAACAGAAAGTATATCACTTCTGGAATTTTCTGAAATTTTCTGGTATTTTTCTGGAATTTCAAATAACTAATAAACCCACATAAAATTAGAAATAAAAAATCCAGAAACTGATATACATTTTAATTATGGCATAATCTGAATATTGTTTCAATTTATCAGTTTCTGGATTTTTTATTTCTAATTTTATGTGTGTTTATTAGTTACAGCTGGGGAAACGGCTTTCATCTCGCGTCTAATACGCTCGCTACGCAGCTCGCACGCTGCTCGCAGACGGGCGCGCACGATGGCTCAGGATATGGCTGTTGCCGACGCCATGAGCGAGGGCGCGCAGCAGCGTCTTGGCAAGCAAAGCGCTGAAGCGTGTGCAAGCGCGTGGAGGCGGCTCACGGCATCAGGTGGCGCGTGCAGCCCATGCGCCGCCTTCCAGGGTGTTTTCTGGTCCGATTTTTATACTTCCGAACTCCATTTTCCAAAATAAAATCATTTATGGTCTTAAAAATGACATTAATGATCATAAAAAATGAAATATTTTGGATCTCTTTCTCTTTTATAAATATTCATGAGTATCAATGTGTACATATATATATAAATATACACATGATAAAAGAAAGCACGAAAAAACCCATACATGGCTCTGATACCAATGTAAATCAGAGAGCATTATAACGCAGCGGATTAAATGTTTAGATCATACCTTTTAGCGAAGAACCTCGTGGGTAAATCACGTGCTTCCTGAATCTGATCAATCAACCCAGTAATGGGGTGATATTACAATAGTGAATATCACCCACACAAACCACTGTGCAAATGGCTTTGATCGTTGTTTTTTGGAGAGAGTTAGAGAGAGAGGAGAGTCTGGAAAAAAGGTTATGGGTAAAAACCCCATAACGTATCTCATGTACGTATCTTCCATTCTTAGATGTATATAACCAATAAATATCTATCCATCTATCCATATCTATTGATATGATAGATATAGATATCCTGAATGGTTATCCAAATAAGTTTGAATTAAAATTCAAACTTACATGGATAAGGTTCAAGAGGTTCAGGCTCAAAAAGCTCAAAGGGCCATGCCACATGGGCGCCCAATTTCTAACAATATTAATGGAAAATGAGAAATTTAGACAATTTAATCATTTTTTTTCTTTATTACTACTAACAGCCACCTCACGCTCTTACTGTTGTCCATCATCACCCATCATCTTCCCTAATCTATTGCTATCCCTCTATCTCTTTTCCTCATCTGATTGCCACCGTCTCCTTCATTCCCTATTTCATAGCCACTGCCATCCATCACCACCAACAAAAAGTAGTTAAATTGTCTAAATTATTCCTATTTCATTAGTTGTACTGATAGATGGTAGAGTTGATACATTCTTAAAAGTTGAGGGTTTAAATTGGAACAATTAAAAGTTCGAGTTTCATTTATTACAAGAATTAAACCTGATATTTTGTTTTGGATAATTTTTCTTAATTTTTTAAATTATATATAATTTAAATTTTTTATCTAGAATTTTAGGCGGTGGCCACCAAGAGTAGTGAAAATCTACTATATACTACTATTTTAAAAGTCTAAAGAGCACATGTAACGCCCCCAAATTATTAACGTCTCATAACTCTGATTAACTCATCAATAATCTTCAATCCTCATTAATTATGAATCCTTTATAATTTAATAATCATATGTGTATATTCAAAACATTTATTTTAGAGATGAAAAGTTCTGCATGCCTTTATACATTCCTAACTTCTAAGACAATAATTTACAACATATAACGAGAATTCAACAAAAATTAAAATACAAAATAATGCCCCCTACGGGCTACATGTTCCAAGGCTTAAACTTGATTACAGGTAGGTGTATCAAGCACTACCAAATCCTACCTTACCGGCTTCTAACCGGAGTACTTAAGCACCTGCACATGCGTGTTTCTGGTCTTACACCAAGGGCACTCAAGCTAACTTAATTCTTAAACTACACCTCCTAAATGGATTTCCCGTCGTATTTACCCTAAACGGTTCAAAAACAACATTTGATCCACAAAACCATTTCCATTTCAAAAATGATCTCAACAATGCAAATTTCAAAGAAAACAATGAACATGAAATGAAATGCCAATGCAATATATATCTATATTTAATTCCTTGGACTTTCTCAAATTTCTCAATACTTTCTCATTTCATCCACACAATATTCTATTATGATCAAGTTCTACATCTCTACTCAATATATATACACAATATATATTTCAAGAGAGAGATTAAAAAAAAACACATCATCAAATACATTTCGTTTCTCTTTTAATTAAAGAAATCTCAACATGATAATCATCATTTCCAACCTTCATCTTTTCAAGATAAGTATAACAATATACTATTCACTATTTTCTCAACATCAATTTGTTTATTACATAAAGTTTCAACAATTCATGATTTTACAAAATCTCAACTTTTTCCCAATTTTCGAAAATCTAGGGCTTTCATAGAAAATATAGAGTTTCTTATTTTGAAAGATTTTACGCAATTAGAAACCCCAACTGTCACATAACTCATATTTTTCATCAATACCACATTTTTCTCAAATTCCTCCAGCTTAGTGTTTTCACAAAATTAGGGTTTCCTCTTTTTCGAAAAGATTTTTTCTCATGAAACTCCCAAAACATTTTCATAGTTCATAAATTAGAGGTTTGGTAAAAGATTTGAGAAAAAACCCTTTTTGGGCAAAACACAATCTCATAAAAATCAAACTCTAACTCAATATACTCCAAGCAACATCAAAATAATCATAGACTTGCAAAGATGTATATATAACTTAAAGAAAATCTCTACCACAAACTCTCGAAAGAAGATAAGAAGGAAACCCCAAATTTCACGATGGCAGAAATCGATCTCCACCGCACAAGTTGAAGCTCTTGATGAGCTCTCCCAAAATGCCTTAAGGACACCTATCTAAATCTTGATAATTTTTGCTAAATCTTAGGGAGAAGTTTGAGTTTGGATAGGTTTGTAGAGTGATGGAGGAGAAAAGATGAATATATATATATATAAAGAGAGAGAGAGAGAGAGAGAGAGAGAGAGAGAGAGAGATGAAAAAAATGGGTACAACACATTTTGGGCATCAGATTTGAGAAAAATGACTCAAAATTTGAGACAGGCATGCGAAAAACCGCACGAATGGAAATCTAAATCCACACGAGTGGATTACACATCCCTCACGAGTGGTTTGAGCCAAAGAAGAACCTAAGATTTCTACTAAATCTGCACAAGCAGTTACCAAATTCGCACGAGCTGTTTTTTGCCTAGAAATTCCCAAATTCCCTGAGTACTTTTGCACAAGCATTTTTTCAAATCTGCACAAACGGTTTTGCTAGCCAAAGCTAAATTTTGATTCCACACCCCTATACAAGTTTTTACATTTGAAACTTGAAATTCTAACCTGGAAACATCAAGAGAGGTTCAGTAAAAGCAAAATTGAAATCTTAACAAATCAACAAGATAATCAAATTGCTGAAAGTAAAATAAACCATCTGACTACACAATACTTGCTGAGTTTAGGACCTAGGACATCACAATATCATATTTACTTTTTTCATGATCTGAAAATACCCTCCCAAACTTATTAAATATCACACAGCAACCTACATCTACAGAATAACCAAACACCTTCCGAAATTCAATCACCTTCAAATATCAAATACCTTTAAACATCCTAATATTTTTTTTTAAGGTGTTATTGAACATTCAAACATCAAAAACCATCAAAGATCATAATATGATTATCTTTTTTAAATGTTTACAACCACTGTGACATGTTCAATAGTTGTCTTCTCCATTACCTTCTTATGAATGGCGAGTAATAGAAATTTTGTGAGATTCAAATCAAGAAAAATCATGAAAATATATAAAGAAAATAAATATTTTTGCAATTAATTTACTTTGAATGAGTGGTGATGATTCAAAGTGGCCTTGCTGGCAAACTAATAGCCCTTTGATTTTTTTTTTTCTCAGTTGGGTTTTGTGTATTAATAATAGACTTTGTTTCGAAGGATTCGAAACAACCGCCAATCTCAATCTACTGCAACACTTTCATAAATAATAATCCACTTTGCTTCAGAGGGTTTAGAACAACCTTGTTTCACAATCTAAAATGGATTTTACAATCAACATTACCCACTTTATTTTGGATGTTTCAGACCAAATCTATTACATAGCCCAATGATTTTAAACAAACATAATAGCACACTTTGTTTCAAAACCAAATAGTCAATCGCATGGTCTTTCAATCAATTATGTTTCACAATCTTTTTGATTTATTTTCGTTCTCTGTTCACAATTCTGGTATATTGATTTTTGATTGCCTAATTTTCTTTATCATTTACTTAATTGATTTGTGAAAAAATTTCATCATTGTTTTTGCTCTGTTTACTTTCTTCGTACATAGTTCTATTATATTAATTTTTAATTGCGTAAGATTTTTTTATCATGTACTTTACTTTTATAGAGAAAAGCCAAAATATATGAACCAACTATGATAATGTTAATTATGAAAATATGTAGACAGGTCTTGGCTTTCCAAGAAAGTGGTGTAAAAATACACATTTGTGGCTTTTCAAACTCACATATAATACATACAAACTGATTGGATTTCCTTGCAAAATAACAAATTCTTGCTTTGATCTAAGTTAATTTTTTAAGTGAAATAAATTTAGTCCTTTTATTGGTAAATGCCTGTTCTTTCTTCTTAGTTGAAATTAATTTTTTTTCTCTCTTTGTTTTAATTAATTTTTTTTCTTCAGATTTTCAGTCAGAGCAAGGAAAGAAAATACTCCTTCACTAACAAAAAGAGATGGACGAAACTAATGGTGAACTTTTATGTCAATTTTGACGGAAATTTTTTTTCATGATTTGTAACAATTACTAATGAAAGGATTTATCACAGATGTAGTTTTAGAATGTCGTGCTCGAGAAAGGAATTGATATGCCAGATTTATACCTGAACAATAAAAAGAATATATTGAAAATATTTCAAATAATAGGAAATTAGGGGAGTAAATTTGGCTCGCTATGCTCAAGGTCTCACGGGCTTTCATCAAATCAATTTGAAATTTGAAATTTGCCCAGGCCAAAAATTAGGCATAGGCCCAAATTAAGCAGGGGTATTCAGGCCTTGGGTGGGCCTAACCATTTTTTTTTTGTTTTTTTAAATTTTTTCTACCAAAACTTTATTATTTTCTACTAAAAAAGATACTGAGCCTTGGGCTGACCAGGCCTTGAGTGGGCCTTAAGTGAGCCGATGGGCTGGGCCACGGGTTGGGCTTCAAAATGATAGCTCAGGCCTAGGGGCTTGGGCTGGGTCGTGCCCGAGCCCGGGCCTAAACGGACCGGGCCCACTGCGGGCCGTGGACCATTTTTACACTACTACAAGAAATGAAATGCAAAGGCTCAAACACATTTGACAACACAACTTACCCTTTAAAAGGACATGACAAGACAACTCCAATGAATGGTAAACATACAAAATTAATTATTATTTTGGACATATTTTATTATTTAGACTGTGCATGTAGTTTGTTTTATATATATGAAAAACAGATGACACATCATCGCAAATTGTTTGCATTCTGACAAATGAATTACGTAAAATGACACGTTGTACCTTTTGTAAGGCTAAAATGTTTGAATATAAACCTCCAAACTTTTGTTATTATAACGGAGAAGTAGTTCTTGCAAGTTCTGAAATTTTAGAATATAACATTGTATTATTATTATTACCATTAAAAGTGAAGAAATAAAACATCCAATTAACATTGTAATATTATTATTATGAAATAAAATAAGTAAAGGAAATTGAAAACTAAAGTATTTTTATAAAATTTATTCCTTCACCTTTTAATTTCCAAGTGTTTTCTACATATATATGCATAACAAAAGTGAAACGACATGGTAAATTATATATTTAATGATAATAAGTCCAACCATGTAATATGGACTATAATTATTTTATGAGATTGGTTTCGATCTACAAAATATAGGATAATGTCTGAAATGTTTATGCTAATTTTTATTTTTGGGTAAATTACACTGACACCCCCTAAAGTTTCTGTGTAATGCAAATCTCCCCTTACATTTGAAAAATTACATTCCTCTCCTTGAGGTTTGTAATCTCATTACAAATTGCCTCCTTGATTGCTAATGTCATGCCCTTAAATTTTTTAAATGACCATCTTGCAATTTTCTTACCATTTCTTCTTCCTATCATCATGACTACATTCTATAACTTTTCATAATTAAATTCTACTTAAATATATTCTTATTGAGTAATGATATACAAACATAAATTTTATATAGAATTTTCAAATACAATAATATAGTTTAATGGTGACCTTTCACTTAAAACAAAATAACCATAAACATGATTTATATTTACAACAATATCACTATCACAACTTTTTTTTTTATGATATTTAATGTATAAATTTTTATATATGAATATAATTTTTCATTTTTGTTTCATTATTATATCTAGATTAGAATCTAAATATATTTTAAAAGTATAAAATTTGTATAAAAAACTTTAAAAAAAATCCATTGCATATAACAAAATAAGATAATGTGTATATATATATATTTTGAATTTGGTGAATATTATAGTTTAAGTATATCTAGATTAGGTGTATCTAAAAAATAAAAATAAAAAATTGTTTAAAATATTAAAAAAATTTAGTAAAAAAAAAAACTCAATTTTTTGTGTGAGTTAAACTAAAAAAAGATAATTATTATTTCCCTTGAAATGATATAAACAAAATATTTGCATTATTTTATATGTATAAAGGCTAACGGGCAAATATGCCATTTTAATCTGATAGGGCGGTAAGTGTAATTTTTTAAATGTGAAGGGAGATTTGTATTGAACAGAAACTTCTAGGGGTGTTACTGTAATTTATCCTTTATTTTTCTATTATACATTCAATGCCCACTCATACTGTCTAACGAATCCAACCATTATAAAAAGATAGAATACGGAAAACTAAAAATTATTATAAAAATTAGGAACATTTATATACAAGTTATTATGAACTTGCACTATTAAATTTTGACTAAGATTTTTTAAACCTTTAAGTTTCATTAAATTTTTAATAGTCAGAATTGCCTTTTAAATAATGATTGTTTATTATTTATGATTATCTATAAAAAAAAATGATGATTTGACATTTATTTTGATTTTCAAAACTTTAAACATCAACTTTCAAATTGAAAAAACTAAAAAAAATTTATGTGCAAAAAAAAAAAAAAAAAAGACTAAATTTTTTTAAAAAATTTTAAAAAATTGAATTATTTTTTTGTGCAAAATTAAAAATTTTGTATCTGTACATGATGATAGAATATTGATGTGCAAAACTGAAAAAAAAAAAAAAAAAACTTTAAAAATAAAAAAACTGATAATGTTCTCAGCTTTAAAACTGGAAAAAACTGTTAATGTTTTCAATTTTATTTGATAGTTGAATCAAACCAATAAGTAGATGGCAAAAACGTTTAATTTCATGCTCTTTTTTTTTTTTTTTTTTTCGTTAGTTAGTGAAAGAGTTATCTGAAATATTACTATGCAAAATTGATAATTTTCTTAATTTTAAAAATTGAGAAAAAATTATAATATTATCAGTTTTACTAAATATGACTTATTAGTTCAAAAATTCTTAAATAGGACCTAAGCTATTATAATATTTGTTGTACGGGAAAGAAATAAACATTCTCGTATAATCCTGTTGATCAAGTCTGCGTTCCTCCGTACGTCGTCGCTTTACTCCCTAAAAACACAAACGTGAGCTAGCCGGCCGGTGTGTGCCGGAAACCTCTCTGATGCCTAAGTCAGCAAAATAGACAAGTAGACAAAAGTTCTGTGTAATGCAAATGAAACTGAAGCATCATCCTCTGAGGCCAGAATGGCCAGACTTGAACAAATGATGGGACTGATAATGGAAAGATTAGAACAACAACCGAACCAACAGCCCCCACCTCCTCCTCCTCCGGTGCAACCGGAACAGAATGTACAAAATGTGAATGCTATCGAGGTGGACATTATTGCACTGACTCAGAAATTTAGCAAAATGAAACCGCCGTCCTTTTAGGGAGGCTTAGAACCGTTAAAGGCTGAAGCTTGGGTTCTTGAGACCGAAAAGTTGTTTGAGGTTTTTCCGCTCAAGCAAACAAAGTATTGTTGGCAACCTTCACCCTTCAGAAAGCGGAAGATGGTGGATGTTGACCCGTGATGCAAATACCATTCTGACTTGGGCTCAGTTCAAGGAGTCCTTCTTCGAAAAGTATTTCCCAAAGGCATCGAGACGTAAAAGTGACTGAGTTTGAACAGCTGAGACAGGGCAAAACATCTGTTGCCGAGTATGAGAAGCAATTTACTGAACTTGCTAGGTATGCACCACACATGGTGGATACCGATTATAAGAAGACCAGGAGGTTTGAAGGCGGCCTTAGTGTTGCTATCCAGGACCGGATAAATGTTTTGAAAATGCCAACTTATGTAGGTGTTCTCGACCGGGCATTGATGGCCGAGACATATATTGCAGCAGTGAAACATTCTGAAACACCGACAAGTGAGTGGCAAGGGAAAAGACAGGGTTTTAAGTTTAAGAAAGGCAAGCATAACCCAGCAAACAAGAAACAGAATACGGGGTCAACTACTAGCCCCAGCCAAGGCTTAAGTGCTCAGCCTTCTTGATTGACCCTCTGAGCTCTCATACACGCTCAGGTTCGAAGACTCTATGTATCACATTGATTATGCCTTGAGGTAGGGTGTCAATTGGCATCCCGTTGGGGTTATTGTGGTCTTGGGGGGCTGGTTGCGTCCCTCATTCAATGTATTTATCTAGGTGACCGGCTGCCACCAACTCCTCCAAGTGCTGCCTCAATGGTGTGTAATTCTCATTGCGGTGCCCCTTTTCTTTATGGAAGGTGCACTGCGACCTTTCATCGTAGTCCTTCTGAGCTTCCCCTAGCTTGGCTGACTATCTGACGAAAGACTCATCTCGTATTTCACTTAGAATTCGATAGATCAGTTTTTTGAATACCGTGGTTATAGTAGTGCGGACCCTCGACCATCTTTTATCCTGGTCTTCTCCGTTGTCTCGTCTGCCTCGTCCGTTTCTACTCGGACGGTCTACCGCGTTGACCTTTGCTGAGGCCTTTTTCTCTAGTATTGCAGTCGTGCCAGATTTTGTTTTGGCCCAGGCGCCATCCTCTTCCACCCTGATGTGCTGATGCACTCTTTTCATCAGGGCCTCCATGGTGAGGGGTGGCGTCATGGTGATTGAGTCCCTTAGTCTGTTCCCGACTGGAAGGCCTCTTTTGTACTGTGCAATGGCGAGATTGGTGGGGCAGTCCCCAATCTAGTTGAAGGTCTCCCAGTAGCGACTATGGTAGGATCTTAGGGTCTTCTTGTCGCTCATGTCGATGGAGAGTAGCTGGTCGATCTCCACCGGGGTTTTGGTGTTTGTTCTGAACTTTGTTACGAGCGCCTCTGCCAATTGTGCCCAGGCGGCTATGCTGCCTTCTGGAAGTTTTTTGAACCAAGTCAAGCCTAGGTCGCCAAGGCTAGATGGGAACAGGATGCACATCAAAGCCTCGTTTCGCCGGTATATAGCCATGACCTGGTGAAAGTGGCTCAAATGTGAGTAGGGGTTCGTCTTTCCCTTATATGTAGTGAATTTGGGCTGAAGGAAGCCTGATGGTAGGGACGCGTTTTCAATCGCCGGAATGAACAGCGAGGTTTGCAGCCTTGCTAATGTCTTGTCCGTCGGTTCGTAGGCAGAGCGCGGTATTGCATTCCAACCTCGACGCTTCCATGCGTTCGAGGAGCCAACCGCTGTAAGGCAGAAACTCTGTGTGGATCGTGTGCCCTGGCATCCTCCTTCCATCGTGCCTTCTTTTCGAGCACGGTTCATAAGTCGGATGATCTGGGCAACTCCGTCTGTCTGGATCTTGTTTGGTGCGTATGTGAGGGCCAATAGGTGCTTCCTTCAGTGTACGACCTCTCAGATCTCGTCCTCTCAGACCTGGAGTGACGAGTTCTGGAAGACCTGGATTGGGTATCGCCTGTCCTGAGGCTTCTACTTTTTGCTTGTGAGGTTGTGGTATTCCTACTACGATCTTCCAAGTGGCGAGGGGGCATCTTGCTTGTGTGCCCCTCTCCTGTTGCCACTCCTTTTCCCTTTATCTGGCGCTTTAGAGATTTCATGTCCGCCGCCATTCGTCGTATCAATTCGTCCTGCTCCTTAACGCGATCCTCCAAAGCTTGAGGATCAATCCTCCGTCTTTGTCTCTCTAGACTCTGTGAACTAGAGTGACGGGGGCTGTTAGTCTGCCTTCTCCCTATTGTATCCCTCATGGGATTACATCTTGTGGCTCCAAGTCCGCCATAGAAGGGATAGAAGGTAGGCCTCGCTACCGCACTTCTTCCTGTTTGCCCGTCAATGGAGGATTGTGGCAGATCTTCGTTGTGCGCCATTGATTCTAGAGAGGAAAAGCTTGATCAAGAGGTTTTGTTTTTGTCTGAATTCCCATAGACGGCGCCAATTGTACGGGAAAGAAATAAACCTTCTTGTATAATCCTGTTGATTAAGTCTGCGCTTCTCCGTGAAAACACAAACGTGAGCTAGCCGGTGGGTGTGTGCCGGAAACCTTTCCGATGCCTAAGTCAGCAAAATAGACAAGTAGACAAAAGCTCTGTGTATTCGGAAATCAAAGTCGTGTTACCTCTTTATGGGTGATGTTGTGAGCTTTTATAGGTTCCGTGTGGCACAATCCTAGTAGGACTCTTACTCTTCCATGTAGAGTCCTCCTAGGATTCATACTCCTAAAAGATAATGCTTATCCTTTATCACCCCCTCACTGCTTAAACCAAGTGAGATGGTTTTACCATGGTCAGGTTCTAATAGGACCGAAGTAAGCATGGCCGTGCCGAGCCATAGAGTAGACCGAACTATCGTTAGTTCGGTCGTTCCTTTCACTGCTTTTACCTCGGCTCTTCCTGCTCCAATCGCACCAACCATAGTATTTGCTCAGACCGTGCTAACAATTAGCTAGGTCTGACCGAGCTAGCGGCACTCTGTGACCGGCCTAATTCTGAGTGTGGCGACCTTACCGACCGAACTATCCGCAGTGCTCTTCTGGATCGAGATAACAAAAGAGGCCTTCTAGGACCGAACTAATTTTAAGGCTTTTTTACTCAGCCCTTTGTATTGTGGCCCATAATGACCCATTACCCAAATTTCAATTTTCACATAAATTACCCTCTCATTTGTAAATAAGAATTTTAGGTAATTAACTCTAAAAAATAATAACAAAAAAATAAAAAATAAAAAATAAAAAATTAAGCACGTGCAACACGACTTGCACCAGTAACAATGAGCCAATTCAAGTTTTGTAAGACATTCAAAGACGTGTTTCTAATTAAATGCACTCTTCAAAATTCTCTCCCACATTCAACCACATTCATGTATGTATGTATGAAAAATATACACATTTCCCAAATTGGGTAATTAGAATCATCCCATCCAAACACACCTTACTCTTAATCGATCATAGTATAGTCTTAATTTTCATCTCCTATATATTCCTCTACAAGACAAGAGAACAGGATGAAGTATGAATTAGGATTGAAAATTAGAAAAATGTGTTAACACACCTTTAAAAAAGAGTAGAACATACGATTTATTTACGATTTGATTTTTTATTACGATTTGTTGTAGTGTTGATTATGACTTTTGTATTTATTATTTTGATTTTGGTCAAAGAAGTCTTTTGTTTTGTTTTGTTTTAAGTAATATTTAGTTATGAATCATTATAGTCAATTTAATTAGGATTGAAAGTGATTTAATTATGACACATATAAACAAACAAAATACGATGATATATAATTTTTTGAGGGTGTATTATAGAATCTCGTAATTTATGGTCAACACTATGTGAAATGAACCACGAGATTCTTAAACGATAGTCCCTAATTAATTTCTAATGATATGGTAGAAGGTTGGGTTTTAGGTAGATAGTTTTTAAACTAATTATAGTACTGATATGGCATAGTCCACTTCACCATGGATAATTTAATTGCCATGCTTTAAATGTCTCAAGTTTTGTTCTTAGTTGATGCAAATAAATAAATAAAACTTTTTAATTATATTTTTAGTTTCGACATCCATATATAGTTTTATTTGAGAGGTTAGAAAGTCAATTCTTATTAAATACAAGTATTAAAAAGGAAGAAAATATACATACTGTGTCCCAAATTAGTGTTAATGATATATATAATGACAAACCCAACAAAAAAGTAGTTGTAACTATTTTGTGTGTAGGAATTCATTATTGTTATTTAAAAAAATAAAATAAATTAAATTAAATTAAAAGTAGAATTGTTATCTATTTGTGTAAATTATACGTAAAATAGAAATTTAAATTCCAAACAATTATTATTTTGTTGATCAACAGTCAAGTGGTTATAGGATTATGGATAAGCCAAACTCGAATGAAAAAAGGGCAATTTAAGAAAACAAAAGGGTAAATTATACTGACACCCTTTGAGGTTTCTATTTAATATAGATTCCTTCCTCACATTTAAAAATTACATTTACCCTCTGTTAGATTAAAATGACATATTAACCCCTTAACCTTTATACATATAAAATAATAAAATAATACAAATATTTTGTTCATGTTATTTCAAGAAAAATAATAACCATCTTCTTTAGTTTAACTTACACAAAAACTGAGTTTTTATTTATTTATTATTATTATTATTTTCGTGTTTTTTTTAAAAAAATATTTACTGAATTTTAAAATTATTTTAATTATTTTAATTTTAATTATTTTTTTTTATATTTTTTTTAGATACACCCAATCTAGATATATTTAAGAAGTATAATATTTTATGATTTTTTAAATTCACCAAATACAAAAAAAAAAAAAAAAAAAAAAAAAACAAATACAAAAATTTAATACATTATCTTATTTTGTTGTATTTAATGGATTTTTAAATTTTTTTGTACAAATTTTATACTTTTTACATATATCTAGATTAAATTGATTTAATCTAGATATAATGGTGAAAATAAAAATGAAATATTATATTCATGTATAAAAATTTATACAAAAATATCATAAAATTATTGTGATAGCGATATTATTGTAAATATAAATCATGTTTATGGTTATTTTGTTTTAAAATGAAAAGTCACCATTAAACTATATCATTGTATTTGAAAATTCTATATAAAATTTATGTTTATATATCATATCACTCAATAAGAATATATTCAGGTAGAATTTAATGATGAAAAATTGTAAAATATATTCATGATGATAGAAAGAAGAAATGGTAGAAAAAAGGGTAAGATGGTCATTTAAAAAATTTTAAGACATGACATCAGCAATCCAGGGGTAATTCGTAATAAGATTACAAATCTCTGGGAGGGGAATGTAATTTTTCAAATATGAGGAGGGGATTTGTATTAAACAGAAATCTCAAGGGGTGTTAGTGTAATTTACCCAAAACAAAAAAATACAATTGGCATAAAAAGAATGAGTGATTCTATTTACACCATTACCTTATCTCTTTACACCCTCTATCTCATTACACCACTTTAAAAAAAAAAAAAATGTGATTCTTATTACACCTATTATATTGCCAAAACTAACCTTAAAGTAAGACTCTTCAAAATCTTTACACCAATAGTTTTTGGAGGAAAAATAAGAAAACAGAGAGACGTAGAAGGGGAAAGAGAAAGATGAAGGGAAGACAGTGAGTGGAGCCCATAACGAAGTGTCTATTCAGTCACACAGTGTTAAGCAATTTACATTCCTCTAGTATTATGTTGCTTGAAAAAATAGATTTCTTCAGCGTTTTGTTACTATACATTTACAAAGTCACTTTCTTCCAAACAATAATTTTTAAATTTTTATTGAGCCTGTTTGGTAATACAATATGCTAATGAATTTAAATTAATCTAGTGTCATGTTAAGAAAAACTTTTTTTGTTAGCAATATGTTACCGTTCATAAAAAAATCGTATTCATAAAAAAATTTAACAAACCTCGTCTGTAATGAATTTATGATTGGAGTCTACTAATAATACAGTACTTGCATTGTTGCAATGAGTAGAAGCATAATTCTTCCAAGCAAAAAAATTAAACAATATGAAAAAATGAAACTGAAAATACATAGGGATAAGTAACCGAATAAATTTAAAAAGTTCAATCTTGGGATATCAAAAATGTATCTTTTATTCGGCTGTTGGTTACTAGACATATATTTTTTGTTCAACAATATGATGTCGGATTATTTTATTTTGTATGATTTCAAAACACCGAAGAAAAGTCAAAGAACAGTCAAAAAAACGAAATAAAAACCTACCAAACAAATAAAAAAAACTTACCATTTCGCTTTTTTTGATGGTTGTTCACCACCGTTTCTTTATCCATTTCTTTCTTCTATGATTAAAATATTATGATTCTCACTTTTTGAAAAGAGATGGGTAAGAGGAGAAAAATTGAGAAATGAAGAAGATGATAGAGATTAAAGACTAAGGGGAGGTAAGGAGATAATAAAATATATTTAATTTTAGTGTATTGTCCTTAAAGGTAATTTCACATATGGATAAAATTAGAGGGAAAAAAAAATCTCATATGAAGGGTGTAAAGAGATAAAGTAGTGGTGTAAATAGAATCACTCAAAAAAAAAATAAAAAAAAAATGAAGATTTGAATGTACCAACTCAAATAAACTATTAATATATCTTAATAGTTTGATTAAATTCTCATCAAATCCTATTGAAAATAAGTCCTAATAAAATAGTCAGTAAAAATAATTTTTTGTGACTATTTTTTACATGTCGTTAAAAATTGACAATTAGTGATTTTTTTTGTTACGATTTTTATAAATTGTTGTTAAAATTTATAATTAATAACGTTTTTTGTGATGAATTTTTCAAACCGTTGCTAAAAAGTGAAAATCAATGATTTTTTTGTGTGACAATTTTTAAACTATTGCTAAAACTTATAATTAGTGACATTTTTGTGACAATTTTCAAAATTTAAATTAATGTAAAAATTATACTGTTAATTTTAAAATTTAATAATGTACGAACCTGTCCATTAAATATAAAATATTTTATTTCAACTATATAATAGAGAGCATCTAAATTCTAAAAATTTAGTCATTTTAATATTTATTCAAACAAACATACAATAAAGTGATACATAGTAACCCTTCAATCCGAAAAAAATTGTATAAATATAAATAAAAAAAATTCATAAAATTTATATGCAGAATGATGTGATTATATTTTTGTTTAAATTTAAACAGAAAAAAAGATACAAAATTGCTTACAAAAGGATATAGTTATATTTGGTTTTACCATTTAAAAAAATAATAATATATTTAAATGAGATATAATTATACAAATATCATTATATTGGATGAATTGTAGTCAATTTCAATTTAATATATATATATATATATTGTCGATATTACATTTTCTGCATAAATAGTAATTTTCAATTTTTTTTTTTTTTAGGCGTGTCCTCTCTCTCTCTCTCTCTCCTGAAGTTTATATAAACCTGACCTCTTGGATTGTCTCAGACTCAGACCCAATTTTTTCTTAGACTACTGCTTACCTCTCTGCATCCAAGGAATCCACCATCTGCTTCTTCCTCTCTCTCTCTCTCTCTCTCTCTCTCTCTTGTGTTGTGGCCTTCCATTTTCAATTCCAAAGGTTTCTTTCTCAACATGGCAGCTTTTGCAAATTACCAACAGCACCGTTCTCTCCTTGACCCAATTTTCCTGCAAAACACCTCTGGATTTTCCCAGGAACCAAACACCACCACCACCACCACCAGCTGTTTTTCTCAATTTTACCCACTTGAATCTCTTCAGCAGGTCCCTGTTGATGTTAGTGTTCATGAAAGTAAAGTTGCAATTAGTCATAATAATGAGGCTTCTGTGACCAATAAACACAGTACAGACTCGTTATCAGTGGTCGATAAGTCTGAAAGTGGTGAGCAAGTCACTCAAAAATTGATTGCCACAGCCAAGAAAAGGAAGAACAAAGATGAATCTTTCATGACCTCTCTTCAATCTATGGTAAATGATTTTTTTTTTTTTTCCCTTTCTTTAAATATATATGTCTTGTTTGATGGTTCAATATTTCAGTCACTTAATCTATCAGTTAAGACCCATGACAAAAAAAACTCCAAAAAAAAAAAAAAAAAAAAAAAAAAAACCTTAACTATCCATCACTTTTGAGTTAGTGTTTTAATTAACAATGTAAGAGGTGTTAATTGATAAATGATAGTATATTGTGACGCAGTGTGTAAAGAACACTTAATTCCATCTAAAAAAAAAGAACACTTAATAATTTAAGTAATGATATACAAACATAATTTATGTACATATTTTTATATAAAATAATGTGACATCTTAAGTACTTCATTTTCAATAAAAATACTCATAATTTTCTAGGTTTTTTTTTTTTTTTTTTTTTTTTTTTTTTTTTTTCCAAATGTTCAAAAACGCAATTTTAATTTCAAAAAAAAGAAAAAAGAAAAAAAGTTTGAGTCGTTACTATAACAGGACTTTAATCTTTAATGTATTAGTGAAGTGTAAAGATTCTGACCAACTGAATTAATTCCAATTGGTCTATGGTAAATGGCTTTTGATCTTGAATTACTTAGATGTTGTTTACATAGATGTGGGTTGCTCTTTATTTTCCAAATTAAGTCTGTTTTGATATTGAATTGCTTGATTTTTGTTGTGATTGCATATGTTTTTGCTATTAGGATGCAAGAGAAGTGAGAGACAAGAAGAAGCAAAAGACAAGCAATGGCACAACTACAACAATGACAGATGAGAAAGAAAAGAAGCCAAAAGCTGATAAGAAGAAGGATCAAAAGAAAGTTCCTACTGAAGAAGTTCCCAAAGACTATATTCATGTAAGAGCAAGGAGGGGCCAAGCTACGGATAACCACAGCCTTGCTGAGAGGGTACTCTTCACTATTCAAACCTTTTGCTCGCGCTCTCTCTCTCTCTCTCTCTCTCATTTTTAAAATTTTTTTAAGGGTTGGCCTTACAAATTTGGAAAATGATATATATATATATATATATATTTACAGAGCAATGATTCATAATTCTAAATTTAGAACTCTAACAATGCCATTAATGATGTGACATGAAGTAAAAAAAAATACATCAAATCATTCATGAGTTGAGTCCACTGCTACATAAGTAGAGCTCTCATTAGAGCTTTACTTTTAGAGCATGTTTGATTGGGTGGATTAGGACATGGGATTGCGATTATTAATCCGTGGGCCCAATTATCCTATGTTTGTTTTAACATTTTGGTTTAGGATTATTAATCTAACGGATTATTAATCCAACAAATTTGTAGGATTATTAGTAATGGGGTAGGGGTGAGATTATTAATCCAATGAATATTAATCCAATTGGATAGTGAATACTATATTAATTTAATAGGATTATTAATACTTCACTATTAGTCATGTGAATCAAACATGACCTTAGTGTTCTTAAATATTTTTAGAGACCAAATAAAAGTAAGAATTTTGTAGTAAACGGCATTTAGGAATAAGTAGAGCTCTCATAGAGCTCTACTTTTAGTGTTCTTAAATATTTTTAGAGACCAAATAAAAGTGAAAATTTTGTAGTAAAAGGTATTTAGGAACCAATTTCTATCGTCACGAGGATAGTTGTTAAAAGGTCGTTTCGAAAAGTCAAAAGTAAAGCTTTTAGCGATAAAATTTTAAAAATGTCATTAATAAATAGACTTTTAAGGACAAAATAATTTGGTCTCAAAATAATTTTTATTTTTTTTAGACAAATAATTTGTTTTCAAAAAGATAATAATTCATTACTAATGTCTAATTTTTTTTGCTAAACATATGTAAACAACATTTTTCGTAACAAAAATATTTAATTTATAAAAAATAATTTTATTCTTAAATTGTGATCTCTAAAATTTTAACTTGTTAGAGCGTATACATATATAAAAGGATTTTTGATAAGTTTTCTTATCAGTAAATATGAAGGCACGAGTCCCCACATGTTATTTTTGTGAATCGAACTGCTTTTGTCTAGTGATAAATAGATTTCTTTTCACAAGGACTGCACCGTTTAGGAATTATTTGGGATGGTCTAAATAAATATATTTTTTATTTTTTTTATGAAAAAATATGTAAAAAATTAAGAGATGATATAATGAAAAAAAGATAAAAAGACAAAAAGATAAATTATATAAAGGATGCCAAACACCCTTTAGTCTAAAAACTGGGAAAGAAATTATGGGCCCATAATCTGTTGATAGTCTAATTTATTGAAGAAAAGTCCAACTCATAAAAAAAGTTAAGTGAAAAGTGTGTTTTATATGTAATATTCAGCTTGCTTGTTTTTATTTTTAAAAAAATACTTTTTAAAAAATTTTATTTTCTTATTTTTTATATTTTTTTATTTTTACTAAATTTTTTAATGTTTTAAGAAATTTTTTTACTTTTTAGACACACCTAACATAAATATATTTAAAAAGTAAAAAAATTATAAAAAAAATCTTTTAAAAATTTACTAAATACCAAAAATATAAAAAATATAAGAATTTAGTAAATTTTTTTATATTTTTATGTATTTATTAATTTTTTAAAATATTTTTTCATAAATTTTTTACTTTTTAGATACATCTAAGTAAGGTGGATCTAAAAAAGTAAAAAAAATGTTTAAAATTTTAAAAATATTCACTAAAAACAAAAAAATACGAAACTAAAAAACTCAATTTTTAAAAAACTTAATACAGAAAACTCAAACCAAACACACTGATTATTATTTATATTTAAGACTTATCTTTAGGAATTATTTGGGGTGTCTTAAATAAGTGTACTTTTTTTAATTTTTTAGACTGAAAATTTGAGAAAAAAATCACGTTGGGGTGCCCTAAATGTATAGAACTTGTTGAGTACTACATGCCTGTAAAAAATTATGTTGATCGGATATCGATAGCTATCTGATCGGATTAGTTTTTTTTCAACCGTTAACTATAACACTATCCATTTTTTTTTTATACAAAACTGATTTGATCATGTAATTAGTGATATTCAATCAACGTAATTTTTATAAATTTATAATATTTGACGAGTTCTACACATTGAACGGTTCAGATTATCAAAATGGGACTCGTGATGGTCCCTCATGGGCCGAACAGCACTGTGTTATTTGTGCACTCCGCCTATGCAATTTTTTCACAAAATTCAGCAACAGTCTGTGCAACGTCAAACTGTGAGTTATAATAAATTGTGTGTAAATTTTTTTTTTATTTATGAATAGTAATAATTTTTTAACTCTTTGAATTTTTTTAGGTATTTTAAACTACGCCTTAATTTTTCATTTAGAAAATTATAGATTATTCCCCGAATATCCCGTGTCCTCAGGAGGATGCAGCAACTGTGCCCCTGTTGTGCCTTTTAAACCGATCCGTTTTGTATATAGATTTTATTTTTCACTGGTGTTAGAGATCACTAATTTGATAGTTTTAAATTCACATCTAATGAGGTGATAAAGCGAAAAGAAAAAAGAAAAAAAAAAAAACAGACACAATACATACTGTAACAGTAAGTAAGACCCACTATCACATTATTAGTAATAGCTCTAATTAAAGCTCCGACTCAATTTCCTTTATTTTTTTTCCTTTTCTTTCATCTCTGTTTTCACAGTGTCATTTCAACCTCTTTTTTATTTATTTATTTTTTTTAGCTTTGTTCACAGCGCTATTTTTTCGTAGTTACGCTGTTTAAAATAATGTAATTTTTTTTATTATTTTACAATTAATCTCCTAAATAATAATAACAAAAGTTAATATAACTTAATTTTATATGTCTATATATATATAAATTAATTATTTAATTAAAATTATCACATATACTATATTAAATTAAGTTAATAATTTTACATATTATATATAGATATTCACATAAATAATTTAATGAACATTATCACATATACACGCATATATACATATAAGTAATTTAATTATTGTTATCACATCTATATATTAAGGAAAAGAGTCTTTTAAAACCCCAGGCTTGTGGAAGCTCCAACATGCTCATCCTAATTTCCTGATTTTTTAATATTTTTTAAAAAAAAAATTGACTTGGTGATTGGTGATTAGTTCAAAGATTGTAATCTATATATTAAGGAAAATGGTCTTTTAAAACCCAAGGCTTGTGGAACCTCTAACATGTCAATCCTAATTTCCTGATTTTTTAATATTTTTTTTAAAAAAAATTCACTTGGTGATTGGTGATTGGTTCAAAGATTGTCATAATTACACTATTGATTACAATAAATTCAAAGATTGTAATAATTACACTATTGATTACAATAAACACTTAATTTATAATAATTACACTTATTAAATAAATAACGCAATAAATGAAATCTTAATTTTCTTACTTTTTGCATCCCAAGAGACTCATGTAATTATTGTGTAAATGCCTCTTAAATAAATAAATAAACACTTATTAAATTCTTTCAAACTCTTCAGTCAAACCCCATGTATTTAATTTATATATTATGTAATTATTGTGTAAATGCCTCTTAAATAAATAAATAAACACTTATTAAATTCTTTCAAACTCTTCGGTCAAACCCCATGTATTTAATATATAGATTTAATTTATATATTAAAAAAAATAAAAACAAATATAAATATCTATAATTATTCTGTACATAGCACGGGTGATAGGTTAGTTTTTATTTAAGTGAAAGGAGGTGTATAGAGTCTTTTTGCCAAATATTAAGGAATGTTCATGTATTTTTGCCGAATGAGAGCTGTGTTTTTTTATTGAAGTAAATGTCAAGTGTTTGTGATATAACTTCATGTGTTGAAAATGTTAGGGAGTGTTCATGTATTTTCATCAAACGTTAAGGAGTGTTGGTTTAACCTTTTTTTATTTTGGTTTAGTACATTGACTCCAAAATAATTAAAGAAGTATTATATTATTTCAACTGAAAATAAAAAAATATCATATTGAGTCTCAAATCTTAGTTTGCATATATTTTTATTTAGTTGAATAACATTACATCATCTTTTTTTTAATATAAAAAACACATCATAACATCCCTGACTTAAAATAATCTTAAAAATATATATAAATTTTTTTAAATGCAAGCAAATTCAATATGGATCGAAGAGATAGTGTTTATTTATTTATTTATTTATTTTTATTTTAAAAAAAAGCAAGCAAACAATATTATGACACAACAGAACTGAAAAAAGAAAAGAAAGAAAACTTACATGTAAATCTTAAGAAGTGGATTTATTATTCAATAAACTTTATGATAATTAATGATATTTTCATATAACACTACTAAAAAATCTCACTAATTGTTAATTTTTAGCGACAGTTTAAAAGTTGTCAATAAAATGTCACTCATTATAAATTTTAGGAACAGTTTAAAAAAATTGTCACAAAAACGTTACTAGTTTTCAATCTTCAGCGACACTTTAAAAAATTCATCATAGAAAAATGTCACTAATTGTAAGTTTTAACGATTATTTATAAAAACTGTGCCAAAAAAAAACTAATTGTTAATTTTTAGCGATATATATAAAAAATCGTTATAAAAAATTATTTTTAATATCGATTTTATTAAAATTTATTTTTAATAAAATTTGATGAAAATTAAGTTCGATTACTAAGAATAATTTATCATTTATTTTATTGTATTTGGATTTCAGGCGAGGAGAGAGAAAATAAGTGAGAGGATGAAACTGTTGCAAGCTCTTGTTCCTGGATGTGACAAGGTAAAGTTCATTATCTTTAAGTATTTTGAGAAGATGATAAAAAATTTATTTTTACTTTGTGGTGTCACATCACATTAAAATAATTAAAATATTCCTACCAAACTTAGAAAATTTACTTTTTGACCAAGGTGGTTGTTTGAACAATTATATAATTTTATGGAGGGCAGTTATGTAATTTCACCACCTGCATTTTTGTCACTTTTCAAACCAGCCTACTTGCGTTTTCATGTTGCTAGTGGCTTTTTTGGAATGCTGCAAAACACAGCCTCTTATTCTCTTCCCAAATGGCCACCTTGTTTCAAAAATTAATTCTTTTGTAAAAATTAATTAGTTGTTTGGAATTAGAATTCAGTACAACATATAATGGTTTTATAAATTATTAAATTTTTTGATCTTAAAAGTGAAAATTTTGTCCTAAAATTATTAGAAAACTAATTCCAATTGTCACAAAAAGATCGTATAAAAAAGTTTTAATTTTTTTTTACTAACAAAATTTTTAAAATATTGCAAATATATATGCTTGTAGGATAATTTTTTTTTTAATCTCAAAATAATAGTAATTCTTTACTAAATATTTAATGTCGTCACTAAAAATATGACGACACTACTTTTAGAAGTGCAGATTCTTTTTCTTAAAAAATCAATTTGTCTTTAAATTTTTATTTCTAAAGCGCAGTTTAACTGTTCATAAAATAAAATGTATTATATTCTAACAGTGTTTCATGTGACTTTACTGAAAAATAGGTAACAGGGAAAGCCCTTGTGTTGGATGAAATAATCAGCTATGTCCGATCCCTACAATATCAAGTGGAGGTAAAAATTTTGTTGTTTTATTTTTTATTTGACCATGTATGTTCAAAATGACCTAACTATTTCTATGTTAAAAAACAATTTTCTGAACAATCTAAATCTATTTTTCTCCAACATTTTTTCAGGTTCTTTCTATGAAGCTTGCTTCAGTGAATCCCACGTTCTGTGACTTTGGAATGGACTTGGATGCATTCATGGTTCCACATGAGGTATATCTCAAAACTTCATATTATATAAATATATATATATATTTTTTATTTAATCTGAATTGAAGCTGATGTTAGATCTTTGTATATGAGATGAATATTCAGACATTGATGAATTATGAAGAGGAATCACCATTGCCAAATGTGCAACAATGCAACTCTGCTCAGTTCACCACACCAAATAGTTATCCTCTTCTGGACAGTTCATCTTCTTCACTACTATTTGATCATCAACAAGAGCAGATTCCAAATATTTTTCCTCAGGTGTGTTTTTCAATTTCGTTATGAACTGTTTAATTACGAACACATAAACCAAATACATAAACGGACATAGAATTCGCGTGAATGGATAAGATTTTACCAGATTTGTTAGTGAGCCCACTTTTAAAAATTGGCCTATACATTTTGGCCTCGTTTGTTTTCAGAAGTAGAATATAGAAGGGATTGATAGTAAGGGGATTAATAGTGATGGGACTATTAGTGAAAGGAATGTTAGTGAAGAAACTGTTAGTGAAGGGATTAAGAAAAATGTGTTTGTTTGATAACCAGTGGACTACTAATAGTTCATGTTTGTTTTGAGAGATAGAAATAGGATTGATCATGTAAAATTACACAAATACCCTTATTGTATTAGTATTAAATTTAAGCTTATACCAACTAAGAAATGCATTACCCAATTAAACTATTCAAAAATTCTAATTAAAATCATATAATTAAAAATAATAAAAAATTCAACTATTAATCTATTTATTATTATTCTTATTATTATTAAAGAAACCATTTTTATTATTATAATTGAAATCATATAATTAATCCATTTCTATTTTTAATATTATTATTATATTAAAGAAACCAATCAATGGTTTCTCCAAAAACCAGCCCATGGTTTTGATCAATGTTCAAAACATTATCAAAACGTGTTGCCTTTCACTTTGTGACTTCACCTACGTAAGGACAATATACAGAGAGAGAGGGAGAGAGAGAGAGAGGGAGTCAATGGCGATCAGAGCATCACTTTTTTGTTTGATCGGAGTTAATGGCGATTGGAGCATCACTCTGTCTGATCAGAGCATCACTCTTCTGTGTTATCGGAGTCAATGGCGATTGGAGCATTACTCTTCTGTGAGTTCACCCATGTTGTCTTTTGATTTGTATCTCTTTGGTCTGATTTAGTCGAAGATCGGAGCATCACTCTTCAATTTTACTGATCTAATTTGCAATTTGTCTACACTTTTGTTTGGTTGGTGAGAAAATTGAATGAAATATACACATATATATATATATATATATGATAAGAGAACACACAGAGAGACAGAGAGGAGAGGAGAGAAGAGAAGAGAAGAGGGTAAACAAGTAAATCACTCTCCTAATACCAACGGACTAATTTTCAATACCAGTGTTGGAGCAGACTATGAAACCTGTTAGCAAGGCCTATCCTAAGCCGTCTGGCTTATCAATCCGTTGCTCAAATCTACAAACAAAGGGGGCATTAAATGGATCACACATCTATCCTAATCCCATTCCTACTTTTAGACCCCAAAACAAATGGGGCCTTTAAGTTTTGATCTTCTCATATTGATTCTGATACACTTGATATATCGGTAAGAATAAAAATCACATGTATATCAGTTGGTTCGGTTCATAGACAATTTACAACCGTTACGCCAGTTCACAGTTAATACGGTTGGTTTGACAATTATAATTTTTTTGTTTTTTTGTTTTTTTTTTAGTTAATGATTTAAAAAATTTATAACCCTAACACCTATTTCCAATATATTGCACTCGATTTTTTAAATATTATTACTTCACGACTAGTAACGATGCATCTCTCTATACTATTATTTAAAAAGGTAAATTATAAATAAACCTCCTCAGATTTGCTTAAAATACAGATTGTCTCCTATAGTTTGAAAAATTATAAATACTCCTTTATTAGAATTTTTTACTTAACGGAATTAACTAAAAAAATGAAATTCATAATTTGCACTTCTATATAATAATAAAATTACTTAAATTATTAATTGAAACATTTTTTTTTTACATCATTAAAAATTATTAATTAACTTGATGATTTATTAATAAAAGAACGATTTGTTATGAAATTAGAAACCTCATGGGGTGGAATGTAATTTTCAAAATTACGAGGAGCGATTAAATATTTTAATCAAATCTTAAAGGATGTATTTGTACTTTATCTTATTTTAAACCATAACATCCATGTACATTATGTGTTTCTATTCAATTTTTGTGTTATTCATTATACACGTCATATTGAAGTATCCACCTTAGTAAAATTTGTGAAACTATAGAAGAATATTAATGAATGAAAATAGAAGAAGAAAAAAATCCCAAATCAAGTATCTATTTTTCTAACCATGACAAATACATCACTTTCAGGATAATGGACAGCTGTTGTGGGAAGTGGATGACCAAAAACTTATTAATGAATCAGGAGATTTCAGCAACAACTTGTGTTATTTCAATTAATATAATACTGAGCTATACGTTCCCTCCAGCATCTGGTAAGGCCTCCGATCACTATCTCATGTAGGATATGTGTGTCTAACCACAAGTTGGGGGTGAAAAGTTATATTAATTTATCTTTGAGTTTTTGGTGCATCAAAAAGTTCTATTTACTTTTAGTTGTTATAAAAAAAAAATTTGTTTTTATTTTTTTAACGGTGTTTTTATAAAAAGTGTAATTAATTGTTAGTTTTTAGTGACAATTTGAAAAATTCAGAAAAACATTAATAATTGTTGTTTTTAGTGACAGATTTTTTTAAAAAAGTTATTAATTATTAATTTTTAAAAATACAAATAATTGTGAGATTTAATGGTACATGGTCCTTGTAAGCAGACTTGTGAGTAATTAATCCCTAAATAAAATGTGGGATGGGCTCCCCTCTAATTCATGGTTTAGACTAAAGGGTGTTGTCTAAGTTAGTGGGGTCCATCCTATTTTGATTATCTGAATAGTTCATTTTGTAGGGTCTTTGTGTATATCATTTATATAAAAAATTAAGTCGATTCAATATTTATAACCTATTCAATTTGTCATGTTTGTTAAAAAAATAGATGGTATATTTTTAAAATATATTTGTCATTTGTTTTTAGAAACAAATGTTATAAATTGAATAGATTACGATTATTTATTTATTTATTATGTGTAGATGATATATAGAAATGGGCCTTACAAAATGAACAATTTAAATTATCGAAACAAAACTTGCGATTGGACATCATGTGTTTGAATAATATTCTCCAATCCACATTATGAACGAAAAGGGAGCCAATCCATAAAATAAGTATTATATGCACCCTCAATTATAAAACATTTTTAGGGCTATCATGTTAGTTTTGTTAAAAACTCAAGTGGAGGTGTGCCAGGTATTTTTTAGACTTTTCATAATACCATTTTAGCAGTGTACTACTCGTGCTATAGCAAAGGACTATATATTTACATGGCCTAAAAACATAGAATAATATGGACAAATCATGATACCATTAGTCAAATATACAACCACGTGATATTTTGGACTCATCTAATAATTTCTACAAGATGAATGAACTCCCTTGTGAAGTTTTGGGCATCAACCAAACGGGATGTGGTGATGATATTATTACGTATATGTATTACTAAGAAATTCAATAATATTATGTCAAAAAAAGTATAAATAAAAATATTACACCATAAAAAGAAAAATAATGTTACGTACAAAAATCACAAAAAATCAATGTGATTGATTGATTGTCACACATTGCTTTGATTCATCCATTTGGGCTTCATTAATATTTTTATACAATTTTCTTTGTATGAACTTTTTAGGAAAAAGATTGGGACTCTTTTTTTGGGAACTCCCATCACTTCCAATGCATTGTGATTGGCCAACTCTTTCTTTTGTTTTGTTTTGTTTTATTTTATTTTATTTTATTTTCTCTGATTGATATGTGTCAAAAACAAAAAGCGGGGCCTGTATCGTTTTGCACTTTTTATGCACGTATCATTATAACAAAAGAATATGTATACATCTAGAAGTATAAATTTCATGTAAATTTTTTTCTTCCTTTTGTACTAACTTTCGTTTACATGGACTTTGCAGTTTGCAAGGAAATTTCACAGTAGCAAAAAGTAGGGGAAAGGTCCTCAAGGTATTCAAAACATTTTGGGACACCCCAATTTTATAAATAAGGGCCTAGAGTGAAGACCAAACCATTCTTGGACGATACTGACAACATCAATTGTAGTCTTATGTTAAAGATTTCAACTCTACAAAACTTCTCATCTTCTGATCAATAGTTGTTCAAAGTCTTTGGTGGATTCAAGGTGTTCATACGTGGGGTTTCAAACGCTTGGAACTGTGTATGTGGATTCGGCAAAAGTATTTCAAGTCTATAGGTTGAGAAATTGCGTCTTGTAATTGATCATTTATAATAGTGCTAAGAGATAGAACCAGGATTTTGACTTGAGATACCCTATTATTTTTTTATACTTTTCGGTTTTTGATATTTTCTTAATTCATGTGCTCCTGTATCATAGGTACGTTCACTTGTTAGATTGGTACATTAAAATCCTTTAATCCAGTTGACTGTCAATAAAAATTGTTGGTACTTATATTTTATTCATTGTGTTATTTTGATCTTTATATTTTTAATTGATTTAATTTTGACTTTTAATTTTAGATGTTGTATCAAATTGATCCAATTAATTATATCGTTACCAATTAATTGGACCAAATTAAGATAAAGTCATAAATTAAGAGTCAAAATTGAGCCAATTAAAATTATATAAACTAAAATAACATAAGAACCAAAATATAAGAATTACCGTAGTGATTTGCCTAAAATTATTTGGTGGTATACATCCACAATAAAAAAAAATAGTTTTGCCTTGGAAATATTTTGAAAGTTTTATATATATATATATTATACACCATAAAGGGAGCTTATATAGACATTTTCATAATTCTAAATGAATATTAATTGATAAAAGACAGTTTTTTAAAATATTTGTTCTTTCTTATTTTAATCTCTTAAATTTTAATTTTTTAATTTTAGTATTTAAAATTGTCAATTTGAGTCAAATTGATCCAATTCCGAATGATTGTTTAAATCATTAAGGGAATAATTATAAATTTCAACTATGGTACCTAAAGTATATGTTTTGTGTTATTTTAGTCCTTAAAGTAATAATTTTGTCAATTCCGTTATAAAATTATGTTTTATTTTCTTCATCAATATTTCAGGACTGAATTGACAAAATTAAAAACTTTAAAGACCAAAGTGAGATGAAACACATACTTTAGGGACCATGTGTGCATTTTATTATTATTTTGTTAATTATTTTAGATAGTCCGTTTGGAATTGGACTAAATTGGCACAAATTGTAAATTTTAAAATTCAAATTGATAAAATTAAAATTTGAAGGAATAAAGTGAGAAGAAGCACATATTATCCAAAATTAATTAATTTATATATATTTATATTACACCATGTATAGGGAGCTTAAAAATAAATTTTCATAACTCTAAATATTTTTATTATTTTTTTTTTGGGAAAAATTGGAAAAAGTAACATTACATTTTTGTTTTTACCGTAACATTATGCCAACATTGAGTAGATAAAAATTTAAAAGACACCCTTAAAACAAAGAAAAAAATATTTTCAATTTTTTTATATATAAATTTACCTTTTTAAATACTTTTTTTATGATCTTAAGACAAAAATTTGTCATGTTGATTTTTTTTTTAATTTTTAGAAAATTAATTTTCACCTAGGATTATTTATTTTAAATAGATTATTTACTATATGTTCTCATGTAATTTTCATTTATATACTATCTATTTAACCCGAAGGAGTTGGCTTCGTGTAGGCAACTTGAGACTTAGAGTGTATGCCTTCTAGGTCTCAAGTTCAACTCCCATTCCGCTCTTTGGGCCATGCTCGCAGGTTTTGCTTAAGATTTGTCCGATTCACGTTAAGGGAGTGCTTTGCGTGAGTCCGGAGATTAGTCGAGGTACGAGTAAACTGGTTCAAACAATCGGTCATCAAAATATATATATATATATACTATCTATTTTAATGATTTATACCATTATTTAATTCTATTGTAAGGAAGTTAAATGAGGAATTTTCTTAAATTTAAGAAAGTTTTATAGACTTTTTTAGTAATACTTTTGTCCCAAAAAAAAAAAAATCCTATTGTTCTTTTTATCGTCAAATAATTGACCTTGTCTGCCTCTTTCTGTTGTGGATACTATTGCACCAACTTGACTTATGAATCGTCTTTCCTTGAGATATTTCTTACGATGGAAAGCTACAACTAAAATGACTGTGGCCTAACTATTAATTTTTAATAAGTTTGGAAAAACAAAAAAGCAGGTGGATATAAATAAATAAATACAGTGAAGGATAAAAAAATTTAGAGGTTGACTCCACTAAAAAAATCTGGTAAAAATTATGTCCAATTATATATTTTTTCTGTTTAATTTTGTGTTTAGCTTATGTGTCCTGAAATAATATATTATGTACTTTTCTATTTCACAATTGTTTTTTTTTTTTTTTTTTTTTTGACTGTGTTTGGTTTATAAATTTAAAAAAAAGATTTGAAAAAGAAAAATAAAAAAAAGTGTTTGAAATTAAATAAAATATAAATATATTTTATTTATATTTGACTGTCCATTTCCTTTTCTTTTAACAATTTCCTTTTCAAACCTTTAAACTAAACACAACTTCAGATAACTTTGGGAACTTCGTCATCAAAAAAAAAAAAAAAAAAAAAAAGAAAAAAATTAAAACAAGTCATTAAAAAAAATTAAAATGTCAAAAAAATATATCAAAAAGTCAAAAAATTATCTTTCTTCTATAATTTTTCATAAAAAAACAAAAAAAATTCCAAACATACTAATTTTTTTCACTTTTATATTTTAGTTAAAAAAATCAAAAAGTACTAAAATAATCTATTCTCAAATATTTAGATATAATCTATCTTTTTATCTTAGAAATCTTACAAAAAATAAATTAGTTCTTAACTAGAAAATAGTCAAAAATTTACTAAAGTTAAATGTTAAACTTTCACTTATAAAAAAAATATTTTTTTAGTAACTTTTCAAAAAAAAAAAAGTGAAAAAATAATAAAAAAATGTACAACACGCCCCCCCCCCCTCCCCCGCCCCAAAAAAAGTACAAACCCCCCCCCCCCCAACCAAAAAAAAAAAAAAAAAACAAAAACAAAACCCCCACTCCGTACAACAAACGATAAATTTTTGTCATTGTCGTGAACAACATTTTGTTTAGGAAAGAATTATTTTAGTTGGCTTTAATGTTCTGTTAGTTTAATCTCAGTAAAAAAGTTATATATGCTTGGAATGATAATTGATTTTTATTTTTTATAATTGATTTGATGATTGTAAAAGAAAAAAATAAAATAATTATAATTTAGATGTGATATTTTATTTTATTAATTATTTTAATTTATTTTTATCTTTATTGATTATTTTATCCCAAATCACACTTTCCAAACAACAACTATATCAAATGCGTTAATATTGAGAGAATTTGAAACGAGAGAAGGAGACTAGGAATGTCATGAAGATTTCGACCGTGGCCAGGATGTATGTTGGTTTCATGCTTGACACATGAACTTCATGCTTAATTTTCTTTTAAGAACAAATTTATAAGTTAATTTATTGATTTATTAATTTATTGAGGTCACATTCGCTCTTTATTTTCACACATTTTTTCATAACTAGCTTATAATTCCCTTTCCACACAATAACCTCTCTTAGTTCGAAAAGGAAAATCAAAGCTATTTATATGCACAACAAGAAAGTGAAAAGAAATATATCAGCAAAACATTAAAAAATGTTGTGTTTTGTTAGAAGGTTTCACATATCAAACAATTGATAAATTCGTACAGACACTAAACATAAACAAAATATAAAATAAAATAATAAAAAATACAATTGTATATATTAATAAAAATACAAATTGACATATATTCTCGTGTGTCCGCAAGCCCATTGTTAGGGATATAATAATGGCCGGTTGAGCTCATTCGAGCCTAGGCTCGGGCCGGTCCAAGTGGGCCTCGCGGGCTCCCGCTTTTTAGTCGACCGGGCCATTAGCCGAAAAGTGAGGCCCAAGTCCAAGTCCAGACCCACTCAGAACTGAGCCTAAGGCCTGTGCTTGGGCCGCAAGCTGGGCCTAGGCGGGCGCATTTTTTTTTTTATATAGAAAAATGAACGATAAATACATTATCTATGTAGATTATTTATCATGAATAAAAAATAAAAGAAAATTATATTAGAGTATTTTAGTTAAGATTAATGAGATTTTTGTTTGGTTATGTTTCATGGTAGTATTTAAATTTAATTATGTATAGCTTTTGTTTTTTTAATTATGAACTTATAACTAAAAAAGTATGCAATTATGAAATTTTTTTCTTTTGAAATGAATAATTTTATATATATGAAAATGAAACTTTTAATGTTATAATATTAAATTAATTATATAACATTTATTGAATGAATAATTTTTAGGGAGACTTATTTATAGGAATGGCAGGCGGCGGGGATGGCGGCCGGGCCCAGATCCCAGTCCCCGATCCCGATCCGTAAACCCGGCCCATCCCCTCTCTCAGGCACGATCTCAATCATCATTCCATCCCATGGGATTCTCATGGGATCGATTTCTTTCAAAAAAAAAAAAAAAAAAAAAAAAAAAAAAAAACCAAAACATCAACATCAACAATCATCATCAACAAAACAAAAAAAAAAAAAATAAAAAACAAATAAATCAAACATCAATCATCACATATAACAACAACATATTATAATAGATAACATAAACAAATTTTAGATCTAGATAGAGAGAGAGATGAGAGATCAAAGAAGATTCAAGTCAAAGAGAGACTTTGGCATCGCTCAATCGATCGACTTTGGCATCGAGAGAAGATCTTTCTGCTCTTTCGGTGCTGGCTCTTCCTCGAGTTCGGTGCTCTTCGGTGCACTTTCGGTCGGTCGTGGCGGTTTGGTGAGAGAGAAGAGAGGTAGATGTGAGAAAGAAGAGATTAGAGGTAGAGGGTGAGGTTGGGACATTGGTTAGGAGAGAAAATCGAGAGGTGGTGAGTAGGAGCGGTGTGAGAGGAGAGAGGAGGAGAGAGTTGAGAGAGGAGAGAGGAGTGAGAAGAGAAGAAGAGAGTGAAAGAAGAGGAGAGAAGAGAGGGAGAGTGGAAGAGAAGAGGGTTTAATTTTGGTTTTTATTACCAAAGGCTGGGTGTGAAGTTAAATTTTAATTATTATTATTATTATTATTATTATTATTATTATTATATTATTATTATTATTATTATTATTATTATTATTAAAGTAAAGTATAAAAGGGATTTCACTGGGGGGGGAGGAGGGGATGGAGAGAGGATAGGCAGGGATCCACAATTGGATGAAATTTGGGGATTTGATCCATGAGGATTGATAGACGGGGATTGATTTATTGATTTTGAAAGGATATTTTTCGCGGAAATTTTTTTTTTGGGAAAATCAAATGGGTATCCTCGGGGGGATCCTTACTTATTTATAAGTCCTATTTCGGACACTTATGCTATGTTAAGTCTTATGAAATTTCTTATAGAGTTTCAAGTCCTATTTATATAAGAATGTATTCTACAAGATTCTATGAGTTGTAAATAAATGGTATTAATATACTATTATATACTATAATGGCAAAACCATATATAGGAAATTGAATGTTAACATAAAAAGTAACATTCTCACATTCAATTAAAAAAATCAAAAACCTAATAAGTTTGCGAAACGTAACGTGACACGTTACGTTACGTTTATGTAGGTGTCACATCACGTTACGTTTATGTAGGTGTCACGTTACATTATGTTTATGTAGGTGTCACGTCACGTTAGGTTTATGTAATGTCCCATCTGATATGGTCACGTTACGTTATGTTTATGTAGGCGTCACGTTACGTTTTGCAAACTTAATTTATGGTAACATTCAATTTCCTATATATGGTTTTATCATTATTTATGATATTAACAACTAATATTGAGGGTAAATGTGTTAACAAACTTCATACAGGACTTATGGAAACATAAGTTTTTTAGTAGAACCATATGTAGCATAAGTCTCTCTAATAGGACTTATAAATAATTTTCCCTAATTTTTATTTCAAAATGAAATAAAATATTACAAAAATTTATATTATTAAATAAAATAGGTGTAGATTATTGATGATGGTCAAGTAATTGCATCACTATAGGTCAAATAAATCCCAATTAGGTTGACATCTACTAGCCTACCAATCATTTGCATTATACTCTCAATAATCTAATACTAAAAAAGGAAAAGAAATGAAATAGTAAAAAATAAATAGTTGATTAATCATCGGAGGAGACAGACATTTCAGTCGCATTGCTCGAGGATATGTCATCCAAATCATTTGGAATTCGCTCATTTTCACTATAATTTTGTCTTCTCGTAAGTGCATGCATATGATCTATGGATATCATCAGTGCTTCAACCATTTGGGTGAAAGCTTGTCACAGTAATCGCTCAGCACCCGTCCACTTGCACTAAAAGTTATTTTCGAAGCAACTGTAAATAGAAAACGGTTAGTATATCACGGGCCATCTATGAAATCACATGTCACATAGTTTCATTTTGTTTCTATCATTCCAAAATGTCAAAATCATCGAAATCATCCACTGATGGGCTTTTCAAATAACGTTGTAGTTCAAAACTATTTATGCTTGTATGTTGAGATATTCTTATACTTTTTATTGTTGAAAAAATACTTAATCTCCCATCTCAAGATGAGACTGCTAGTATAGTGTGTGTAAGTATATTTACAGATGTAGTTTTCTTGTATTCTTCAAAAAATGTGTTGCATATTTGCATAATAGGGGCAAACTGTGTTTGATCAACGAAAAGATATTCTAAAAATTCTTGTAAACCAATTTATTTACACTTAGGATAAATTATTATGGCTAAACCTAAAAAATGAGGCAAATGATCAAAATATTTATTAAATTTTGCTTTCATTGAAATAACAATTCTTATATAATATTCATTACCCATATATTTTACGAAAACTTTAATTATTTCTACTAGTATATGTAAAACAAATGGTGAAGTAGGAATATATATATATATATATATAAGAAAATAATTTTGTGGAAATATTATAAACTTTTAAAAAATCTTTATATAAGGTTATTTGACACTAATTAAGTTTTGTGGGAACCAGTACTCCTCCTATTGATGTTGTTGCAAAAAATGAATCTATTACTCTTATTTGTTTTCAAGCTCTTTTTAATATATTGTACATTGAATTCTACCTACTATCTATCTAAAATTAATTTTTTAAATGACATACTTTCTCGTTGACAAATTTTTCTATATTTCGAAATTCAATTAGCAGATGACATAATGATAACAATTGTATTTTTTGTTACAAGTACAGAAGTCTCATATACATGTATAACTTCTTTAACAATCAAGTTTAAAATATGGGCACAACAACGAACATGAAATAAATCACCATCAAAAGTATTTGTAAAGTTGATTTTAAAATGGGTTACAGTTTAATTATAATATGCTACATTATCTAAGCTAGTTATAAATATTTTATTTTGTAAAGCCTATTTATATAATACATTTCTTATTTCTACACCAAGAGAATGACCAATGTATGGAAGTTCAACTAATTTAAATGAAATAATTCTTTTATTTAATTTTCAATCATTATCAATAAAATGTGCAGTGATACATTAATATTTTAAACCATTATTTGATCACAGATCAGATGTTAAACAAACTTTTCCATTCAATTTTTTAAAGATGTCAAATAATTCATTTTTAACATCTTCAAATTTCTTTAAAATCCTGTTTCTAATAGTATTTTTTTGAAAAACTTTAATATTGCGGTGCAAAACTTTCGTGAATTATTTCGGTAAAATTAGGACATTCACTAGTAGTAAAATGTTACTTTTTTTAATAATATAATCAATTACAGAATTTTGTGCACGTATAAGATCATATGAAAATGTGTGCAAATTACCAGTTGATGAAGCCTCTAATTGCATTTGACTTCTAATGTCAGGTTATTGACTTTGTAGATGTTTGTTAGTATGCTTTTTTAGATGACTAGTATCCCCTGCAAATGCAACACTAAATAAATGTGCACAATATTTATATTTTGCTTTAAATGTAATTGTACTATCAGGATTATTTATATATTCAAAATATTCCCAAACACTACTAGTTGTGCCTCTAGATGATGATCCAACTGTTGGAAGAGGGATATTAGAAGAAGAATCAACAGATTCATGTTGTGTAGTATATGTATCAACATCGACATAAATATTAGGAATATTAGGATCCATAGTAATGTAAGTAAAATAATATATAAGAACTAACAATTAATTTAAATAATGTATAAATAAAATGAGTAAAAAATAATAATTAATATATGTTCACAAATAATTAATGAAAAAAATGAGTAGCTAATAAATTTAATTAAACTAATTAATGTTATCGATTGATGAATGCGATACAAAAATTAACTTCTTCTGATAAAAGTTTCTTATTGCACAATTGTAATTACCACTTAGGGATGTCACTTAATTGAGAGTTGAGAGAGATTGAGAGTTTAAGAGAGAGAATTGTTTGTGAGATTTATTTTGGAAAATGGGAGATATTTATAGAAGTTTGAAAGATTGAAGTAAATTTATAAATAAAAAAAAATTACCGTTGTGTTAAATGGTAATATGACCGTTAAATTATTTTTATTATTAATTTTTTTTAAGTCTACATAGGTGCAAACATTACTTTATTTATTTATATATTTATTTTTTCATTCATTGCAACTTACAATGATGATGTGAGTGAAGAATGATGCATGACAAGAGAGGGGGTAGGTGGCACTGGCAGGGGACAACATTAGCTCTGCTTCCCTGCAAGGAAATGACTTATTTTTATTTTTATTTTTACCGTTGTTGCAAGATCAAGCATTTATTTTAGTTTATTTTATTAATTATTATTAATTTTTAATTATTTAACTGTTGTAACTTGTCTTTTATTTTTTTGAAATTTGACCATTGGTAGAGAGAGGGCTGGGTGGGTCGAGCCGAGCTTAAAATTTTTTGGGCCGGGTCGGGCCAATGGGCCAATTGGTTAGGCTTCAAATAGAAGGCCTAGGCCTAGACCCAAGGTCTTAGGCTGGGCTTGGGCCCGGGCCTAAACGGGTCGGGCCTATCTCAGGCCTCAGGCAGGTTTTGAGTTGCCTACGGGTCTCAAGTTATTTTTACACTCCTACCTATTGGGGCTGAGCCAAGGTTTGCTCGATCCTGGCTCATTATTTAATGAATAAAGCTCAAATTATTTATGAATAACATGATCCATTTACAAACTTAAAGTTATATATGTATACATATATGTGTATATAATTCTATATCATGTTTACATAATCGAAAATTTTAATGTGAATACTAAAAGGAAAATATTGAATTGAACTAACATAACTTTAAAAAGGACTTCAGTATCCATCTAAAAACATAAAAATAAAGATAGGTACTCGATTAAGAAATTCAATTTCGAATTTTCTTAGTCTAAAGATCCAGGCATTGATTTTCTTTGCCCATAAGGACAAGTATATGTAAAATGACCAACATACCCTTATGTATGTAAACCATATACAACACTGTCCAAATCTTAAACACTTATATTCCTCTTTCTCTTTTTCTCTCTCTCTCTCTTTCGCCTCACAAATGGCACCATCTACCTCTTACCACCACTTTTTTTTTTTTCTCTCTCTCTCTCTCTCTCTCTCTCTCCACTCACTTGTAGCAACAATTCGTTGCCACATTGACTCCATGGTGACGATGATCGACAAAATAGAAAAGCGCAATAGACGTTCGGAGAGTGATGAAAAACGCCTTCTATGTTGGTGAAGCCTTCTTTTCTAGAGAACCATCACCATTTGCACCATCAACAATATCGAAATGGCAGATCTGCTCTCCAAGCAAGCTGTAGTGGGAATACTTATGATGATTACATTTTATACACGTATGTGCTCATCGAACCTACCAGATTCTCTTACATTCCCTTTATAATACTCTATTATAGCACTATAGAGAGAAAGAGATTACATATACATATATATATATATATATATATATATATATATTTTGAAGGCTTGAGTAATTGTTTCAATCGGTTTGATTTTGTTTAACAATGGCAACATGATGATTTTCTTATTGATCTATTATTACTTTTGATTTTTGATTCTTAATTATTTTGCTTTCAGATTAGCAATTTGGCGATAGTTCAGAGGAGTTGTTGAGTTCGGTTGCGTTTGATGAAGGCATTTTAGTTTTTTTTTTTTGGTTGTTGTTGTTGTTGAATAGATCTATGTTAAATTTGTTTTTTTGTTTTTTATGTTTGAGCTCATAGTCTAACATATCTGTGTTAAATTCTTTAGATTTTTTATGGTTTTTGTTTAGGTTTGAGCTCATTTATGTGATGGAATTCGTCTAACGAATGCATTTCAGTTTTAGTTTTTATTTTATTTTATTTTATTTTTTGCTGTTATTGTTGTTGTTGTTGTTGTTTTTGTTGATTGCAACAGATTAAAAAAAAAAGTTTTGGATCTATGTATATCTGTGTAATATTTGAGAGTTGGTTTCAACAGATAAAGAAATAAAATTTGGACAGAGAAAAAATAAAACAGATAAATCTGTATAGATAGAAATTAGAACAAGAATTAATTTCAACCGATAAAGGAAGGAAAATAAATAGATAAAAAAAGTTTGAATTTCAATACATAAAAAAAAAAATTAGAACAAAAATTTTAACAAATAGGAAATGATAAGACAAGAATTTTAAAGAGATAAAATTTTACACAGATATGGAAAAATATGACAAGAATTTGAATAGATAGCCAAAAAAATTGAACAGATAGAAATAAATTTAAACAAATAGTCAACAAATAAAAAAAAGTTAATAGGGGTAAAATTGGAAACAAAATGTCCTTGAAAATCAATAAAAGGGTTTTTCACCAAACTATTTCACAAAAGGTGGACCCATCACCAACAAAAACTATTCACTAGACCTATTGCCTTAGACACTTTCTATATTGAATTTATCATCAATATAAAAAAAAAAAAAAAAACGAGACTTAAGCGGTGGTGCAAGTCGTAATATGATAATATTGATAAGAATTTAGTCTAGAAAGAATTTTCACTCTTTAAAAATAAATAATATTTTTTGACCAAATAAATTTAGTTTATAAAAAAAGAAAAGCAAAAGGACAATTGTAGAAAAATGACATTAATAAAAAATAATTATAAAATAGTAAAAGTATAAACATTTTATGCATTAGATTGTACAAGAAAGTTTTATACTTTCATCACTTGACAATTATTTTGGGTTGTCATTTATTTATTTATATTTATCCCAAAAACAAATTCACAAATTTTCGTCCAACTAGATTTAACAATGTAAAATTGACCATTCATCAAATCTAAAACACATCCAAGTGAATCGATCTATGATTTGAACTTGTTGGATGTAAGCTTTATCGAGTCAATTAATGTACGGTCCAAATTAGATTTGTCTATTTTTTCAGATACGCGCATGCTTATATGGAGATTTACACAGAAAATGCATTGTGCAATTTAACTTTATTGTAAACATGACGCAAATAGTCACCTTCTTGTCTTTTTGTAGAATTTTCAAAATATGTATTTTTAAAAAATGAAAAAGAAAAACTATTTATTATTTTGAAGGTAAATTACACTTTTCACCCTTATAATTTAATCTAAATTTCATTTTAATTTCTATTATTTTAATTTGAATAACTTGGTCCCAACGTTTTAAATCCAATTTTAATTTGGTCATTTGGTCTATTTTTTTTGGGGTCTACGTGCACACTTTAAAAAATTGATAATTATTCCAAACTTGTTAATTTTAACTTTCGTTTTAAATGGATTGACCACATTGAAATTATAATTAAAGTGCAGGATCCAAATTTATCAACAAAAAAAGTGTAGGGACTGAATTGTTCATGTGGGGATGTATTTTTAGGGTGGTGCCACATGGCCGAGGTGTCCCTGAGATGTTAGCCGAGGTGTCACGTGGGCGAGCCAGTTTGCTGAGGTAAACTAGAATCCGAAATATTTGGATAGAGGACAAGAGTCCGAAATAAGTGATGAGTTTAGTTCGAATAAATATGAGGTTGTTGAGTAATTCATCCATATCTAAATAAGAGTTTGAGATAAGTATTGTGCTTGAGTCCTACAGAGTGAAACTTTTAGGAGACGAGGGCACTATTAGCTATAAAAGTGAGGCACCCCCGTGGGTATAAGGTATGGTTTTACTTGTGCATTGAGTTCTTGTTTGATATCTTTGAGAGATAAGATTGACTGACTTGAAAGTCGGAGTGCCCTTGGGTGGACGAGCCACTGTGGTATTCTTGTCTTCTTATTGGCCGGTGCTTGGTTTAATTTATTCTGCTGCATGCTCTCTAGGTAAGTTCCCTGTTTGGTTGTGAGGTCAAAAATCAACACCCACAATTTGACGCTGTCTGTGGGAACTTAATATAGAATAGATGGCTAGCGTCGGATAAGAGGCAAGAGTCGGGGACGACATGCACAGTGAGTAAGAGGAGTACGCAGATCTAAATGTTGGAGAAGGAAACAATGATGAAATCTTACGGCAAACAATGCTGCAAGGGGCTGTAATGGCTCGGGAAAAGGCAACCGAGAAGAATGTTATGACAAGAGCAACTTCCAGGTGTGGAAAGAAAGATGCTTGAGAAGAGATGACGAGCTGAAGGACTTGGCAAACAAGTTGACAGACCTGTAGACCGTGGTGAACTTCATGATGCAAAGCAAGGTGATGCAACCGATGTTGCCTTTACCAAAAATGCTTATGCCTAGAAGAAAGGACTAGCTAGAGTGCCAATCGTCTCACAACATGATAAGATGCTTGGGAATTCACATTAGCGATCACATAATGCCAGACGGATATAATCACGTCAGGAAGAGTTCCAGAGAACCCTGAGGACCAAGGATCCAGATCAGGAGATCTCGGCAGGTCAATGGATAAGGCCTCTGATGACGTAATAGAAATAGAGAAGTCCAAAAGAACGCATCCTAATATAAGTAGCAACGCACTAAAGAGGCTGAAATCGACCAATAACCGAGCTCCTAGACAAACGAAGGAAGATTTGAGAGATTACTTCCAGAGGAAGAGGTAGAATACCGAGATCACATCTGTTGCCCAGCTGAAGACACCATTAATGAGTTCGAAACACCAAAAAGATTTAGCATACTGAGATTCCAGATCTACGATGGTAAGTCTGACCCAAACTTTCATGTTGGTTTATATTTGAATGTAATGGCTTTATGAAGTGAGAATGAACAGTTATTGTGCAAGGTGTTCCTTTCGACATTTGGGGAGATAGCATCGAATTGGTTCCATAATGTGTGAAGAGTTGGGAATGCCTGACCGAGATATTTGTGGCCAAGTTTGTTATAAACAGATTGCAACCACTAAGGATAGATTCCCTATTGGCTTTGAAGATTAGCGATGGTGAAAGCCTTAGGGCTTACGCTAAGAGGTACTACGAGGTTTACAACTGGATCCCAGTTTGTAACCAAGAACTTGCAGTCGTGTCTTTCAAGAAAGGCTTCGAGGATGACTGCCCATTTCGGCAATCCCTTGCAAAGACCCTTCTAAAGAATATGGTGGACCTCATGGTAAGGATTAAGAAGTACGCAAGGGCAGAGGAAGATACAAGTACAGTGAAGTAAGAGAACATAAACAGCTTACCAAAGCACAACTAAGGAAATACCAGCATTGATAGGCCGAAAATAGGATTAAAGGCTATGAAGGCTGTAAACATGGTTTTCAAGATCCCCATTTATAGGGTCTTGGAAAGGATCATAAATTAGCCATACTTCAGGGCACCGCAGAAGACCCAGAGGGGAGTATATGGGCAGAAACTCTGGGAAGAATTGTGCCTACCATGAGGTGCCGGGCTTTGAAACAACATCTGGAGGATCTAGTCAGGCAGGGACACGTAAGAGAATTGATAGACGAAGCAAAGACATGAGAGGAACACGTGAGGCTGGCCCAGGTGCTCACAGCAGCACCATTAGCCCCGCCATCATAGGCAGATGGACCATGGGTTATTAACGTGATCCGCACGAAGGTCAATAAAAATGAGATTTGAGGAAATACATAGAGGATAAGGCATCTGCAACATGTCTACCAAGTCCAATAGAAGAAGCCTTGGATGGAGGGAGGGGGCCGATGATCTCGTTCATAGAAGAAGACCTAGATATACAACATCCGCATAATGGTTCTCTAGTAGTGACACTGAAGATTGGAGACTGCCAAGTAAGGTGTATATTGATAGATCAAGGTGGCTCCTGTAACATCATGTATGTCAGATGTTACAAAGAGCTCAGCCTTCACAAACATGATCTGGAGTAATCCGATAGCCCTATGGTTGGATTTAATAAGACACTGATGCGGCCACTAAATACCACAAACTTGGAGATTCAGGTAGGAACCAAGACCGTAACCACAGAATTCACTGTGAGAGACACTTCTTTCCCATACAACATCATCTTGGAAAGACCTTGGCAGTACGCTATGAGGGTTGTTCCCTCAACTCTGCACCAACTGTTGTAGTTTCCAATCGAGTTCGGGATTGAGGAGGTGAGAGGAGACCAAGTGCAGGAGAAAAATTGCTCCATGGCAGCAAGGAAGTACACCTGCAATGTTAGAGAAGTGGAGATGACATATATAAAAGATGAAGACTAGAAGGTCTTGGACGATGTCGGTAAAGAACTCCTGACAAGAGCCAAGAGCCTTTGAAAAAGGTTCTGGTAGAAGGGAAAGAAGAGCGATTTTTCCTCCTAGGCTCGGGCTTAGCTGATGAAGAAGAAAAAAATCAGAGGGTTTCTTGAGAGAGCAGTAATTCGGCTGGGGGTATACCAACAGAAACTTGCTAGGGTATACAACAAGAAAGTGAACCCTAAGGAGTTCCAAACTGGGGACCTCGTCCTAAGGAAAGTCGTTAGCAACAAAAAAGATCCCAGGGAGGGTAAACTTGAACCAAACTGGGAAGGATATACAGAATTATCTCGGTTCTGGCAATGGCGCATACTGGCTAGAAGACAGTGATGACAAGGAATTGCCAAGATCATGGAATACTAGCAATCTAAAATTCTTTTATCATTAATTTTCCAATTTTGTCTATGTAATCTAGATGATCTTTAATTGAAGTATTAATAAATACTAGTCTGATTTTGTTCCTTGCAAAATGTTGTTAGAATTCATAACTATGAGATAAGATAGAAAAGTCATAAACCGATGTTCCTAGTATGAACAAGATGATTAACTTAGACTTGCCATGATGGCAGAGTTGAACTAAGTTAAAGAGATGTTTTAATGATAAACAAGGCGAAACCGGCCACAATCTGGCTAGTTTGTTCGAAAAGTCAAGGTAGACAGTATTTTTGGTGTACTAAGGTTAAGCCTTTAAGTGTTTTGTTTATGCGAGCTAAACATGATAACCTCGGTCATGGATGTCTAAGTCAGATTAGGCAAGATTCATCCGATGCATCCTTAATATGAACCTAAGTGATACTTAGATTCACATTAAGAGGCAAAGAGTATGAATAAGACATAAGACAGAAAAGTCTTAAGCTGATGTTCCTAGAATGAACAAGATGATTAACTTAGACTTGCCATGATGACAGAGTTAAACTAAGTTAAAGAGATGTTTCAATAAGAAACAAGGCAAAACCGACCACGATCTGGCTAGTTTGTACGAAAAGCCAAGGTAGGTAATACTCTCGGTGCACTAAGGTTAAGCCCTAAGTGTTTTGTTTAGGTGAGCTAAACACGATGACCTCGGTCATGGATGTCTAAGTCAGACTTAGGCAAGATTTAGACGAAGCATCCTTAATGTAAACCTATGTGACACTTAGATTCACATTAGGGAGGCAGTGAGCATAAATAAGTCAAGTGAATGTGACACTTGTGAAAATTTTTAGAAAATTTATTATGAGTTGAAGTTATCCGAGATGTTTGATTACAGTTTAACCCGAGATGATTTGTTGTCTAGATGTCATACTTAGAAGAATTCTTTAAAGAAGGGCAAGATTGTGCAAGATATATGAGAGTAGCATGAAAAATCAAGCATCGGTAGCTTGCTTTTTGTGCTCATTTCGGATACAATAGCCCTACATTTCGGACTCCTGTGGTTTTGAATCTGATTTCACAAGTGTAATGTGAAATAGATAAACACAAATGAGTCCAAATCTGACAATTCTTTTGAAAAATTGATTTTGAAACAAAATGCCAAAAAAGGACTGCTTTGCTAGATTTCAGAGTTGCCACCTAAATGTTTTTGAAAAATTTAAGAAACCCATGACTCATGCCAAAGGCCACGTGTCTGTCATCACCAAAGTGTCTCACCTCGGGAACTTTGGTACAAGAGGGGAAGGTCATGAATTGAGCACTCCACTCGCCCGATCAAAGATCGGCCTCTACTAATTATGATGTGATTTTTTTTATACATTATATGCTCTTGTTCCGATTATTAGGCTATTTTTACTATGTGACGCACACAAATATAGACTATTTTGCAAAAATTGGAACGTTTTGATTTTATGTATTTTTGAAAATTGTTTCAAATATGTACCACTTGAAAAAGTGATCGTGTATATACATTACTCAAATTATCCCAAGTTAAATAATTATCCTTCATCCACAGGCATTCAAACAGGTAAATCATTAGCCTCATGGTATCATGCTTTGACATGGTAACAATTACACACATGCGATATGCTAAAGCAAGAAATGCTTACCTAGTACTACAAGGCGAGCTAAAAGAAAAGAGTTAGAAATGCATGCTCTAACTATAATAACTAATGCAACACATGCAATATGTAATTAATAGGCTCAGCTACTAACATAACATGTAAATCTATTTGATAGCATGTGGTTTAAGCACATTTTCAAAGAAGTAATAAATAACAATGTGAGTTAGAATAATGTGCTGAGCCTAATGCATGCAAGACAGTGGATGCAAATCATGAGAAATGCTAAGTAAACATGATGCTCTATACTATCCAACATAAGCGGGTAAATAAAAGGGAGAAAGATGTGGGGTTAGAAGACATACATATTATTACAAGTTTGCCTCGCACAAGAGGGTCCGAATAAATGAATTAGCTAAGCTACTTAACTAATTATTGCAACAACGAATTTAACTAACTATTCTAGCTAATTACATAATTACAACACACTCTAACTAATTAAACTAACTAATTAGTTACATTACGGAATTAATTAACTAAGTAATTAATTACAAGTTCACTAACAACATACTACTATTAACAAAATAAATCTAACGGGTCTCGATGAGCAAGGAAATGGCTTATACATGCACAAGAATTTTACCCTCGAGAATGCCTCTGCACTGTTTTGCACCTCAGCCTCTACTCTACTCTGTGAAAAAAAAGTGGCACTGCCTAGTTCAAAAAGGTGGCTGGCAGGCCAGAAATGGTGGCTGACCGCCCACTAATAGTGGCTTGCCGTATGGTAAGGGTGGCCTGCTAGCCACTAATGTTAGGTTTCTTCTGTTGTAACAGAAAACAAATAGAGCACAAACAGAGCATTCTCAGGGGATGTTTGTCCACCCTGCCTCTCCTTATTATCAGATAAATTAAATGAGAGGTAGGCTGAATTCGCAAGCCATTAATTGGCGCAAATTCATTGTGTGATGACTTATGAATCAAGGGATACAATTTCAATAAATGTACAATGAAAGACTCATGAACCTCCTTCCTATCATGATATTGATCAAGGGAAGCGGTTGACATCGACTCTTGAACCGTTTTCATCACTAACAAGTATGAAACGACTTAAGACTCAATGGGTTTAATTAACGTCCGATTGAACACCAAACCATTTTATTATCTTGCTTTATTTTATTCCAATTTTAACACCTTTTTTTAATAACCTTTCCATTCATTAGTCATTTTAGTCCAAAATGAGCATTAAGTCCACTAATGGAAAGAAGTGTCAAACAAAGGGTTGTTTTAGGCATGAGAGAGATGTCATGCCATTGGTAATGAACCTCCGAAGAGATTAAACCATTAAGCACAATGATCTCAATCTCAAGCTTAAACAAACAATCGGTTTGAAACGACTCTCAAAGTAAGGAAGAAGCCAAGAAATGAGAGAAGTATAGAGATGATTAGAGATGAACACAAGTATGGAAAGCTTGAAATAAATGCTATTAACTCAAATAAGTTGGTGTCTAATGCCTAAAACACCAAACCTATGAGGACCGTTATACTACAAGCATGCAATACAAAGCATAAATGACATGAACAACTTAAAATAGTCCTAAAATAGGCTAAAAAAGTATTGAAATTAAGGTAAAAACACTTACAAAAGCAAGCTAAAATAATAGAGCAATTAAGCTAGTAAACAAGCCAAAGGAGGGGAGGCTAACCCCTCCATTTTTGGGACTTCAAAACCACATTTTAGCCTCTGAAAAGCCTTTGAAATTCAATGATAAAAAGCTCAAAAAGAGGTAATGAAAAGGTGGGAAACACAAAGGTAAAGGCCTAAGAAGTAAGGTTCAAAGAAGGGTGGTCAACCCCTTTATCTTTAATGGCCTTAAACCACAAGTTTAGCCCATAAACACAGGTGAAAAACAGTCCAAAAATAGTAAGAAAAGATAGGAAAGAAATAGTGCAAAAGAGCTAGGATGTATACCTCTTGAAGAGGAGTGATTCTTTGAATTACAAACCACTAATTTCACACCCTCAAGAGCTAAAATGCAAGCTCAAACACCTCAGCAAAGAGCCCTTAAGGTTTGGTTTAGAGTGTCTAGGCAAAGTGTATAGAAGTTGCAAGGGAGAGAGAGAAATGTAGAGAGAGAAATATTTTTCAAAATTTTGCTCCACAGATTTTTCTAACCCTAATTTTTGAGAGAGAGTCATCTATATATAGAAATATATGAGACTATCTCAAAAATATTCATACAGACACAGCTAGTGCAATACATGTATCTATGGAGATAGCTGGCACAGTTGGCAAAAAGATCTAAATTTTTGCACAAGTGGGCAGCATGCCACTAATAGTGGGCGGCCGACCATTAATAGTGGGTGGCAGGCCAATAGTGGGTCTGCAGGTCCCTGGATGGTCAGGCTTGAAAAACTACTGTTTTAGTCCAAAAACAAGGCATAAGGTTTGTAGGTTTTTGAGGCTCAAAATTGAGGTTTCCTACTGAGGAAATCAAACATTTGGACAAGCATATAAATTCATCATTGGGTGATCAATCGGTGGTGCCCAAGTCTTAAGGGTGGTAAAAAATGGGGTGTCTATAATTGCCCTTCTTTGACAGAGCTCGAAATCATGAAATGACGTGAGTGAATGTCAAAGTTGAGAGACGACCCATTTTGACAAGATCGTAAGACTTGGGCAAACAATCAAGACATAAATTAAATTGGTTGCGCTCGAAAGCTGCCTACATATCCCTTTGTAAGGAATCAAATTAGCGTAGTTCAGGGGCAAGATGCAAATGATATGCACAAAGAATATATTGTTGGACTCACACGTCTCGCGAAGCTGGTTATTTTGAAAATCCATGCTCATGCAAGATGATGCAATAAGCAATAACAAAATAATTGCAAAGAAGTCCAACCACGTTTCATGTGGAAAGAAATAAAAACACACTAACCACACCAAAATCGTGAGTAGAGGGCCGTGCCTCCGTACACCTCGAGATGATACGATAGATGAAAAAAGTATGAGATTATGCAATAGATACACAAGGCAGTAAGAGTGTGCGATAGATGCATAAAGTGAGCAGGTGCGATAGATGCACAAAGTGAGCGGGTGTGATAGATGCACAAAGTGAACGAGTATGATAGATGCACAAAGTGAACGAGTGTGATAGATGCGTAAAGTGAACGGGGGCGATAGATGCACAATGTGACCGAGTGCGATAGATGCACAAAGTGAACGAGTATGATAGATGCATGAAATGAACAAGTGCGATAGATGCACAAAGTGAATGAGTGCAATAGATGCACAAAATGAACGAGTATGATAGATGCACAAAGTGAACGAGATTGAAAACCAATATAGTGACAACGCATGTTCTATGCAAGATTATAGACAATCGACACATGAAGTTAATTGAAAGTATGTTCTATGCAAGAATCAAAAGCATGTTCTATGCACGAATCAAAAACATGTTCTATGCACGAATCGAAAGCATGTTCTATGCACGAATTGAAAGCATGTTCTATACAAGATATTTGAAAGCGTGTGAGTTATGAACGATACAAGGCACACACGCAACATAAGAGATATGTGAGAGTGCACGTTCTATGCAAAAGAAGATATCAGATATGTAAAGCAACAAAACGAACAAAAGTGACGTTCGACAAAAAACTCCAATGTACCCCTCAGAGGCTTTGCAAAATGCTCAAAAGGATACAACTTGTTCATATTTGAAATTAGGACACGTTCGCGCGTCGGAGTACATCGGGCATTGGAACGGTGCAACTGGAACACAATTTCGAGCTCCTCGGAAATCAAATCCAATTCAAATACCTCAATCCTTCTTTCCAGACTCAAAAGAGGACCTCCCATATGCTGTTAGGGAAAAAGGGGAACAAAACTAGCACTGGGCCACAAAAGAGGCCTTCCGGCCTCTAATAGTGTACAACCATTCCCTTTTAATGGCTTGCCGGCCACTAATGCAATTTCGGGGGCAAAAAATGGGATTTCGGCACAGGTCTCTTTAAATACACCACCAAACCTCATTTCATTACACATCCAAGTTCGAAATCTTTCTTTCTCTCTCTCTCTCTCTCTCTAGGTGCTTCATCTCTCTAGATTTGTGCTTTGTACGTGTTTTCCAATGCCCCATGCAAACTTTATTTGTAAACCCTCTTCGGCCCTCTTCACTTTGAACTGATCAGATTTTGTTTTCGTTGATTTTTTCGAGTTTTCAACACCTTGGGCTTGTTCCCCTCGAGTTTCTCTTGGGTTTTGTGAACTTTCTTGGGTTTTTACTTTTTCTCCCATTTTCTCTTTTCTAGGGTCGACTTTTTCTAAGTTTTCTCTCTTTTCTTTATTTTTCTTCCACTTTCCAGATGGTAGACGATGTCCCACATGATGTTGCCCCTCCCGAGGTACCTATGCTTTCACCTACTGTCGAGGTTAAGGAGCCTATAACTGGTGAGGCTGGTGAGGCAGTGAAGGACATTGTCACTGACCTCGTGGCAGAGGCAGAGGTCCCCAGAGGCAGAGGTCCCCAGGGCCCGAGCCTGAGTTACTACCATTGAGGGTGAGGCCCTTTGATTCGGCCACTTACCACCCTCACACGCACATGATGGCGTCCGGAGGCATCAAACGCTTTGATGATTTCGTTGATGACGTGCCGAAGGATATTTTGCCGAGGGAGCCGGACTCCCACCTTTTTTACGGTGCTACTGAGGTACAAACTTCATTTTTATGCTTTCCTGTCTTTCATCTGACTGTCTTGCACTGCCTTTCATCTGACTCTTCTTTTCTCACGGCCTTTTATCTAATTCACTTATTCTTTGCCACATGAGGACTCTCGCTCTTGTAGGGGTTACATGCAGTGACGACCAGGGAGTAGTATCACGAGCTTCCTCCTTGGGTCTGCGACCTTGTCGATAAGTCAGGCTTTGGCTTACTTTGTACCGGGCTCACGCGCCACACGGCTAGTCAGACCCTACTCGAGGCATTAGTGGAGAGGTAGTGGGATACCACCAAACTCCTTCCACTTCTTTTTCGCTAGGGAGATGACGATGACCCCCTATGACTTTTTGATGATGACATGCTTAGGAGTAGGGGGTGATTCAATCCCTTTTGACATGGACATGGGCCAGTGGGAAGCGGCCTAGCTCTACCTACTCGGATTGAGCCCGCCCTTATACAGGCCATCTATGGTGCAATACAGTTGGTTCCTCGAGTGCTTCAGAAGGAGTCAGCCTGAGACTTAGGAGGAGGTAGAGCAGTACACCTAGGGCTTCTTGATGTACCTTCTCGGTACCACCTTGTTCGCGAACAAGTGGAATACCTTGGGTTTCTACTTGTTGAGCGCCCTTGTGACCTTGTCTCGGGTCCGATTTTATGATTGGGGTGGAGCCGGCCTTGCCACACTCCAAGGCTACATGAACTCCACTTCCCGTATGAAGGGAGACAGGGTCGGAGGCTACTAGAGAGCCTGGGAGGTATGCATTGCACCTTCGATTCCGTTTACTTCTTCTTATGCTTTTTGCTTTGCATTTTCTGTCTTATATCTATTCACACACTGTGCCTTCTACTTTGCATTCTCTGCCTTATATCTGTTCACACACCGTGCCTTCAGCTTTGTACTTTTTGTTTAATATCTGTTCACATACCGTGCTTTTTGCTTTGCATTCTCTACCTTATATCTGTTCACACACCGTGTCTTCTACTTTGCACTTTTTGTTTAATATCTGTTCACACATTATTGATGCACACTGTTGATCTTTTCTTATAGCTGTGAGCGTACGTCTATTCCCTGGTCCTGGCTCCAGAGCCGATAGATGAGATTGCTTTGGCTGTGCCCTACTCGCAGCAGTATGATGGCAGGTGTCGCCGGCAGAGTCGTGAGGACATGACCATTGCCTTCTATCATTGCTGCTTCGATATAGTGGTCACCCGTGAAGTAATCCGAAACTCACAGTCATTTTCTCTTTATTCCCATTGCTACTGTTCTGAGCTATATTCTGACAACTGACAACAACTAACAACTTGTACATTCTCTATTTGCAAATCACTTGGCAGCCATGGGCGATGATGCTAGCCGGAGTCAAGGACTAGTACACTGGATCCTGGGCTACCTCTTAGCATTGGATCCTGTTAGAGGGCCCCTTCTATTGTACCTGGTTCTTGGGTGAGAGGTTTCTACGCTAGACCTTGGGCTTGCCAGTCCCGGTTGCTCCTATGCTGCCCCCAGCATCCATGAGGACATCTGATAACTTTTCAGTTGAGGCCATTATTCATTATATGGTGGGGCTAGATGTCGACTACTTTTGAGGAGACGGAGATTACATGACCTTCATCCGGACTCATCTTATGCCACCCTTGACTGGAGTTTGTGTGGGCGACGCAGCAGGTGATCCCTTGGCTAGAGAGGGTGGTATTGGAGAGGCCTCTCCCACTGCGCAAGCTGCCGGTTGGCCAGCAATTCCGACCATAATTCCTTGAGGGCGATTGAGTGAGACAGTCTATCAGCTCCCGATTGAGCCACCGGAAGTGGGGTACAGGTATGTTCGAGCTCCAGGCACACCTCAAGTATGGACCACACTTGACACCTTGCATCCCGCATTCTCCCTTTCAGATACTGATTATCCAACTTCACTTGCAGGCACCCACAGAGTATACGGAGGGCCTTCTTCAGCTGGTTGCCTCCCTAGTTCACATAGTGCTGATGAGGGAAATGCTGTTTGCTCTGCACAGTAGCCAGGTATACTTCCGTTCCCATCATGCATTGTTTTGCTTCCCATATTATGCTGACATGCTATATTCCCACTGATACATGATAATAACATGCATTCTGATACACCGTGTTGACACATTGTATTGACACACTGCACCCATGCTGCATCTATTTTCTGTCTTATACTCATACTGCATACTCCATTTTGCAACAATACATACACTGTATCTAATATGTTGACACTTGTTTTTCAGGTTTCACCAGCACCGAGGGCACCACCAGTAGCAGCAACACTGGCGGTACCTTCTCAAGCGGTAGGGAGGAGAGGTAGACAGGCTCTAGTATACGGTTGAGACGAGGATCGAGGTCGAGGAAAGGGCAGAGGTGCTCGGAGACGGAGTAGCTCGGAGTTGATTTTGAGGGGGGATGATATTGAGACCAGCGACTCTGAGGAAGCAGTGAGCCGACGTTCTAAGTCTGAGAGTGGGGACGATGATGCTGGCTCGAGATTAGAGAGTGAGGAGGATGTTGAGACTGGTTCTGAGTCAGGGAGTGGAGATGATCATACTGGCCCTAGCTCGGAGTCCAATTCCGATAGTGGCGCTGATGGAGACAGTACCCCTGAGTCCTCTCGAGGAAGAGGGTGGAAAGGGCCTCTTGAGCTTGATGCGACTAGCGCATATTTTTGTATTCTTTTGCTTAGTTTCTTTTATTTTGGTAACTTAGCACATGTATGGCTTCAGATAGGCTTTTACTTTTGCTTTTTAAAAACTCGTACTCTTTTTTTTTTTTTTTTTGTAAAAACTATGATTGGGGTGAAAACCCTGTAGTTTTATGAAAGAGTTATTGTTTTTGTATCATGAGTAACCACATTCTCATAAAATGAAAATGGAGTTGGATTTGAAACCGAAAATGCTTGTATTAGAATAATGTTCTCAACCAGAAAATGAACCGACTAATGACCAAAATGCAAAATACAACTCGATAAATGGAAAACAAAATAAAAACAACTTAAACACAGCTCGACACACTTGCTCAAAACAAAACCCAAAAACACAAAGACCAGGATAAAACCAAAATACCAAACTTTCATGCCACAAAGTGGACGGCCGGCCACTTGTGGTGATCCACCAGATGGCTGACAGCTGGCCCTCCACTAATAGCCCTATCTTCTACAAAAGGTCCTCCTTCGCCATTTCTTCACCAGAACCTCATTTTAGTTGCTATTTCTTTGAAAATGGAGATCTTCCTCATCGAGAAACTCAAAGAGTGGATAGCCACTTTAGATGGCACGAAAAAGTTGAATTTCTGAGGCTTCGGCATAAACGTGCTTTTTCCATTAGCCGTATACCACTTTGTTTTTCATTCCTCCATGCCACAACCCGATGTTGGGACCCAATTACACATGTATTTCGCTTCGAAGCACAAGAAATGTGTCCGACTTTTGAAAAGTTTCAAACCTTGCTGGAATCTCGACGTGACGAGGAAATCATGCCTCAGCCCCGTTTTGGCCATGCCTTGGCTTTGGGGCGAATGTGTGGGCTTACTTTGCATAAAGCTCGATCTTTGGCTCATGACGGGAGCTAGATATACTCGGGTTGATTCACCGGTTTTTTGACATTGGAGACAGAGGTGACCTCATTTGGAGAGGTTTTCGGCAACATGCCCTCTGTTATATATGCTCGCACATTTTATTCTTGCCCTAGTTGTGGTGGAGCCTACATTAAATTAATCGAAGTAGCCCAGTATCTAAAAGAGGGTAAGAGTTGCATTGGTTTGGCACTAGCCAAGACCTTGATGGGTTTAGATGTTTTTCATTGGCGAGAGACCACCAGGTTTGTGGGGTGCCCACTACTGCTTCAGGTATTGTTTCCCATCCTTTCTTATATATGTGATTCTCATATCACTCGGCACTCACACTCTATTTTCTCTCAAAACCCTTTTTTTCATTTTCTCTCAACGTATATCTCTCTATTTTTTAATCTTTTTTCTTTTTCATCCTTTCCCAGGTATGGCTTATGAACAAGCTGAAAGTGGTGGACCCTTGCACTGAATATTTAGCCCGAGCTTACTTCTTCTGCCATCAACTAGTGGACTTTCCCAATGAGGGATGGTGGTGCAACTGGATGTGCAGCAGATCTACAGCTGACATAGTTTGGTGTTGCCCTTGGCTTGACTTGGCTGAAATGAGCAACAACATGTCTCAACAGCTGGGTATTCATTTGATTGGCCTTATGCCCTTTCTAGCGAGTGCTTCTCTTGGCTTGAGGATGAGGCACAGATTATGCCAACTTTGGCAGCAGAGACTTCCGCAGGCACGAGCAGAGGACGTAGGAACACTTGATCTCACCTATGCCCTTAGTTTATGGCTTTGACCTTTCTTTTCAAGTTTTATGATGTAAAAGAAACTTTGATTTAAATCAGAGAGTTTGAAGAATGTACTTTTGTGTTGAAATCAATGGAATTAAAGTTGTGAGCACTAAAAATTTTCTTTTTAGTCCCTAAATGGTCTAAGTTGTAAAAGGTAAATTTTGAACAAAATCAACTTTTATTAAAACTTTTCAAAACTGTTTTCGAGAATGATCACTGCTTGACACACACAGAATCAACCCTTAAGATATACAGCCCCGAATCAACATATCGCAACTGCCCATAACTGCATTCATACTGGCCTTTCTATCAACATAAAGATCACACACCCGAGCTAACTGATAGTGGAGAAAGATGGCTTGATCAAATAAACAAAGAGGACAGTTGAGTTGGAGATAGTTACAGATAAACTTCAGGATGAAGTTGCCTACGCATCCCAAAGATGGGAATCATGCCTTACGTAGTTCAGCTCAGGTTCACTCGAGTATTAACTCTCTCCTTTTGCGTTCTAACTTTTGCCAAAGTCGCCCTTTAGTGTTTTCAACCTTGCGGTCTTAGTTTTTCTTTATTTCTAATTTTTTATGCTCTAACTTTTGCCTAGGTCGCCCTTTCGTGTTTTCAGCCTAGCGAGTCTCTCAAGGATAGTATTTCTTCAACTTGTCCATATTGATCGGCTGTGAAAACTCTAAGCCATCTAGGTCCATGAGAATGATTACCGCTCCTGACCAGATAGACTTGATGATGTAAGGACTAGTCCAATTAGGCCTGAACTTGCCCCTAGGGTCATGGATGGGAGCCTGATTGTCTTTCAGTACCATGTCTTCCTCCTTGAGCTTCATGGACTTAACTTTCTTGTTAAAAGCCTTAGCAATTCTACGTTGGTAACCCTGGACATCGTACAATGCTGTTAGTCTTCTCTTATCAAACAACATTAACTCCTCAAATCTACTCTGTTGCCAGTCCGCCTCTACTATCTGACATTCGGCCATAACTCGCAGTGACGACATTTCAATTTCAATTGGCAGAACAAGCTCCATTCCATAGATGAGAGAATAGGCGGTAGATGTTCAGATTGAGGTTCTGTAGCCCAAGAGCGCGAATGGTAGTTTATCTGGCCAGTCTCTGTATGTTTCCACCATCTTCTGCAAGATGTTCTTGATGTTCTTGTTGGTGGCCTTAACAGCCCCATTGGTCTGTAGTCTATATGTTGATGACTTATGAAAAGCCACGTTATATTTCTAAAGCAGATCCACCACCTCTTTCTTGAAGTGTGAGCCGTTATCTGATATGATCTCATTTGGAACTCCATACCGGCAGATGATGTTATTTCTAATAAATTTGGCTACATGTGACGCTTTTAGCACTGCATAGGACTGAGCTTCTACCCACTTCGTGAAGTAGTCAATCACCACCAGAATGAACTCGTGCTCATTTGACCCCTTTGGCGAGACTACATCGATAACATCGATTCTCCAGACTGAAAAAAGGCCATGGTGAAGTCACGTTGTAAAGCTTAGACGGCGGCATGTTCATGTGATTGGCATGGATCTGGTATTTATGGCATTGCCGTACAAAACCAATGCAATCCTCCTCCATGGTTGATCAGTAGTAACCTTGTTTAAGGATCTTCCAGGCTAGCATCACACCATTCATGTGCGGCGCACTCTCATCACACCATTCATGTGCGGCGCACTCTCCTCCATGGATAGCCTCCATAAAACGCTTCGATTCATATTCCTTCACACATAGCTTGTGCATTCCTAAATAACCCCTTTTATACAGCTTATTTCTGCAGATGATATATTGGATAGCCAGACGCTGTATTCCCTGATTATCCTTGGCATTTGCCCTTGGTGGATACATCTACTTTTCTATAAAGTTCCAAATATTGTAATACCATGGGTTTTTATCTTGTACTTCATCTATTGCGGCAATAGTCTTATAGGCCGGCGTGTATTTCTGTTCGATAATGATTGGATGCATCTTCACTCCTAGCGAGATGTCTACCATAGAAGATAGAGCTGCTAAAGCATCAACGAACTTGTTGTTCTCTCTTAAGAGATGCATAAATGTTAGCTTTTCAAACCTCGAAATCAACATATCTAGGGCATGATGGTGAACCTTCATTTTCTCCTCTTTGACTTTCCAGTCTCCGTTTGCTTAAGAGATAACCAAATTCGAGTCCCCAATGACATCCAACCTTATTGCCCATAGTCCTAGGGCAGCTTTTAACCAGTAATGCATGCTTCATATTCTGCTTTGTTGTTGGACACCTTGACCTAGAGTTTGAAGGCTAAAGGTATATGGGAATCATTGGGTGCTATCAGTAACACACCTATCCCATAACCGTATTGTTTGGACACTCCGTCAAAGTACATCGTCTAAGTTTTCTCTTCGACTTGTAGAATGTCTTCATCTGGGAACAAATATTCCACCGCCTCATCGCCCTTTACTGCGTGGTCGGCCAGGAATCCCGTTACAGCTCTTCCTTTAACTGACTTGCGTGTAACATATTTGAGATCAAATTTGGAGAGAAGAAGCAGCTAACGAGCTAGCCTACTTGCAAGTGCCGGTTTTTCAAAGAGATATTTGATGGGATCTAATCTCGAAACCAGGATTATAGAGTGAGCTAACAAGTAGTGCCTTAACTTCCTGGTAGCCCATACTAAGGCTAAGCAAGCTTTTTCCAAGGGAGTGTGGCGGGTCTCATAGTGTAGCATCTTCTTGCTCAAGTAATAGATGGCCTTCTCCACCCTATCTTCAGATTCTTGAGCTAGCATGCACCATATGGTCGACTTCGTTACAGACAGATACAGAATTAGAGGCTTCCTCGGCTATGGTGGCGACAACATAGGCGGATTCTGTAGGTATTGCTTGACCTGCTCAAAGGAAAACTGATATCGATCGTTCCATTAGAACTTCTTTTCTTTCTTCAGGAGACCAAATAGTGGTTCACAAGTCAAGGTTAATTTGAAAATAAACCATCTTATGAATTAAACTTTACCCAGAAAGCCGCACATCACCTTTTCAGTCCTTGGTGGTGGCATTTCTAAAATGGCCTTGATTTTGGAAGGATCTACTTCAATTCCCCTCTACGTGATCAGAAAACCCAGCATTTTCCTTGCTGTTACGCTGAAGGTGCATTTCTGCGGGTTTAACCTCATTTTTTTTTTTTTAGGGTGGTGTAGTGGCCTTCTCGCTCTTTGGATTTGACAATCATGTTGTCCACATACATGTTAACCTCTTTGTGGATCATGTCATGCAAAATGGTGGTCACAACTCTTTGATAGGTAGCTCCAGCATTCTTCAACCCAAATGTCATGACTCGGTAGCAGTACGTACCCCATGGCATAGTGAAAGTAGTTTTTTCCTGGTCTTCCAGTACCATCAGAATCTGGTTATATCTAGAAAATCCATCCATAAAGGAAAGCAAGGCATGGCTAGCAGCAAAGTCCACCAATTTATCTATGTGTGGCAGTGGAAAGTCCTCCTTCGGACTTGCTTTGTTCAGGTCTCTAAAGTCAACACAAACCCAAATTCTACCATCCTTCTTCGGTACTGGGACAATATCGGCCAACCAGGTCAGATACTTGGATATTAACAAGAATCCTACATTAATTTGCTTGGTGACCTCTTCCTTGATTTTCAATGCCCAATTCGGACAGATTCGCTTAATCGGCTGGGGTCTCGTGGTCAAGAGGGATCCGGTCTTCATTTATCTCAGATCGATTCTAGGCATGTCTTCGTAGGACCATACGAAAACATCTTTGAAATCTTTTGACAAAGCGATTAAATGTTTCTGTTCCTCTGAAGACAACGTGGACCTGATCTGGACCAAGTGTGGATCCTTTTTAGTGCCCACATTAATGGCAATGATTTCATCAATACACAGCTTAGCATGTCTCTTATCTTATCGATTAATCAAGTTTTTCAAAGCCAGAAAAATTTCTTCCCCTTCGTTTTTGTAGCTTGCTTTTTGTGCTCCTTTCGGATATGATTAGCCCTACAGTTTGGACTTCTATGGTCCTGAATCTGATTTCACAAGTGTAATGTGAAAGAGTGAAAACCCAAAAAGAGTCCAAATCTAGCAATTTTGGAAAATCGATTGTTGAATCAAATGCCAAAAATGGACTGCTTTGCTAAATACAGAGTCGCCATCTAAATGTTTTTGGGAAATTTAAGAAATCCATGACTCGTGCCAAAGGCCACTTATCTATTATCATCAAAGTGTCTTGGCTCGGGAACTTAGGTATGAGAGGGAAAGGTCATGAATTGAGCACCTCACCCACCCGATCAAAGATCAGTCTCTACTAATCATGATGTGATTTTTTTTTACATTATATGTTGTTGTTCCGATTTATTATACTAACCTTGCTAGGTGATGTATGCAAGTATAAACTAATTTGCAAAAGTTGGAATGCTTGATTTCATGTTTGTTTGAAATTTTTTTTGATACTTGTCACTTGAAAATGTGAGTTTCTACATTAATCAGTTTATCCCAATTTTAGCAATTAGCTTTCATCTACCGGCATTCAAACAGGTATATCACTTAAGCAAATAGCCTCATGAAAAGCATGCTCGATATGACAACAATCACATGCAATGCAGGATGCTAAAGCAATAAACGCTCACCTAGTATTCCAAGGCAAGCCAAACAAAGAAAAATGATTAGAAAATATGCATGTTCCTAAACAATATGATGTGACTAATACAGTGCACACATTTGTGCAATTTTATAGGCTCGGCTATGAGCATGGTATATGATTCAATTCAAGACATGTGATAAATCACGTTTTCAAGCAATGAAATTGAAATCGACATTGGTTAGCATGATGAGCCGAACCCAAATGTACATGAAACAAGTGTATGCGAACATGGGAATGCTAAGTAAATATGATGCTCTATGCTACCATCATAAACAGGTAAATAAAATGGAGAAAGAAATGAAGTTGGAAGACATATATGCTTATTACATATTTTTGCCCTCATGCAGGAGGGTTTGAACGAGTGTCCAAATGTCTGAATTAAACTAACTATAACAAATTCGAATGAATGAATTAAATAACTAATTGGCTAAGGTAATTAACTGCTAACTAGATATCTAAGTTATTACAACAAGGGCTTTCTAATAATTACATCAATAAGAATTGTTACAACAATGATAATTACAATAATGCTAATAAGAATATTAATCCAAGCAGCCATAAGAATGCACAACGATCACATGCACAGTGCCCAGAAGATGTTCTGCCCGACATTACTCTGCTCGACCTTCACCCATCGCTTCTGTTTTCGCAAAAGCTATCGCTTGCCAAACATTGGGAGCCGGCTGGCCCCCAATGAGATCCGGCCGGCTCCTAACGATTCGGCCGGCTCTTAATTTTATGTCAAAACTGTTTTTGTGCTATAAGGTAAGAACAATGCAGAAAGAGCCTTTCTAGGCCCTGTTTGTCCCTCTTGCTCTTCTCTGTCATGTGAAACCCAAGAGAAGAACAAATTCACATTCGAAAACATTAATTAGCACAAGTTGATGGCTTGATGATCCTGAGCATGTTTGAACAAAATTTGATAAATGTGACGAAAAAACACCTTTCCCTTCTATCATGAAGACTCAAAGAGGAAAGTAGACTTGCTCTAAGTCTCATCAACATATCATGGATTGATACGTGATAATTCTCGGAACGATGGACTTGACATAACGTCTGGCCAAATCCGACCAATTCTAAACATTTTCTTTATGTCGGTTTAGTTCATTTTAACCCAAATTTATTAGACCTTTCCATTCTTTAATCAATTTGTCCAAGGTGATGTTTAAGTCCACTAAATGAGAAGAAACATCAAATGAGAAGTGATTCTTGGCATGAAAGAGAGCCTATGCCTTGACGATGAACCTTCGTAGAGATTAAGCCATTGAGCATAGGTTTCTTTCTCATGCTTTGAACAACCGTCAATTGTTTGAAATAACTCTCAAATGAAAGAAAGAAAAAGAAGAAAAGAGAGATGTGGCAGAAATGATTGCGGGATCAATTATTAGAATGAGACTCTTCAACATGAAAATTAAACAAAGAAAAGCTATCAAAGCATGTATAACACAACACAACAAGCTAGATATAAGGAGTTACAATGCAACAAGCTAGATATTCAAAGCATACACTAATTAAATAAATTACAACAACCCTAAAACAGCCCCTAATACGCTAAAAATAGTGGCTAAAAATCATGTAAAAGAGCATAAAAGGTAGGAAAGAATAAGGCAAAGCAAGGCTAGTGAACAAAAGCAAGGAGAGGTGGTTAACCTCTTCATTTTTTGAGACTTTAAACCATGTTTTTTTAGCCTTTTTTAAACTCTAAAAATCAGTTTAAAAGGCAAAGAATAGAGTGTAAAACAAGGGTGTGAACTATGAAGTAAAGTGCAAGAAAGGGTGTTAACCCTTTCTACCCTTTGGTAGCTAATTCAAACCCAAGTTCTAACACTTAAAATAAGATCAAAACAATACAAAAACACAGGAAATAGCCAGAGAAAGACATAAATGAAAGCAATACAAAGGTGGTAAGCTTATACCTCTTGAAGAAGGTAAGCTCTTGTTTGTAAACCAAACTTGGTCCAAGCACACTCTTAAGCATGAATTGTGATTCACAAAGCTCAACCAAGGTTCTAAGTTATGGCTCCAAGGTTGTGTATGGTATATAGATATAGTATAAGGATGATCAAATATCTCAAAGTTGGCTTGCACAAAAAGAAGTAGCTCTCACAGGTTATTTTGCTTCTTTGAAATTTTTCCAACCTCTAACACTGAGATATATGCTCGTATTTATAGAATTTGAGCAAAATAGGTCATAAATATCTTCAAAAATGTACAGCTTGCTCATTCCCGCCCAGAACAGTATTTCTTGCTATGAGAGCCGGTCGGCTCTCAATAGTTACGGTCGGCTCCCAACGTGTTCCTCTGTTCTTCTATTTCAAACTCAATGTAGGGTGGCACAATGTTCAAAAATGAATTTCTGGGGTAAGAATAATATGAATATGGAAGGTTTGGAATTGGTTTTGGAGCGCGAGCTTATGTTCCTTCGTTGAGAATTCGAATCACGCACAACGCAACTTCATCATCGAGTGCACAGGACAAAGTGTCTAAGTTATGCGAGCGGTCAAAAATGGGGTGTCTACAGTTGTTCCTCCTTGACAGAACTCGAAGTCACGGAATGACATGAGTGAATGTAAAAGCCTAGAGATGACCCATTTGACGAGGCTATAAGACTTGGGCAAGAAAAAAAATGAAAATACAAATGCCAAAGGTTGAACTCGAAGGTTGCCTACGTATCCCCCTTTGCGAGGAATCAAACCTGTGTAGTTTAAGGGCAGAATGCAAAGTAATATGCAGGAAACATAACTTATGACCATGCAATGAAATGAGAGTATAAATAACAAGCAACAAAACAATGCTATAAGCAAAAGTAGGAATGCAACGTCTGAATGAAAGCAAAACTACTTAAGTCGCGTCTCACATGGAAAGAGATAAGTAAACAAAACACGGGGACAAAGAGAGTGCGAAGCAAACCATGTCCCACATAGAAAGGATGCCAACCTAACTACGTCTCACGCAGGGAAGGTGGAGGGCAATGCGAACAACGGGTGCACCCAAGTTTAATCGAGGAACTCGAGATCCTAACGCGTCTCACGCGAAAGAAGGGAAAGCGGTGAATAAACAGTCGCACTTGCGGTTTTTAACCAAGTTGAATAATCTTAACAGGTCTCATGCGAGACGAGGGAAGATGGTGTGATAAAATAGGCAGACTTGTCATTTTTAACCGAATGAAACAATCCTAATGCGTCTCACACGAGAGGAGGAAAAGATGGTGTGAACAAACAGGCGCACTTGCTGTTTTTAACCGAGTTAAAAAATCCTAACACGTCTCACATGAGAGGAGGCAAGATGATGTGAACAAACAGGTGCACCTGCTGTTTTTAACCGAGTGAAACAATCCTAACGCCTCTCACGCAAGAGGAGGAAAGGATGGTATGAACAAACAGGCGCACCTGCTGTTTTTAACCGAGTTGAACAATCTTAACCTGTCACATGCGAGATGAGGGAAGATGGTGTGAACAAACGAGCGGACCTGTTGCTTTTAATCAGCTGAAACAATCCTAACGCATCTCACGTGAGAGGAGAAAAAGATGTTGTGAACAAACAGGCGCACCTGCTGTTTTTAACCAAGTTGAACAATCCTAACGCGTCTCATGCGAGAGGAGGAAAGGATGGTGTGAACAAACAGGCGTACCTACTCTTTTTAACAGAGGAAAGCAATCCAACGCATCTCACGTGAGAGGAGGAAAGGATGGTGTGAACAAATAGGCACATCTGCTATTTTTAATCGAGAAAAACAATCCTAACATGTCTCATGCGAGAGAAGGAAAGGATGGTGTGAACAAACAGGCACACTTGCTGTTTTTAACCGAGGAAACAATCCTAACGTGTCTCATACGAGAGGAGGAAATGATGGTGTGAACAAACAGGCGCACCTGCAGTTTTTAACCAAGGAAAACAATCCTAACGCGTCTCACGTGAGAGGATGAAAAGATGGTGTGAACAAACTGGCGCACCTGCTGTTTTTAACCGAGGAAAACAATTCTAACGCGTCTTACGCGAGAGGAGGAAAGGATGGTGTGAACAAACAGCTGCACCTGCTGTTTTTAACTGAGAAAAACAATCCTAACGCGTCTCACATGAGAGGATGAGAGGTTAATTCAACGAAGAAGCAAACAACTTCAAAATAGAGTGAGATTATCTCATCTCTAGGAAGGCCTTGGAAAACGAAGCCATGAACTCCACGGAGAAAGCAATACAAAGCATAAACACGAGTTTCTACAATTCAAAAAGAAACACACAAATCCAAAACCGTGCTCGAATTAGCAAAGTTTAAGAACAAGTTCGCCAATTTTGAAAATAGACTTAGCTTGAATAATGGACCACATTACAAATTTTTGAAACAACGAGATAATGGACCAAAGCATGAATTAACAAAGCGAGTAACGAAATAATTATGACTTCGAAATAACTTCAAACAAAACAAACTACAAGCTCAAAGAAATTACCCAACTACGAATTAACAACATTTGAATTAAACAAATTACGAATTTTAAACACCTATGGATCAAACAAATTAATTAAAACCAACTATGACTTAACAAAATATGAATTTAAATAAAGATGAATTAAGCAAATTACGAATTTAAACAAATAAAACAAAACTCTCTTCCTTTTTTTCTTTTCTTGCTCTGTTTTTTTTTTTTTCTTCTTGATCCTCTCTTCTCTTTTTCTCTTATTTTCTTTTTCTTCACCTATTTTATTTTTGTTTTTTTCACTCTTTCCCCCCCTTTTTTACAAACCAAATTGAACCCAACACTGAAACATACTGAGAAAAAAAAAAAAAAAAAACTGGGTTTGCATTTGGAGTTGGCCGGCACTCAATGAAGTACAATCAGGCTCAAATAGTGCCGGCTAGCTCGCGATAGCGGTAGCGGCAGATTCAGCGAAAACCAGGACCGGGGTTGATTTAACCCCATTCCAACCTTCATTTTACACACACCTATATCGAAAATCTTTTCTCTCTCTTTCTTTAGATTTTCCCTCCATTCGCATTACCCAACGGTTCTTGCAAAATTTCCTTTGAAAACCCTTTTGATCCTCTATATTTTGGACCGATTAGAATTTAATTTGGTTGATTTTTGGGTCTCTCTTGGTTTTTGGCTCATTCTCACGCTTTTCCTTGTGATTTCCTCCACCCCCTCTTCATTTTCAACTTCTTCTTCATTTTCTCTCCTAGGGCTTGGATTTGGGGTTTTTCTCCTAATCTCACTCACCCACACATTTTTCTTCATTTTTTCCTTACTTTCCTCACTTTCCCTCCATGGCTAGTGGTGAACTTTCCATCCCCGACCTTGTTATTGATATTGGAGCCGTCCTAGGTGGGGACATAAAGGCCGAGGATGTCCTCTCTCCCATTCCTGAGCCGGCATTACCTCTCCTTGCTGCTAGACCATTTGATGTGGCCACTTACCAGCACATACACACGCTCTGATCCCGGGTAGTTTCCTACAATTTGAGGGCTTTATCTCTAGGATTGGCGAGGACATTTTACTATGAGAGCCTGCGAAGCACGTATTTGCCGATGCCTCCACGGTAAGCGCCGATACTGACAACATTCCCATACTACATGTGATGGCCAAGAGGATTAGAGGTTACGGGTCTATGTCTGGTCCCAGGCATTGGTATGAGAGGCTCCTTGCAGAGGTTTGTGCATAGTCGACTCTGCTAGCTTCGGGCCTTTCTGCTTAGGACTGGTGCAAATGAGGGCTGATTCATTTCTACATGGGGCCCTGGTGGAGCGATGGTGGGACACCACCGACTCGTTCCACTTTTCATCGATCAGGGAGCTGACTTTGACCCCGTATGATTTTGCGATGCTCACCAGCCTGTGGGTCGGAGTTGACGGCCCGATCTCCTTCGATCCTAATATGGCACAGTAGAAGGCTGCCAAACTCCATCTTCTGGGGCTGATCCCAGACGCTGTCGGTCCTGGGATCGTGAGATACAGTTGGTTCTTAGAGCATTTCTCTGACCTTCAGCCAGCTACTCCGGAGGAGGTCTCCCAGTATGCTTACAGATTTCTTATGTATCTCGTCGGTACTACCCTGTTTACGAACAGGGAAAATACTGTGGGGCTATATCTCTTTGGGAGCACTGGTGCATCTGTAGCGGGTGAGGAAGTATGACTGGGGTGATATTGGCTTGGCCACCCTGTACTATTATATGAGCTTCACTGCCCACCGAAAGGCGGATTTATTCAGCAGTTATTGGCGAGTTTTGGAGGTATACCTCACACTTCTTCTTTCTATTTGGCTTTACAGTTCTTGTTTATATCTACTTATCTACTCTGTCCATAACTACTTATCTACTTTGTTATAGCTATGGGTTTACACATATTTTACCTCTCTTGCTCTGGTCCCAGTATGGCCACTTGAGTTGTCAGTACCCTGCTCTCGGTACTATAACTCTCAGTTCGAGCGGCATCGATGTGTGGATTGAGACTTCTCTTATTTTTGTAATTTCTTCAACACAGTCACCGCGGATAGGGTAAAAACACTAGCTTTTTAACTTTTACATATTGTGTGCATACTACACTACTCTTCGCATACTATTCTCCATATTGCACCATCATTCTCATACTGTTATCCTATATTGCACTGTTGCCATACTGTTGTCCTATACTTCACTATTTCCATATTGTTGTCGCATATTGCACTGTTGCCATAATGTTATCCCATACTACACTGTTGCCATATTGTTGTCCCTGACTGCACTATTGCCATACTGTTTATACTTTTGACATCGACCACTTGCTTTGCATATTTTGTTCACAAGTTGACTAGCACCCCTAGACGGGCATCCCCCAAGCTTCGAGGGTGATTTATGCTGCTGCATTGGACGTCTCAACCATGCAGATCCTTTTTGAGGGCCTTTCGGCAGGGCATACTACTTGGGAGAGCGGTTCATCTGCCAGACTTGCAGCCAGGCTGATCCCAATGTTCCACATCCTCCTCATCCTGATATGAGGATTGCCGATAATCTTCACAATGGACCTCTGATCGATCACCTGATGTAGAAAGAGAATGATGATAGATACCACGAGGTTGGCGATTTCACTACATTCTTACAGACCTTGGTGATGGTGCCTCTTACTAAGGGTGTAGCCCGTGTACTTCCCGAGGCTGTTACCGTTGTTGCCGGAGGTACTCTTGCTGCAGCTCCTATTCCTGGGCTTTCTGCGATTACTACCAAGGTCGTGTACATACGATCGGATGGAGTGATGGAGTAGATTCCGCTTGAGCATATCGAGGAGAGGGACCGTAGGCTAGTGATTGCTCATGGCATCGAGCAGGTACACACTATTTCAAACTTCTGCCCACTGCACTTCATTTTTTCCTGTTCTCTGTTATTTCTATCTACTATACCCTACTATTTCTATCCATTGTTCTCAATTTCTCTTCCTTTTGTAGGTACCCATGGCGTATGTTAATGATCTCCTCTGGATAATTGACCGACTACTCCTCATGGTCTGGAGGAGACAGACTGCTCTGGCTACTCACAGGATTAAGGTATACTTTATCATTAGTTCACTGTTGTTGCCATACTGTCTATACTCCTGTTAGTTCATACTAATACCTGTACTATTTTCAGCTTGAGTCGGCGCCAGTAGTATCTGCAGGACCTTCTCCAGTTGGGAGGAGAGGGAGACAGGTCTAGTGAGAGGCCGAGGATAAGCTGATCAAGGGAGACGCTGAGCGAGGAAACGCTCACCTTCTGAGGAGTCTTTTGATGGGTGTACGACCCTTGAGGATGAGGAGAATGAGGTCGACATGCAGCCTAGTACCCCCAGTGATGATAGTGACGCACCTACTCCGTAGCTAAGAAGGAAAGGGGCGATGATGGGTTGATAATTTACTTTTCTTTTCTTTTCTTTTGCTTTGTAGTTAGGAACTAGCTTCAAATAGACCCTTGTATTTTATTTTTAAAGACTTTTTTTTTTTTTGCTTATGTAAGACAATGACCAGGTTAGGACCCGGAAGTTATGAAAAGAAAATTTTGGATGACTTCTCTTGTATTGCATAGCATGTGATGATTATATGGAACAACTGTTGTATGATAATCTTGTACAAGGCGTTAGAACTCTGGAAACTTCCTCTTGAATTGATTCTTGAATCGGATGATAACTTACAACTGGAAAAAATAAAAAATACAAATTTAAAACAAGGAAAAGAACTAGAAACAATCTAAAAACACTAAACAACACATGATGCAAACAAGACAAAACTTGAAACACAGCTCCGATACGCCAAGGTGAGAACCTACCCTATCTGCAGTTGTTTTGATCTGGGCAGTCATTGAGAGCCGGTCGGCTCCAAATAGGTACGACCGAGCTCCAATGAGAGCCGGCTGGCTCTAAAAATGATGTCGATCCAATGCAATCCAAATTATATAATTGCTCTTTCTCAAAGTCCATAAAAAGTGATCCCAAGCTGTTTTCTTGGCAGAACAACAAAATTTGATATTTTGCTCCTAAGATGGAGATTCTTCTCAACAATATACTCTGAGACTAGATTACCACTTTAGACGGCTCGGAAAAAGTGAACTTTCACAGTTTTGGCCTAAAACTCTTTTTTCTTTGAGCCGTACCTCGCTTTGTTTTCCATTCCTCCATACGGAGGTCCAATTATGTATGTGTTCCACTTTGAATCACAAGAAATGTGTCCAACACTCAAAGAATTTCAAGCATTGATGGAATCTTGGCATGACGAAGAAATTATGCCGCAGCCCCATTTTGGCCATGCGTAGGCTTTGGAACGAATGTGTGGGATTTTATTGCACGAGGCTCGGTCCTTGGCTCATGATGGGAAATTAGACATTCCTGGTTTAGTGCATCGATTTTCTGCCATTGGAGACATGAGTGACCTTCTCTGGCGGAGCTACCAGTAATATGCTCTCTGCTTGTGCCTATTTTTGCAATTCCTTCTTGCCTCTAGTGTCAGCGTGGCCAACATCCAGTTGATTGAAGTGGCCCAGTGTCTAAAAGAGGGCAAAAGCTACATGGGCTTGGCACTGGCCGAAACTTTGATGGGTCTCGATGCTTTCCGTCGGCGAGAAACTACTCTGTTTGCAGGGAGTCCACTGCTTCTCCAAGTATTGTTTCCCACTCTTCTTATTTATAATCCTCACGCCACTTAACACACATTCTCTGTTTTCCTCTCTAGCCTTTTCGTTACTTTTCTCTCAACGTTCATCTCTCTATTCTTTAATCTCTCTTATTTTTCATCCCTTCCCAGGTATAGTTGATGGATAAGCTTAAAATGGTGGACCCTTGTCCCGAGTGCTTAGCTCGAGCTTACTTTTTTCGCCAACGGCTTGTGGATTTCCTTTCAGAGGCATTGTGGTGTGACTGGATGTGTAGCAGATTTGCAGCTGACATAACTTGGCATTGCCTCTGGCTTAATTTGACTGAGATGAGTTACAGCATGTCCCATCAGCCGCGTATACAGATGATTGGCCTCACGCACTGCATGTTCTATTTCCCCTTCCGATTCAGACGCCAGTTTGGGCATGATCAGACACGTCCTGATTAGGAGGTGGAATACCTGGCTTCATTTCTCATTCGTGGTTCACACTTGATTCGGTATCTCACTGCTTGGAGGATAAGAGAGCTTTTGGCCTCTGCCCCTAGCTTTAGTTACGCCCTTTCTGGTGAGTGCTTAGCTTGGCTTGAGGACGAAGAACAAGTTGGGCCATCTTTAGCTATAAAAACTTCCACGAGTGCAAGGAGAAGTGTGGAGAAGTGGTTTGGAAATACTCCAGTATCCAGTTAGACGTCTTTGATCCTCTAATTGCTACCCGAAAAAAGAATGAACACTCTGGTCGGGGGTGCTAGAATTAGCACTCTGACGGACAAGTTAGAATCTTCTCTAGTTTACTTCTATTTCAAGTTACTTCCTCTATTCTCACATACCTACTTTAGTTGACATTCCTCCCTTTTGATATTACCTATGGGCCCGAGGGTCGGGCCCACTCTTGATCTCGTACGTAGTTACCTAGTCGGCCTTCCTGTTGAGTGTTGGCTCCTGTTCGGCTCTTTGTATGGCCGATTCGTTTATTCGGCTTTATCAGCCCTCGGTCAGGGTCGAATTACTTTGGCCGGATATCGATCAAATGCCTTGGCCTCTTCCCAGCTGATTTTATTTAGCCTCCACAATTTCTCCCCGAACATCCGACTAATACCAATTAGCCGGCATGTTTGGTTTTGCGTATAGAAAGTCAAAAATACGGCACTCGTACATCTTCCAATATCGAAGCGTTAGAATGAACACGGTTTGAGAAATGGTTATAACTTCCCAACCCTTTGTACACGTTGCTCATTTAATGCGATACAAAATCGCGCTGTCTTTTAGAATATTTTTGAATGTGCAAGGCCTTTTGGTTCATTCACAGTATCACTCATCCAAGTCCTCTGCGACTTCTGTCTGTTCCCCATTGTCCTCTCTCTGAATTGTAAGTTCTTCTCTTCCTTGTATTTCTTCCTCTTTCCAGCTCCTATTTTCTTCTTCATTTTTTAGTTAGCATGTTTTCTATTCCGATTTAAATAGCGAAACACCTAAAAGGCCTCCTTTCTGCAGACCGTATTTCTGCCTTTTGACGCCATTTCTCCATTCCAGATGACGTCCATCTGTCACTCGTAGCACACAACGTAGTTGATATGGAGAGGGCTGATGCAAGTACGATCATCTTTCCTCTCCTATCAATCATTAAAGGCGGAGTTCGTTTTCCCCTTCATCAATTTCTAAGGGCCGTTCTTCATTACTAGGGTCTACTCCCTTCTCAGCCAAACATAAATTTTTTCTGAACCATAATGGGCATGGTGGAATTAAATCGTTGGCTTAGGATTAACCTAGGAATCCTTGCCATTTGGCATTGTTAAGCCCTGGCGAAATCTTTTGGTCGACAGGGATGTTACTTCCTTAGGGCCAAGGACATTGATCACCACTCTGGTAAGCATGTTGACGATGTCATGATCATTGTCCGAGGTAACTAGGAATTCAGCGAAGGTAAAGATCGCTTGGATCTTGTGCCTAGGCAAAAAGGTGAACCAGGTGGCCGCACAGACCCCTTTTTTTTATATTTATTTTTCTTTTTTTGGCTCATTGTAGACACCCCATTTTTGATTGACCTTAAGACTCAGACGTCATCGATTGAGCGCTGGGTGATTGCGCATGTTGTGCTCGTTTCGGGGTTTCGGAGTTCTTGGTTGAGAGCCTCACCTTCGGACCTCGGGAATCTTTGTACTTTAACTCGGTCTGCGGACTAAGTCTTGTTTTCTCTTCCCAGAAGGAGGGAGAGGTCTTGTAGACCATCTCTTAGTGGTCATAGACTACTTTTCATGGTCGTAGGCCATTGTTCTCGTTTGGAGACTAGTTTCCGGTTTTTAGAGCCGTCGGCCGTGCGCTTCGGCTCTGGACTGCTTAACATTCTCCGTTTGGCACGGTTTTCTTTTTTGTTTTTTTTGGAACACACCTTGTTTCCTTTGTCTAGAGGGACATTGTGGTTTGAGAGTCCACTTTTGTGGCCGTACACCACTTTTGGTGCTCAACAGCCAATTTTCGGGGCAACCGGCCGCACGCTTTGCTCCCTGAACTCTCGTTTTGCATCTGTGTTGGTTCTTTTTTGGCATGAACCTTGTTTTCATTGTTTGGGAGGTGGTACAAGGGTGGGAGACCACCTTTTCTCTTTGGAGACCACTTTTTCCCCACCAGCAGATTTTCTTGTCGGGAAACTAGTTTTCTTGGTCTTTGGGCCACATTTGCTGGTCTCCCACCACACCACTAGCTTGCTTTCAAAGTGGAGACCACCAAATGGAGCCACCGACCACTTTTTTGTATGGGAGACCACCTACCCTGGTCGGCCGACCAGGGAAAGTGGTCGGCTAACTACCTTTTCTGGTCGGCCAGCTCCCTTTTGTTTTGTCTGTTTGAGTGGGTGCAGTGTGTGCCCATGGAAGGCCTGAGATGTATCCTCCATACACGTGTATGGAGGATCTTGAGCCTTGTTTTTAGCTTCTTGAAGAAGCTTTGGCCTTGTTTGTCTTTAAGAGAGGCCCTCCCCCTCCTTGAACCAAGTTCATAATTGCTCTAAGGCAAAACAATACATATCTCTCTATATCTCTATATTTTGGCTCATAAGGTGCATTGTTCTTGACCCTTTTACACTACACCTCATAACCATACACTTCCACCATTGATTTGAGGTTCTTGCAGGTTGTTTTCAGAGGTTAAAGAGCTGGTTTTTGGTCCCAAAGTTTGCTGGTTTTGCTGAGCTTCAAGGGTAATCACTTTTCCCTCTTTTAAGCATTATTTTGATCCTTCTCTTAGCCTCATTTGGATGCTTATTTGAGCTTTGTTGTCAACTAAAAAAAGGTTCATATTTAAGTGATTTTCATGTTTGTTTAAGGCTCTTTTGGTGTTGGGGATCATCTACCCTCTTGCATGCTCTATTTAGCCTTGTTTTGAGCCATGCCATGAGACCTTTGTATTGAGCTTTGCTTGGCCCTTTAGCCACTGAAATCCAGCAGATTTTTAGTGGTTGGCATGTGGTTTTGAGGGCCAAAATCAGAGAGGGGTGACCCTCTCTCTTTTGGCCTTGTTTGCTTGCATTTTTGGCTTTCCAAGGGAGCATATATTTCCATACTTCCCAGCCATGGTTCAGGCCCTTTTTAGTGACTTTTAGGACCTTCCTAGACTCTTTGTATGGCTGGTTTGGTCACCTTTTGTTTGCCTCTTGCATGTGTAGAACAATCCCTTGCATAGCCTATCAAAGTAACACCTCATTCTTGCATCTATTGGTCATGTTTTAGTGGGTTTTTTTGCCGTCATTCGGTATGCCATGATTCCGTTTTTGGCTAGTTTGGTAGCCTCTCATATGCTTCACATGCTTGTAGTGTAAATCATGTTCACTAGCTTATAATGCATGTTGTTTTGGCCCTCTATGCTAGCATATTTTGGCCATGCTCCAAACTGATTTTGTTCATATTTTGGGCTGCCTTAGCTCTGTTTTGAGGTCCCTTGGTCGAATGATGCTTGCCATGTATGGTTGTAGTGTAATAGCCTTGCTTAGCCTTGAGTTTTGAATCCCCTTGCATGCTTAACTCGAGGTGTTTGCATGTTTTAGCATCATTAAGCATGATATTTCAGAGTTTATTTCTTGGCCAAATTCTCATGTTTGTCACTCTTTCAATGTGTTTGAGAGTTGCATCATTATACCCCATTTATGAGCCTTTGCATTGAGCTTCATTCTTATGCCTTTCAAGCCACCATCTTGGCTCATTTTGCCACTGTTTTGGGCCTGCTTAAGGTCTGTTTGGAGTTGGTTTTTTCATTTGAGCATCGCCTTAGATGCCTCTAGTGTAATGTGCTTCACCAGCTTCGGTACTTGAGTCTTTCAACATGCATTGTGTGAGTTGTTTGCATGATTCGAAGCCATTTTGTATGTCATTTTAGAGCTGGAACATGTGTCATTGTATGCCATATTTCATCCTTTCAATACTTTTGTAGAGTTGCATTTTGTGCCCTTGGGCTTAGGTCCTTGCATTGTGTATGCTAGCATGAGTTTTGGAGTCTTGTTTTCATCATGTTTGGCCACTGATTTAGGTGTGGCTGAGGCCCATTCATTTTGGTTTAAGTCGATTTTTGCATTGAGTATGCCACATTGTCGCATGATTGATCATTGCATTGTGTATGTTAGTTCTTAGGTGCATTGTGTATGCTAAGTACCACGTGCATTGAGTATGCCATTGTTAGTTCATAGCATTGTGTATGCTAGTTGCATGTTTGCATGTCATCCTTTGTATGTTTGCATCACTTAGCTGCATAGCATTTAGGTTGCATACTTAAAGTCGCATTGTGCGTGCCATTGTTTGTTGCATTGTGTTCAGAATAGGAGTTAGTCTGAACACGGGAAACGAGGGATGTTTCGTACTCAAAGTGACGAAACGTGCCTCGATTCCCGGTCACCGACACTCTTGACTACCCATGATGAAGTTTTTGGCTTTAGGTGCTTGTATGTGCATTTATTTCCATATTGAATTGTGCAACTTCGCCTCTTGGCCATCATGCATTGAAATGCGTGATTGGTGGCCTGAGTGTCGAGAATCACACCCCCTTGAGTTCATTACATGATAGGGATGGTGGTTGTGCACACATATACTGCAAATACTTTGCCATGCCCCTTTCTTGCTCTCTGTTGCAGCAAACCAAAAACCAGCAGCAAAAACTGGTCAGCCGACCAGATAAAGTGGCTGGCCGAACACTTTTTCTGGTTTTCAGCATAAAAAATGGTCGGCAGGTGGTCTCCAATCCCAGCAACTGGTCGGCGGCATCTCTATAGGTTCCCATGGTGGAGTTTCGGCCTTCTGAAGCTTTGTGTAGTGTTCTGGGACCAGTTGCAAACAGAGGCAAATCAGGGCATCGCGATGGATTTCCGAGCAAGGCAACTAGAGCATGCATGCATCCTTTATCATTCAAGACAGAGCTGAGGCAGTCCACATTCATGTAGTTTGCATGCTAGTTTAATTGCTTACTTAGTTAATTTGTTAATTAATTAGAGTTGTGTAATAATTAGCTGTAATTTATTATTCATTTTGGTTGTGTAATAACTAGCTTAATTAGATTACCTTAGATTAGCTAGTTGGTGTTGTATTATTTATTTGGACCCTTTGTCGAGAGGGCCAACTGTTGTAATAAGTGTGCGTGCGTGTGATGCATGTCTTCCAACCCCACGTCTTTCTCCCTTTTATTTACCAACTTACGATGGTTAGTTTTAGGGCATGTTTCAATTAGCATCCTTGTGCTTCGCATGTTTGCATTCATTTATCTGTCTTGCATGCACCGGGCTCAGCGCATCATATTAACTGCATTGTATTTCAATTCCGAGTTGAATACATTTTATCTATAACATCTCATATGCCATATTAGAATAGCCGAGCCTATCTTTATTGCATTATGCATGTGTTGCATTAGCCATCTTAACATGAACTAGGATCATGCATTGATTACTAACTAGTTTCGGTTTTGGCTTGGAGTACTCGATGAGTGTTTATGCTTTAGCATCCTTGCATGTGTGTGAGTGACTGCCATGATAGCATGCCTGTCATGAGGCTAACTAATTATGTGATATACCTGGATGAATGCTTGTGGGTGAAGGTGGGATTACTTAAATTGGATCAATTGATCGATTGCGAGTTTTAAGCCTACTTGAGAGTGGCAAATCACCACGTTTTCTAAGCCCACTTGAGGGTGGCAAAATCCGCATTTTTAGCCTACTTGCGAGTAGCAAACCATTTTGAAAAAAAAAAAAAAACAAACATGTGGTGTTTTGTTCCAACTTAGACGATCCAGTCTATACTTGTATGCTGTGCGCATCACATAGCAATTCTAGGCTAATAAACCGGAATAAGAGCACATATGTTTTCAAAACAAGATATCATGTTTAGTATTGCCCGATCTTTGATCGGGCGAGTAGGGGTGCTCATTGCATGACCTTCCCCAATCGTACCAAGTCCCGAGCCGAGGCAACTTTGGTGACGATAGACATGTGGCCTTAGGCATGAGTAAGGATTTCCTAAATTTTTCAAAAATAAAATATTTAGGTGGCGACTCTGTATCTAGCAAAGCAGTCCATGTTTGGCACTTCTTTCTAAAAATCAATTTTTCAAAACGATTTGCCGGATTTGGACTCTTTGGTGATTTATCAATCTCGCATTGCACTTTGCAAGATCAGATTAAGAACCGTGACATTGAGTCCGAACTGTAGTGAGCCCAATGAACAAAACGGGATTTTCCCAAGTCGTTCGGGCGCGTCTACAGTTTCTGGCGACTCTACTGGGGATTTAGAGAACTTGACTCGAACTTATGATATCTTATTTTGACTACACTTATGTGTTTCTTTGCATTGCATGTGCATTGGTGTGCCTAGGACACAGTGTTTGCCGTATGCTATTCCTAAACAGTTTGCCGAAGGCTCGCTTTGAGAAACATGCCATAAGGCTGACCGATTACGGGCACTGCCATAATGGGAACACAAACCCCGGTTTTTACCGGGGCACCCTTTTTGACCATTTGACCTAATTCACCCCCCATTGGATGGACTTCTACATCATCAGCGAACAGCAACCATTCTTCTGGATTCAGATGACTTCGAGATCTCAAACCATTCAACATGGACAAAGCTACACTTTTACCCTTGAGAGGCTCTCTGGGCCGAAAACCCAGAAGGGCGACCCAGGCAAAAGTTAGAGCAAGAAAAAGAACAAAAAGAACAAAAAAAAAAAAAAGAAGAAGAATGCAAAGAATGAAAAAAAAAAAAGAAAAGAAGAAAAGAAATGAAAAGAAATGAAAAGAAAAGAAAATCGAAGCTCGCAAGGTTGAAAACCCGGAATGGCGGCCTTGGCAAAAGTTAGAGTGCAAAAGGAGATGTTAAATACACGATTGTACCTTAACCCGGAACTACGTCAGGCTTGATTCCCATGTTTAGGATACGTAGGCAACTTCATTATGAAGTCCAGCCATAAACACTTCCAAATTGAGTATGTCCATGTAATGGTTCTGATCATCTTTGTCTTCTCTGTATCCAAGAGTTCGGTGGTAATGGTCACTGTAAGGACTGGTTGCCATGTGCTGCGGCACTATTCAGACTAAGGGCAACTTTCCGTTGCCGTGCAGTGCTGCGGTGCTATTCAGACTAGGGGCAACTTTCAGTTGCCATGCAATGCCGTTTGGACAAGGGGCAATTTTCCATTATTTTGGATCTGAGGTTTGGCATCTCAAGAGTAAATCCTGCGTTGGTCGAGTAGTGGCCATTTGCAAAAATAGTTTTTGAGAATTTTTAATGTGGTTGACTAATTCTCTCCAAAATTATTCTATTTTTCTAAAACTGGATCATTTCTTGGACCCAAAAAAGAAAAATTTTCAGTGCTCATAACCTAACTTGCATGATTTCAAATTAGAAAATCAAACAAGCGTGTTAATCTAACTCTCATGTTGGTTAAAATTGTTTTAGTAGAAGCCAAAAATAAAAAATGGTCAAAATGATGAACTAGGGGCACAGTTGAGTCCGGTTTTCTGTCTTTTCCCCTTTATCAACGCACTTGCCAGGAAAGGCATCATACTTGCCGGAAAAGGGCACCACTGAAGCTAACCGCAAAAGGGCAGAAAGCTCTCTCATCCTCCAAGCAGCGAGGTATCGAGCCAAGTGCAAAGCACGAACTGGAATGGATCAAGATATTCCACTCCCTCATCTGAACAGATCTGATCACGTCCAAACTCCCCAGCAGAGTATCGTCAACCGATGTCAGCTGCAGATTTGTTACACACCCAGTCTTAGCGCAACCCCTCTGTGGGAGGAACTCACTGACTGTGAGCGGAAGAAAGAGAATCTAGCAGCATGCTAAGGGCAAGAGCCCGCAACTTCTTGTTTATCCATCAACCACCCAGGGGAGGGATAAAAAAATGAGAGATTGAAGAATAGAGAGATGTGCACTGAGAGAAAAAGTGAGGAAAATGGCTTTTCAGAAAAAAAGAGCCTGAGGGCCGAGTGATGTGAGAATCACAAATGAGAAAGGGTAGGAAACAATACCCAGAGAAACTGGCTCCTCGTGCACTGAGAGGTCTCTTGCCATTGGAACACGTCTGTGTGTCGTGTCAGTCGTTTTGTTTGTCTCAATTCTTGTTTTGAGTCATTTCGGGTGTCTATAGATGTGTTTAGGTTGTCTTACCTTGTCTTTCTCTTTGTTGTTGAGTCGTGGTGTGCTGTGTTCAGTCGTAGGCTCAATACCCAGTTGAGAACTTATTCTCACTCTCAATTTCAAAAAAATTGTTTTGTGCTCAGAGTGCCGTGCCGTTCTCCACATTTGTGCAAAACAAGATTTTGTGCTTTAAAAAACTGCAGGGTTCAACCCGGTCATGGGAACAAGAAACCAGACCTATCTCTGGCTATATAGGTTCTAGACTTCGAAGCAAAAGAAAAAAGGAAAAATGTAGGGCATCTGAGTTTGTTTCAACTTCTACAAGTTCTGTCATCGCATCCTGTATGTTCAGGATGAGCTGTGCGTTCAAAATTAAAAGAATACTGTGTTATGAGCCGTGTGTTCAGATTGAGCAGAGTTGTGTTATGAGCTGTGTGTTCAAAATTAAAAGACTGCTATGTTATGAGCCGCGTGTTCAGATCGAGCAGTGTTGTGTTATAAGCTGCGTGTTCAAAATTGAAATGTGTGAGCTGCGTGTTCAGAATTGAAATATGTGAGCTGCGTGTTCAAAATAAAGTGAATGAGCTGTGTGTTCAGAAATGAAAATTTATGAACTGCATGTTCAGAATTAAGAATGAGCTGCGTGCAAATGAAAATGTATGAGCTACGTGTTTAGAATTAAGAATGAGCTGCGTGCAAATGAAAATGTATGAGCTGCGTTTTCAGAATTGAAATGTGTGAGTTGCGTGTTCAAAATGAAGTGAATGAGCTGAGTGTTCAGAAATGAAAATTTATGAGCTGCGTGTTCAAAATTAAGAATGAGCTGCGTGCAAATGAAAATGTATGAGCTGTGTGTTCAAAATTGAAATGTGGGAGTTGCGTGTTCAAAATGAAGTGAATGAGCTGCAGTCTTAAAATGAGTCATGTGTCTTAAAATGATCTCAGATGCTCGAAAATGAGCTGCAGTGCCCAAAAAATGAGTCAGGTGCCCAAAGAATGAGCCGGGTGGTCAAGAATGTGCTGTATGCCAGAAAAATGAATTGTGTGCCTGAAGAATGAGCCGCGTGCCAGAAAAGTGAGCTGTGTGCCTGAAAAATGAGCTGTGTGCCCGGAGAATGAGCTGCGTGCCCAAAAAGTAAATGTTGTGCCCGAAAAAGTGAGCCGTGTGCCCGAAGAATGAGCTGTGTGCCTGAAAAGTGAGCTGCATGCCCGAAAAGTGAGCTGTGTGCCAGAAAAAATGAGCTGTGTGCCCGAAAAATGAGCTGTGTGCTCGAAAAGTAAGCTGTGTGCCTCAAAAGTGAGTTGTGTGCCCAAAGAATGAGCTGTGCGCCCAAAAAGCTGTGTGCCCAAAGAATGAGCTGTGTGCCCGAGAATGAGCTGTGTGCCCCAAGAATGAGCTATGTGCCCGAAAATGTGCTGTGTGCCCGAAACAAACTGTGTGGTCAGAATGAATCGTGTGTTCAGAATAAACTGCATGCCAAATTAACAGAATATTGTGTTGTGAGCTGTGTGCTAGGTCAGCATTGTATTCTAGTAAGCTGCGTGCCAAATCAATATTGTGCTATGTGCGATCCGTATGCCAGAATGAGTAGAAGTACTGTGCATATGAATGCGTTCAGAACGAGCAAATATAATACATAGCAAAAGCATAAAGTGTGCAAGAAATGCAAAATGCATCGTTATGCACACATTTCTTGCGCTGTTATGCACATTTTAAGTGCATTGTTATGCACACTGCTCGTCGCATTATCACGCCTGTCTACCTTGCATTGTTATGCACTTCACTTGCATTGTGCATGCATTTTATCGCGCTATCTTGCGCACCTAACCTGCACTTGTTAGTGCATTGCATTGTTTGTGCTTTCTTGCGCACCTTACGTGCACTTGTTAGCGCATGGCATGGTTCGCCCTTTCTGGCACATCTTACCTGCACTTGTTAGTACATTGCATTGTTCGCGCTTTCGTGCGCATCTTACCTACACTTGTTAGTGCATTGCTCACGCTGTCTTGCACACCCATCTTCTTCGCATTGTTTCATGCATTCACTCTGCATCGCACTATCTTGTGCACATTATATTTTTGTATCATTCGCACTGTCTTGTGCACTCCCTGGTCTAGGAGACCTTAAATCCTCTGGCCTGGGAGACCTTAAATCCTATATCTTCATTCGCATTGTCTTGTGCACTCTCTAGTCTAGGAGACCTTAAATCCTCTAAAGGTGCAATTGTTTTGGTGTTTGTCGTGCCTGAATGACTTCCGATGGTCTGGTATAGCCACCTGCCTCTGTTTGCGGTGAGTTCCTAGGAGACCAACTAAGATGGTGGAAACTGGAGTTCGAATGGCTCATGTCTAGAACGCAAAGGTTCGGGATTTTCGAGACTAAAGTCTGGTTTAAATACCCAAGGGTATATCCTCGGCATGAAATCTGTATGGTAGCCCCATTGATTGAGATAGCATGTGTATGTACCTCAATTCTGGATACTGAACCAACCTAGTCTGTCACCCTGTTGGAGAATAGGCAAAGCTGCGACCATAGTCAGGGAGAAAAGTAGTACCTGCGGTTCAACCGAGAAGAAGGGGAAGGTCCCCAGCAGCATGAGGTAGGTCATTGCCTATTGCCCCTGTAAGGTACCTTCGCTTCCTAACTACTACATCATCTTGTATGTCTATTGCATTGCATATAGAATATGTTGCATGCCTGTACTCCATATTCATTGTATTGCCTGCATCCTTTCCATGTTAAACTTAGTCTGGCATGTGCCCATACTTTTCGCGTTAAAGTATGGTTATGTGATTATGTGTACGCGCCCATACCACTAAGGGAATTGTGGTTTGAGGGTGACGGCACCATTTCTGTGTTAGACGTGGTTTGTTTTGTGTTTGTGGGAGCCGAATAAATAGAGGAACGAAATCTGGTATACCCGAGGAGCCGTGAACTGAACGGCTCCATTCTGCTCAACTAGGACGCCGAATACGTTCTTAAGGCCGAACAGACTTGAGAAGGCATATCAGGACAAATGAAAGAATAATAAATAAAAAGTAGACTCTGGCCCCGAGGTCCAGAGAATGGATATAAATACAAGAGCTTCAGATTTGTAAAGGGATGTAAGAATCACTTCTAAAAACTTAGTGAACAAACTTTCTTGAGGAGAAGAACTGACTTGTCCGTCGGAGTGCTAATTCTGGCACCCCCAACCGGAATATTTGTATCTTTGCAGGTGGCTAGCTGAGGATCATTGGCGTCTTCTAGGATCTGAAGAGTATTTCCTTATCCACTTCCCCACAATTGGCGCCGTCTATGGGAATACTCAAATATATCCATGAAAGACGTGACTGAAGATCCTTCGATAGCCACCGACGAGACCGCACAGAGAGACGACTTCACTTCGGCAAATACGCTCGGAAAGGAAACCGTCGCGCAACGATGCGCCTCGAACTCTAACTCACAAACGAATTCAACGACGGAGACGATGCAAGCGACCATAAAACAAGCCAGACAGACTAAACAGAGTTTGGACAACATCATCGCTGAGAACGAACGCCTTCGCCGTGATCTGGCCTTAGAAAAAGCAAAGTCCAAATGGGCAGGGCTCAAGGTTCCTGAGCGATTCCCACGGGTAGGTCCTCAACGACCTCGAGGCCAACAGCACAATGCCGACGGTCGCCGCGCCTTAACCGATTACCTTGAGGAGGTGACAGAGGACGCACGTCGCCCAAGAGGCGTCCCGCTTGGCACCGTGCATATGATATACAGCTTGCCGATAGCCCCGACTGTACATGCAATCCAGTCACTTCCAAGCCCCCAGCATCAGCTCACACCAACAAAGCGACCCTGGCTTCGAGAAGCGCCAAGCATCACCTTCGACGACTCTGATTTGAGCGGTGTAACACTCCCTCACGTAGATCCTCTGGTTGTTGCGCTACGCCAGAACAAAGTTCACCGTTGAACGCGCCCTTATCGACGAGGAAGCACTTCAGAGGTTATGTACTATAAAACCTTCATCAAACTTGGGTTCAACGATTCGGATCGACTCGGCTCCTTATCCACTATTCGCTTCAACGCCAACCCGAGTACCCATTGGGAAAGATCACTACCCGCTCGAGTGGCTCGAGCGGTGGATGTGGAATTCTTGGTCGTCAGGCTACCGTCGCCGTACAATCTCAACATGGGGCGATCATGGTTGCATACCTTGCAGGCCGTTCCAGGCACCTACCACCAGCTGCTACGTTTCCCAACAGAACACGGCGTTGAGCAGATCCGTGGCTCCCGACAGTTAGCGCAAGCATGTTACCTTCTCGCCGCCAAGGCGCCGAAGGAACTGCAAGTAAATTCCATTGAAGTGCTCAGTCGAGAGATCCTGGATGACGTCGGGCGACAACCAAACGAAAAGGCCACGGAAGGTTTGGACCGGGTTGACATTGATGGAAGCCCGGAAAAGTTTTTTATGATCGGCGCCTCTCTGAGCCAGGTTGACAGACAGCAGCTGATGACTTTCTTACTAGGCAACCTCGACGTCTTTGCGTGGACTCCATACAAGATGCTGGGAGTAGACCCGTCAGTCTCACAGCACCACCTCAATGTCGACCCCCGGTGCAAGCCGATCATTCAAAAAGGCCGGTGATCCTGAAGTTGACAAATTGCTTGACGCCGGGGCAATTAGAGAAGTCACCTACCCCACGTGGCTCTCCAACACAGTGGTGGTGAAAAAGAAAAATGGAACTTGGCGAAAAGGCCGATTTCACGGATCTGAACAAAGCTTGCCCCAAAGACTGCTTCCCCTTACCTAGAATTGACCAACTCGTCGATGCGACGACACGCCACCGGCGCATGAGTTTCCTCGATGCCTACAGAGGCTATCATCAGATCGCCATGAATCCGGATGATCAGGACAAAACTGCATTCCTCACTCCAAGAGGAACCCATCACATGGTTATGCCTTTTGGACCAAGAATGCAAGGGCAACTTACCAAAGATCGTCACCACGATGTTCAAAGAACAGCTCGGACACACTATGGAAGTATACATCGATGACATGGTGGTCAAATCCAAAGAAGAACAAAACCATATAGCCGATCTGGAAAAGACATTCAACACCCTACGCAAATACAGGATGAAGCTAAACGTTTCCAAATGCGCATTCGGGATCGGCTCCGGCAAATTCCTGGGTTACATCGTCAATCACCGAGGAATCGGAGCCAACCCGAGGCAGGTCACAACAATTTTGGAACCGAGTTCCCCGTTCGATGAAAGAAGTCCAAAAGTTGATGGGAATGGTCACGCACTCAACAGTTCATCACCGATCTCTGATCGCCGGACAATTCTTTCACTACACCGTCGAGGCGAGCTTTGAATGGTCCGCCGAATGCGGCGACTTTAATCTGCTCAAGACCTACCTCCGGACAGTACCTCTTCTAACAACACCCGCCACCGGCGACCCCCTCATTCTATATCTGGCAGTCTCCGATGTAATTAACAGATATTAAAAGAGGAGGAAGGGCGAAGAACCAAATGCATTATGTGAGCAAGGCAATGGTGGACGCCGAAACACGCTACCTACCGTTGGAAAAACTCGTCCTAGCCTTGGTCATGGCAGCAAGAAAACTGATGCATTACTTCCAAGGACACAGCATTAGGGTGCTAACAGACTATCCCCTTCGATCAAGATTACGGAATGCGAAGCATCGTATGGCGTTTCGAAGTGGGCTCTCGAACTCGGCCAATACGACATTCGGTTTTTACCCAAAACTGCAATCAAGGGGTAGGTGCTTGCCGACTTTGTTGCCAAATTCACAGGAGGGCGTGCCGACCTCAAGCCTGATGATGTCCAGCCAAAGGCCGAAGTTCGGTCAAAGCCAGATTGGAGAATTTATGTTGGAGACATTTGGCAGTTATACTGTGATGGATCGTCTAACCAACGAGGCAGCGGCGCCGGCGTCGTAATTATGTCTCCAGACGGCGTAGTAATTGAGCAAAGCCGCTGCTTCGCTTCAAGCATCAAATAACGGGTTTAATATGAAGCCCTTTAGCGGATCATGAACGCACATCCGCCGCCATGAAACTGTTGGTGTTTTTTGACTCAAAATTGGTAATCAACCAGCTGAAGGGGGAGTATGCGACAAGAGACGGGCGTATGGCGGCCTATATGAAAATGGCTAACTCCTTGCTGACAAAATTCGACCATCATGAACTAAACCAAATAACACGCGATCAAAATACACACGCGGATGCCCTGGCTTGCTTAGCCTCCGCCATCAACTCTGAGCTCAAGCGTACCATCAAAGTAGGTTTCGTCCCGGAACCAAGTATCGGCCCTCCGGAGGAAACCCACATCAACATTATAGAATCCGCTCCAAGTTGGAAGGACCCCATTGCTGCATTCCTTTCTTCTGAGCAACTCCCAGAGGACAAAAAAGAAGTACACAAGCTGCGAAACAAGGCCCTGCGATACTACTTAGATCCACAAGGAGGGCTTTACAAAAAGTCCCTCTCTGGTCCATACTTGGAATGCGTGCACCCGGACAGAGTGGAGGAGCTGCTCACTGAGATACACGAGGGCAGCTGTGGTGCCCATTCGGGGGGACACTCCCTGGCCCATCGGGCGATAACACAGGGATATTATTAGCCGACGATGAGAGCCGACGCACAAAATTATGTCAAGAAATGCGAACAATGCCAAAAGTTCTCCCCAGTAACGCATCAGCCGGCAGAAGCTTTGAATTCTATCACAAGCCCCTGGCCGTTTGCTCAGTGGGGACTTGATATCGTAGGACCATTGCCGAGGGCCCTAGGGAACAAGCGATTTCTAATCGTAGTAACAGATTACTTCACAAAGTGGGTCGAAGCGGAGGCTCTAACCCATATACGAGATTCCGACATTAAGCGCTTTGTGTGAAGGAACATCATTACGCGATTCGGCATTCCAAGAGCATTGATCTCAGATAATGGTACTCGCCAATTGTGGCGATACCAAGAATTGTGCGACAAGTATGGTATTGAGCCTTACTTTCACGCCACCTACCCTAAAGTAACGGTCAAGTGGAAGCTTCAAACAAATCCATCTTGGACGGCATCAAAAAGAGGCTGGAAAGTGCCAAAGGCAGATGGGTTGAAGAGTTGCCGAGTGTACTGTGGGCCCATCGTACAACGCCAAGACGATCTACCGGAGAAATGCCATTTGCCTTATGCTTCGGAACCCAGGCAATCTTACCCCTAGAGATCGGCTTACCAACTCTGAGATCGCAAGCCTTTGACACAGGCCGAAATGACATGATGCTCGCCCTGGACCTGGTTCTGATTGAAGAACGAAGAGACCGCGCTTTAGCATCCATGGCACGTTATCAGCAGCAGCTCGCTAAGTCATACAATCGGCGAGTTCAGTTGCACTGCTACAATCCAGGAGAACTGGTCCTAAAGAAGGTACTACCCGCCAACCGGAGGTCGGCTGATGGAAAGCTTGGTCCGAACTGGGAAGGCCCCTATCAGATAGATTCCGTTGCAGACACAGGGGCATATCGGCTCTCAGACATGTCAGGAAGAAGCCTACCACGGCCGTGGAATTCAACACATCTACGTAAATTTTATCAATGACCCGACCTGTGGGCTTGATACTTGTACACACATCGTTGTAATGCAAGGTTTCGTGTTTTTACATGTTTGAGCTCAACACCTTAGGGCCGAATAAGTCTCTGGATTCGGAGCCCCCTTTGGTGCATGACACCTTAGGGCCGAATAAGTCTCCAGATTTGGAGCGCCCTTCATGGATGTCACGATTGGCCAAAACAAGTCTCCGGATTCGGAGCGCCCTTTGTGGATGTCACAATTGGCCCAAACAAGTCTCCGGATTCGGAGCCCCCTTTAGTGCATGACACCTTAGGGCCGAATAAGTCTCCGGATTCGGAGCGCCCTTCGTGGATGTCACGATTGGCCAAAACAAGTCTCCGGATTCGGAGCGCCCTTCGTGGATGTCACGATTGGCCAAAACAAGTCTCCGGATTCGGAGCCCCCTTTGGTGCATGACGCCTTAGGGCCGAATAAGTCTCCGGATTCGGAGCGCCCTTCGTGGATGTCACGATTGGCCCAAACAAGTCTCCGGATTCGGAGCCCCCTTTGGTGCATGACACCTTAGGGCCGAATAAGTCTCCAGATTCGGAGCGCCTTTTGTGGATGTCACGATTGGCCAAAACAAGTCTCTGGATTCGGAGCGCCCTTGGTGGATGTCACGATTGGCCCAAACAAGTCTCCGAATTCGGAGCCCCCTTTGGTGCATGACACCTTAGGGCCGAATAAGTCTCCGGATTCGGAGCGCCCTTCGTGGATGTCACGATTGGCCAAAACAAGTCTCTGGATTCGGAGCGCCCTTCGTGGATGTCACAATTGGCCCAAACAAGTCTCCGGATTTGGAGCCCCCTTTGGTGCATGACACCTTAGGGCCGAATAAGTCTCCGGATTCGGAGCGCCCTTCGTGGATGTCATGATTGGCCCAAACAAGTCTCCAGATTCGGAGCCCCCTTTGGTGCATGACACCTTAGGGCCGAATAAGTCTCCAGATTCGGAGCGCCCTTCGTGGATGTCACGATTGGCCAAAACAAGTCTCCGGATTCGGAGCGCCCTTCGTGGATGTCACGATTGGCCAAAACAAGTCTCCGGATTCGGAGCCTCCTTTGGTGCATGACACCTTAGGGCCAAATAAGTCTCCGGATTCGGAGCGCTCTTCGTGGATGTCACGATTGGCCAAAACAAGTCTCCGGATTCGGAGCGCCCTTCGTGGATGTCACGAATGGCCAAAACAAGTCTCCGGATTCGGAGCGCCCTTCGTGGATGTCACGATCGGCCAAAACAAGTCCTCGGATTCGGAGCGCCCTTTGGGGCATGACGCCTTAGGGCCGAATAAGTCTCCGGATTCGGAGCGCCCTTCGTGGATGTCACGATTGGCCCAAACAAGTTTCCGGATTCAGAGCGCCCTTTGGGGCATGACGCCTTGGGGCCGAATAAGTCTCCGGATTTGGAGCGCCCTTCGTGGATGTCACGATTGGTCGAAACAAGTCCTCGGATACGGAGCCCCTTAGGTGCATGACGCCTTAGGGCCCACTAATGTATTTCTGAACGTTTATACCATGCCGTGCAAAATATTCCAATCAAAATCTAAACATTCCAATAAAGTGAATCGACGCGTTTGAACAAGAAATATTTTACAATCAAAATATTTTACGATCAAAGACGGACATTAAAAATGAAAGCCTATTTATTCATAGTGAAGTCTGTTGTTGCATTACACTCTAGTTAATCGGCCTCCTCAACGTCGCTCTTCTCGATTTCAAATTCGGAATAGGGAAGGTAATGTCAGTGATATAGGGGTGAAGCCGAATCTATGCCTAGGGACCCAAGAACCTCCACGGTTTGAAGGGCCTTGATCCAGCCATGCTTAAAACCGCAATTTTCGCATCGACAAACTTCCTCAGCAAGGTCTGTCTTGGTTTTATCAACCCCGTCCTTGAAACCATCCTGATATCCTTTCTCGTAACCCGGGGCCTTTTGGGACGTATTTCCGCCCACTTTAAGTTGACCGGCCGTCGCCGGCTCAGCCATTCGAACCTTCTTAAGTTCCCGAAGCTCACTCTCGGCCTTTTTTGCGCGAGCTTCCAGACTGCGACTCCTTTCGTCCTTTTTCTCAATGTCACGTCTCATCGCACGCAGACGTATGCCAATCTCATAAGCATTATACAACCCTTTTACAGCCCCATGTATGCCGTGCCGAAACACTTCGAAATCACGACGACCAACCATCGATTGTCGGACTTCCGGTGGAAAAATCTGTCGAGCAAACTCGACTGCCACATCTGGGTCTTTAATGATGGAATCTGCCTCTGTCATCAGTTTATTCTTCACGAAAACCGCAAAATTCAATGGCCGCGGCGTCGCGTCCACCTCGATTCCCGGTCGCGGGCATGGGGAACCTTCTCGTTGAACGTCCCTTTAAGGGGACCTGCTTCGACGACTAAGGCGCTGCTGTTTTTGCCTATCCTTGGATGCTCTTCTTCCCATACCAGTGGGCCCGCTGCTGCGATACATTTCGACTTTTGAATTCAGCCAATCTCGGTCCTTCTCCAGCATTGGCTCAACCCTGTACCCAAATAAATAGGACCCTTGGTACGAACTTACCCTATTTATTCTGAGATACGCATAGCTCCCCCAAGGCAGCGTCAGTATGACCGAACGCCAAACGTCGGACAACGATCGGCGTGCCAACGAGTATGAACCATTTGGCTCTTCACGCTCGCGCCCTGGCCAAGGCAATGGTAGATTTATTAATCTAATCGGCCAGCTTTTCGAAGATGCCTCGGCCAGACCGCGTGTATGAACCATTCGGCTCTTCACGGTCGCGCCCTGGCCAGGGCAAGGGCAGATTTATTAATCTAATCGGCCGCCTTTTCAAAGATGCCTCGGCCATCCCACGAGTGTGAACCATTCGGCTCTTCACGCTCGCGCCCTGGCCAAGGCAAGGGCAGATTACTTAATCTAACCGGCCGCCTTTTCAAAGATGCCTCGGCCAGCCCCCGAGTGTGAACCATTCGGCTCTTCACGCTCGCGCCCTGGCCAGGGCAAGGGCAGATTTATTAATCTAACCGGCCGCCTTTTCAAAGATGCCTCGGCCAGCCCCCGAGTGTGAACCATTCGGCTCTTCACGCTCGTGCCCTGACGAAGGTAAGGGCAGATTTATTAATCTAACCGGCCGCCTTTTCAAAGATGCCTCGGCCAGCCCCCGAGTGTGAACCATTCGCTCACGCTCCGCTACCGCGAGCTAGGGCGATTATTAATCTAATTGGCTGCCTTTTCAAAGATGCCTTGGCCATCCCACGAGTGTGAACCATTCGGCTCTTCACGCTCACGCCCTGGCCAAGGCAAGGGCAGATTTATTAATCTAATCGGCCGCCTTTTCAAAGATGCCTCGACCAGCCCGTGAGTATGAACCATTCGGCTCTTCACGCTCGCGCCCTGGCTAAGGCAAGGACAGATTATAGATCTATTAAGAAATACCACCATAAAATTACAGAAACATCAGCACATTGAGCAGAATTCATAACATTTTATAACTACAAAAAAGTATCGACGTCCATTTCTGTATCATAACATTTTATAATATCAGCCCGCATGAAAAATGTCTGATAAACAAATACAAAATAACAAAACCAAACGGAAAAAGTACTTTCTCGAAATCATAACAATTGTGTATCGTAAAGATCAACCCTCGGAATCAGTCTCCAACGGATCGATGTCCACTTGCTCATACGGTATTGGCATATTCAGCGAAACTCCAGCTGCAACAAGGGCCTTGTGCCAACCATGTTTGAAGCCCCGATTCTCAAACCGAGAGACCTGGTCCACATACTCGGCGAATCCAGCCTCTTTCCCGGCTTTGAAAACTTTTGAATCGACAATCACCTTTGCCGCCTTCATTTCAGCCAACTCAACCTCTAGGCTGGTAATTGCCTTTTGGGACAAGCCAAGTGCAGCTTCCATATCGTCGGCCTTCTTCTCGGCCTCCGCTCTCAACTTATCCGCATCACGAGCTTTCTCTACTGCGGCCTCTGCCCAAGAAGCCTCCTGGTTCGCTCTTAAAAATTCGTCCTCGGCCCTTTTCCTCTGGCCCTCAACTTGCTTTCGTAAATGACTAATCTGCTTGACGGCGTCGAGATGGCGGCGGCCTACATCGGCTATCCTACCAACGGTCTGCAAAAGAAAAATTCAAAAAACGTAATGCGAACAATGTTTGGATGAAGTGAAGGAAAAATCAGAATACGCACCAAAAGGGCCGACTGCGCGGCTAACATTGTCGCATTCAAATCCGGTTCCAACTGGAAAGCCTCCATCTCAGACGGCAACGACAAAGACGTTGCCACGCCGAACGTGACCTCTGGGTCTTTAAGCACCGAGGCATCCAAAGGAACCGGCATGTTTCTTACCATCGGTCGAATCACAAAGGGCACAACCTCACTCGATCCCTCCATTCGAGGACGTTTGCCGCCGTGATCTTCTAAACCGACCTCACGATCCCTAACGCGTTTCTCCGTCTTTCCCTCAACATCCTGAACGGCTTTCCCAACCAATGTGGATTCGGCATTCTTATTTGTTGCCGTCTCCTCAACAATTCCCAAGGATCTCGATTCGGTAACTGGGAGGGAATGTTGAGATTCACTGGTAGGCGGTTCGGTCGAAAGGCCCTCCGCTCTTCGCCGTGCGGCTAACCTCTCCGCATTCGCCTTCTTAGCAAGCTTTGTTAGGCTTAACCCAGCCATGTTAGTGGAGCCCGAGATAGGAAGATTGTCTGTACGTTGAGGAACGTCGTCAACAGAAAGGTTCCCCCGCCCCGAAGTAGAGGGAGGATCGGTAGAATCCAATACCTCCTCAGATTCGGCCTCGGACTGATCTGATTTGGCGAGATGGATACTTGAGATTCTCCGAATCGGACCCTTCAAAACCTACCTGTCTCAAATTTTTGAAGTCGGATAAAATACGAGCGACGAGAAAATCTTCCCCCTTCGGAATCGGTATGTTTTCCGCAGCCGAAAAGGTTGTATATGTAGGCTCGTAGCAAAGCAGAATGTGAGCCGCTCTTCCCTGCTTATGAAGACTGCGACGGCCGAAATAACTAAGAGCAATCCTAATGTTCGAAAGAACGGCGTTGTCAGTTGAAGCTTGGACTTTTTTCAAATCGTTCCCTGCACAAGACAAGCCGTAAGACTCGAGAAAACAGGGTATGGCAAATATGAACACACAATACGAGCAAGAGGGCATTCGGCGACCTTGTTCGCCCCTACGTCTAGGAATAGGATCGACACGATCCCCCCCTTCGTCGAACTCCCAGTTGCCGCGGACAACGACCATGACATCATCAACTCATTTCCCAGAGCTGGAAAGCATAGTGATCAATTGATGATCTATATCCTTAGCTCGAGGAAATGCTTGCGTCTTACCGTGAGGACTTGGCCAAAGCATAATAGTGCCGAATGGCAGGAATGCCAAGATTAATTCCAAGGCAACGGTTCAGCGCTACGACCCCCATTATAATTCTAAAGAAATTCACATTGGGCTGGGAAGGGATCAAATCCCAATGGCGAAGAACGACCCTCGAAGCGGGTGAAGGGAAGCGGACTCCACCCTCTGCGATTGACAAAGGAAAGACAATCGTGGTTTTGTCCTCCTCTCCATGTCAAGAGTGCCGCCCACCACAAAGCGACAATTGGACATTGTCGAATAGAAATGGCGTCTAAAGCGGCAATTCGATCTGACGAAAGGAGGTCTTTCAAATGTTTCGCCATAACTTACTGACTATAAGAACATGCGATGGAATAAACAAACTAGGAAAAGCTTCAGAGCAGGGGAGAGGAAAACTTACAAAAATGAAGAGAGTATCACAGATGGAAGAATTGCAAGAACGATTCAAGAGCAACCCGACAACCGGCGTCATAGAACCGCAGTTGAAAGGACATCGATTTCAAATCATAATAAATAGGCATGTACGAAGGGGCGGGAAGTTGAGACGACGATTAAAGGGGGAGTAATTAAACGTCCGCGTGATAAGTCTAACCCCCAAACTTCGGTTCAGAGTATTTGAAAATCGGAACCAAGCATTTCACCCAACTGTCATTGATGAGCGGCAGGGGGCAATTGTGGGAGCGAATAAATAGAGGAACGAAATCGTATACAGGAGTCGGGAACTGAACGGCTCCATTCTGCTCAACTAGGACGCCAAATACGTTCTTAAGGCCGAACAGACTTGAGAAGGCATATCAGGACAAATGAAAGAATAATAAATAAAAAGTAGACTCTGGCCCCGAGGTCCAGAGAATGGATATAAATACAAGAGCTTCAGATTTGTAAAGGGATGTAAGAATCACTTCTAAAAAGTTAGTGAACAAACTTTCTTGAGGAGAAGAACTGACTTGTCCATCGGAGTGCTAATTTCGGCACCCCCGACCGGAATATTTGTATCTTTGCAGATGGCTAGCTGAGTATCATTGGCGTCTTCCAAGATCTGAAGAGTATTTCCTTATCCACTTCCCCACAGTGTTTATGCCTTTTTTAGGCAAAATATGGTTTGGTCGCGCGCCTTATTCGTTGCATCCATTGCATCATATTTTAGTTTGTCGCATTCAGCATGTAGGATCACGATATTTCCTCAGCAGATCATTCCTCACTTGTATCATGCCACCCAATTACTTGTACTTTGTGGTCTCTCTGCGAAACACATAGTTTTGCATGTGCTCGCACCCCTTTCGCGTTGAAACACGGTTCTGTTATGTGTAAGCATCCGTCTTGGCCGAGGCAGCATCTTGAAGATGGCACTTAGCCTGTTAGCGTCGTCGCTCGTGTCCACTGCCTTTTCTGTGTTAAAAGTAGTTTGATGTTGCATCTCCACCCCTTTATGATATTTGTGTGGTTTTGTACTGCTTGTGGTTTGATTATCTTAAATACATTGCATATCATTTGCATTGTTTCGTTACATTGTATATCATTTACACTGTTTTGTTATATTGTGCATGCATTTTATCGCGCTATCTTGCGCGCCTTATCTGCACTTGTTAGTGCACTGCATCATTCGCACTATCTTGCGCACCTCATCTGCACTTGTTAGTGCCTTGCATTGTTCGCGCTATCTTATGCACCCTACTTGCACTTGTTAGTGCATTGCATTGTTCGCACTATCTTGCGCACCTTACTTGCACTTATTGGTGCACCACATTGTTATGTGCACACTTAGGTTGCATTGTTATGCATCCCTTTCACATTGTTATGCACACTACTTGCATTGTTGTGCACGTTTCACTGGCATTGCCATGCACCCATACTTTGCATGCGTCGTCATGCACGTTTCACTTGCATTGTTATGCACTTTTCCATCAGCACCATAGGTGTCCGCGTTTGATATGGCAGTGAGCATGTGTTGCTAACTATATTGTACCTATTAAGTTTCCTTCTTTTGCAGGCTTGATATTGTATGTACGGTTCATTTGAAGTTGGTGCGACCAGACGAACTGAATGGTATTGTATTCTCCGTGTGAGACGTAACGAGAATTGTATGTACGGTTCATTTGACCGACCTTAAGACTCATTTTTGACCGACCTTAAGACTCATTTTTGACACCCCATTTTTGACCGACCTTAAGACTCAGACGTCATCGATTGAGCGCTTGGTGATTGCACATGTTGTGCTCGTTTCGAGGTTTCGGAGTTCTTGGCTGAGAGCCTCACCTCCGGACCTCAGGACTCTTTGTACTTTGACTCGGTCTGCGGACTAAGTCTTGTTTTCTCTTCCCAAAGGGAGGGAGAGGTCTTGTAGACCATCTCTCAGTGGTCGTAGACTAGCTTTTGTGGTCGTAGGCCACTGTTCTCGTTTAGAGACTAGTTTCCGATTTTTGGAGCCGTCGGCCGTGTGCCTCGGCTCGGGACTGCTTAACATTCTCCGTTTGGCACGGTTTTTTTTTTTTGGAACACACCTTGTTTCCTCTGTCTAGAGGGACACTGTGGTCCAGGAGACCACTTTTGTGGCCATACGCCACTTTTGGTGCTCAACAACCAGTTTTCGAGGCACCCGGCCGCGCGCTTTGCCCCCCGAACTCTCGTTTTGCATCCGTATTGGTTCTTTTTTGGCATGAACGTTGTTTTCCTTGTTTGGGAGGTAGTACAAGGATGGGAGACCACCCTTTCTCTTTGGAGACAACTTTCTCCCCGCCAGCTGGTTTTCTTGTCGGGAAGCTGGTTTTCTTTGTCTTTGGGCCACATTTGTTGGTCTCCCACCACACCACTAGCTTTCTTTCAAAGTGGAGACCACCAAATGGAGCCACCGACCACTTTTTTGTGTGGGAGACCACCTACCCTGGTCGGTCGACCAGGGAAAGTGGTCGGTCAGCCACCTTTTCTTGTCGGCCAGCTCCCTCCGGTTTTGTCTGTTTGAGTGGGTGCCAGCTGTGCTAGTTGGAAGGCACAGACTGTATCCTCCATACACATGTATGGAGGATCTTGAGCCTTCTTTTTTAGCTTCTTGAAGAAGCTTTGGCCTGGTTTGTCTATAAGAGAGGCCCTCCTTCTCCTTGAACCAAGTAAGGATAAACAATACATATCTCTCTATATCTCTATATTTTGGCTCATAAGGTGCATTGTTCTTGACCCTTTTACACTACACCTCATAGCCATACACTTCCACCACTGATTTGAGGTTCTTGGAGGTTGTTTTCAAAGGTTGAAGAGCTAGTTTTTGGCCCCAAAGTTTGCTGGTTTTGCTGAGCTTCAAGGGTAATCACTTTTCCCTCTTTTAAGCATTATTTTGATCCTTCTCTTAGCCTCATTTGCATGCTTATTTGAGCTTTTTTGTCAACTGAAAAAAGGTTCATATTTAAGTAATTTTCATGTTTGTTTAAGGCTCTTTTGGTGTTGGGGGTCATATACCCTCTTGCATGCTCTATTTAGCCTTGTTTTGAGCCATGCCATGAGACCTTTGTATTGAGCTTTGATTGGCCCTTTTGCCACTGAAATCCAACAGATTTTTAGTGGTTGGCATGTGGTTTTGAGGGCCAAAATCAGAGAGGGGTGACCCTCTCTCTTTATGCCTTGTTTGCTTGCATTTTTGGTTTTCCAAGGGAGCATATATTTCCACACTTCCTAGCCATGGTTTAGGCCCTTTTTAGTGACTTTTAGGACCTGTCTAGACTCTTTGTATGGCTGGTTTGGTCACCTTTTCTTTGCCTCTTGCATGTGTAGAACAATTCCTTGCATAGCCTATCAAAGTAACACCTCATTCTTGCATGTATTGGTTATGTTTCAGTGGGCTTTTTGGCCGTCATTCGGTATGCCATGATTCTGTTTTTGGCTGGTTTGGTAGTCTCTCATATGTTTCACATGCTTGTAGTGTAAATTATGTTCACTAGCTTATAATGCATGTCGTTTTGGCCCTCCATGCTAGCATATTTTGGCCATGCTCCAAACTGATTTTGTTGATATTTTGGGCTGCTTTAGCTCTATTTTGAGGTCCCTTGGTCGAATGATGCTTGCCATGTATGGTTGTAGTGTAATAGCCTTGCTTAGCCTTGAGTTTTGAATCCCCTTGCATGCTTAACTCGAGGTGTTTGCATGTTTTAGCATCATTGAGCATGATATTTCAGAGTTTATTTCTTGGCCATATTCTCACGTTTGTCACTCTTTCAATGTGTTTGAGAGTTGCATCATTATACCCCATTTATGAGCCTTTGCATTGAGCTTCATTCTTATGCCTTTCAAGCCACCATCTTGGCTCATTTTGCCACTGTTTTGGGCCTGCTTAAGGTTTGTTTGGAGTTGGTTTTTTCATTTGAGCATCGCCTTGCATGCCTCTAGTGTAATGTGCTTCACTAGCTTCGGTACTTGAGCTTTTCAACATGCATTGTGTGAGTTGTTTGCATGATTCGAAGCCATTTTGTATGTCATTTCAGAGCTGGAACATGTGTCATTGTATGCCATATTTCATTCTTTCAATACTTTTGTGGAGTTGCATTTTGTGCCCTTGGGCTTAGGTCCTTGCATTGTGTATGCTAGCATGAGTTTTGGAGTCTTGTTTTCATCATGTTTGGCCACTGATTTAGGTGTGGCTGAGGCCCATTCATTTTGGTTTAAGTCCATTTTTGGATTGAGTATGCCATTGTATTCCATAGTATTGAGTATGCCACATTGTCGCATGATTGATCATTGCATTGTGCATGCCTTGTTCATCTCATTGTGTATGTGAGTTCTTAGGTGCATTGTGTATGCTAAGTACCACGTGCATTGAGTATGCCATTGTTAGTTCATAGCATTGTGTATGCTAGTTGCATGTTTGCATGTCATCCTTTGCATGTTTGCATCACTTAGTTGCATAGCATTTAGGTTGCATACTTAAAGTCGCATTGTGCGTGCCATTGTTTGTTGCATTGTGTTCGGAATAGGAGTTAGTCCGAACACGGGAAACGAGGGACGTTTCGTACTCAAAGTGACGAAACGTGCCTCGATTCCCGGTCGCCGACACTCTTGACTACCCATGACGGAGTTTTTGGCTTTAGGTGCTTGTATGTGCATTTATTTCCGTATTGAATTATGCAACTTCGCCTCTCGGCCATCATGCATTGAAATGTGCGATTGGTGGCCCGAGGGTCGAGAACCACACCCCCTTGAGTTCATTATATGATAAGGATGGTGGTTGTGCACACATATACTGCAAATACTTTGCCATGCCCCTTTCTTGCTCTCTATTGCAGCAAACCAAAAACCAACAGCTTAGAGTACTCGGTGAGTGTTTATGCTTTAGCATCCTTGCATGTGTGTGAGTGACTGCCATGATAGCATGCCTGTCATGAGGCTAATTGATTATGTGATATACCTGCATGAATGCCTGTGGGTGAAGGTGGGATTACTTAAATTGGATTAATTGATCGATTGCGTGTTTTAAGCCCACTTGAGAGTGGCAAATCACCACGTTTTCTAAGCCCACTTGAGGGTGGCAAAATCCACATTTTTAGCCTACTTGCGAGTAGCAAACCGTTTTGAAAAAAACAAACAAACATGTGGTGTTTTGTTCCAACTTAGACGATCCAGTCTATACTTGTATGCGGTTCGCATCACGTAGCAATTCTAGGCTAATAAACCGGAATAAGAGCACATATGTTTTCAAAAGAAGATATCATGTTTAGTAGTGCCCGATCTTTGATCGGGCGAGTAGGGTTGCTCATTGCATGACTTTCCCCAATCGTACCCAAGTTCCCGAGCCGAGGCAACTTTGGTGATGACGGACATGTGGCCTTAGGCACGAGTCAGGGTTTCCTAAATTTTCCAAAAATAAAATATTTAGGTGGCGACTCTGTATCTGGCAAAGCAGTCCATGTTTGGCACTTTTTTTCTAAAAATCAATTTTTCAAAACGATTTGCCGGATTTGGACTCTTTGGTGATTTATCAATCTCGCATTGCACTTTGTAAGATCAGATTAAGAACCGTGACGTTGAGTCCGAACTGTAGTGAGCCCAATGAATAAAACGGGATTTTTCCACGACGTTCAGGTGCGCCTACATGCATTTCTTATACATCTATTCAGCTTTGATTCCATGAACTTAATTGTTTCGCTTGTGTAGGTAATGATCTGAAGAAAGCACTCACTTCGGCCGACAACGCCGTACTTGAGCAAGTCAAGACGACGCTCAAATTCTTTGGTCGTCTAAAATTTCAAAAGCAAGGGTGGGCCACCCACATGCTACTTCGATACGATCCAACGTATTCGACCTTTTCGGCTGCAGATCACATCCCGATTCCAAGCGGTGAGCAGCATCTCACGGCACTCATCTTCCCGAACTTTAAGAGCTTTAGGGACATCGGCCTTGAAGGTTCGGATTTAGACGCAGGTGGTGGAGCCGGCGATCATACCGTTGAGCAGCTGGGTCAATCCAGCTCAGATGGGTCTGAGGGTCATTTGGGAGAGGAAGTTGACGCAGCTCTTCTTAGCTTTTGAAGAAGTTAGCTTCGACCTCCCATCCACTTCAAGCCAAGTTAACACATCCTTGGAAGAGGATATTTTCATTGATCTAGGAGACCTACTTGGCACAGATCCTGAAAACATGGTTGGGGAATCGCTCGCTTAGATGGTGAGAATGAAGAATGCCAAAAAGATGGCAGCCCAAAAGAGGCCCGAAGCTGCCAAATCTGAACCTCCACCATCTGCTCCTGTTGAGGTTGAATCGTCACCACCTGCTCTTGTTATGGAAATGGAGCAAATTGTTTTGGCTGAATTGGTCATTGAACAACCAGACGATCCAGTTGCCGAACAAATGGGGGAGAAACGCCCCGCCAAGATTGAGGCTGACTCTTCTGAAGACTTGACCGATAACCGACCTTGCATAGAAGAGTCCCAAGACTTAGCGGCGCCATTTGTTATTCAGCGCAGAATTAAGAATGCATCTGTTTCTGCTGATACATCGGCTCTGAAGGACCCTGTCGTGGTCCTAAGCGTGGCCTCATCGATTTCTTTGCCAATGGATAGGGCCGCGTTCTATGCAGAACCGAACGTGGTTTCGATAGCATTAGCTGCTTAGTCGGTGATATTGGTACATAGTTGGCAAACTTTCAATACTTTATTTCTTTTGTAAGCCGACTACCTTACCCATGTTTTTTTTTCAGGCGGCACGTAGAATCCCAGAAATTGGCTACTGTTATTATGATGTCGTCGAGCAAATCGGCTTACTTAAAGTCGAAATTGAACTTGAAAAGGGGAAGGCTAAAGAGGCATTGGCCAAATTGGCAGTGGCGTCTCTTAAAGCCGACTTTGAGGTGAAGAAAGCAGAAGAGGAGCACGCGAGGGCCAATACTGAGGAAGAAAAGGCTAAACGCGCCGATCTACTCAGGGTGGCTGCCGAGGAGAGGGTGAACGCAAGTGACGATGCGCTTAAGTTGGCCAATGAGGCGATCTCGAAGCTAGAGGCCGACTTGGAGGAATCGAAGAAGGCAAAAGTAATTTTCGGCTCTGAGATTTCCAAGGCATTCAATACCAGAGAGAACGCGGCCATGGAAAAGTATGCAGAGGAGTTGCCAAAGTTTGAAAATTGGGGCTTCAAACACGCCTGGCTTAAAGCCCTGGGGGTCGCTAACGTGACATTGGAGTAGCCGATTCTGTTTGAGTAGCTGGATGTGGTGCACCTGGAGTTTGACCCCGAAGAATAAATAGTGCTAGTGTAATTTTGCTTTGTGTTAAGCATCTTTTGTATGTAGTTTTTTCTGTAGGTTTTTGTTCATTTTGTCTGTAAGTTTTTCATAGGGCAGTTTTCATGTATAAAGTGACTGTTTGTCTTTTGTATTCTATTTATGAATGAAAATTGCCTTTTTGTCTCTATTCTGAATTGCTAAGCTAATTTCATTTGATGGCTAAGTAGGATAATGTACCATAATTCGGCGATAAATAATTTAAATTCATGGCCAAGACAATGTACTATAATTTGGCATTAGATTAATGGTTAATGCAACATTTGGCTATAACATAATCTACCGAATTGAATATATGGCTCAGTGCTAAGCTCGTTTGGCCAAGTGGGGCAGTATATTGTGATTCAGCTTTAGCATAAAGATGTTGAGTAACATCGTCCATTTGCCCTTGCCCCAGTTGGACAAATCGTTCAAGAGCCAAATAAAACATGTGGCTTGCAACGTTAACATAATCTGCCGAATATTCACATTTGCCGTTACTCCAATTGGATGTCCTTTTAGAGCCAAATAACACATACGGTTTGCAACGATAACATAATCTGTCAAATAAAATATACGGCAACATAATCTGCTGAATATTCACATATTTCCCATTGCTCCATTTGGGTGTCCTTTTAGAGCCAAATAACACATACAGTTTGCAACGTTAACATGATTTGCCGAATAAAATATACAGCTCACTGCTAAGCTTGTCAGACCAGGTGGGGTAGTGTGACGTGATTTGGCTAAGACATAATATGTCGAATAATCATATATTTGCCTTTGCCCCATTTGGATGTCGTTCTAAACCCGACTACAGACACAGGATTAGCTGTGGGGAGCATCGAAAATGCTGCCTTCGCAATTAATGATTGAGGTATCTATTATTTAAGAGGTCCCATAAGTCGTGGAGCTGATCCAGCACAAATGATGAAAGGGGTAGTCGATAATTTGAGAGCGAGCAGAAACTCGAGTGTTGACTGTGGTCGTGAGCGGGGACATAGATGTCTCAGAGGTTATTCTTCAACAGTAAATGAGAAGGAAGGAGATTGGCAGAGTTGGACACTGAGATGCATCGCGCTGTTGGGGGAGAAGCTCAGAGAACATAAAATATGACAACGGAAGGGAGAGAGAGACGTCGGTCGCCTAGACATCGGAGTAGGTCTCCCAGAAGAGGTGATGTAGTGCGGTCCCCTAAAGATGGGGCTTAGCAACAAGGGAGCTCAAAGACCACGAGTGGGCATACCGTTTTGCGAGGTGAGCTCAACAGACTGCCGCGCCCGTTGAGCTTTTCGGTCTTTATTGGGAACAAACCAATGACCGAAGTGGACTCAATAGTCTGTGACCCCATTGTGGCGGTGGAATTCACATGCCAAATATTTCCGCTAGAGGTGGAGCAATCGCTCGTTGGTCGGGGTGATTACGAAATTTTAGGAAAGGTATACATAGGGTCGATCCAAGGACTTTACAGCGCTTATGAAATCGACATGCGCTTGCGCACGGAGAAAAGAGAGCTCGAGCAAAAGGAGGGGCACATTCGAGATTTGGAGCACCGTACAAAAAAAGCCGAGAATGAGCTAAAACAGGCTAAGGCGGCTGAAACGTAGTTGGTGTGCGCTGCAAACCCGGTTATCATGGACAGAGTCAACTAGCGGCTGTTGGACCACGCTATGGCCAATAGAGAGATGGGAAATATTTTTTCCGAAGAGGCTATAAGGACTCGGGCCTATGAAGAGGGCTTTTTGATGGCTGAAAAATTAGCATTGAAAAGACTAAGGAAAAATTGCAAGAAGACGTCTGTCGATGTGAGAACCGTGGTTTTAAGCACGGTTGTGTTGGGGCCTTATGAGCCACAGGTGTCGATTCGGTGTCATCATTATTTTAGAATTACAAGTTTCCCTTTGAAGCTTACAATGCCGAAAAAACCGACAACGAAGAGGATGCCGAGCCGAAAAAGACTTAGATATTAAGAAACATATTATTGTACTTTTGAATTTGTCCAAAACTATATATTTGTACCTCTTTGGTGAAATAAATAAATATTTGTTACACTGGTTTGTTTAATATTTGTATCAATTCATGTGATAAGTGCATATCTAGGCCCTATGCCGCTGTATTGCCAAATACTTGGCTGTTCGTGGTCATGTATGAAGGGCGGTCCGAATTCGGAAGCTTTTTGTTGGCCAATCGTGATATCCACGAAGGGCGCTTCGAATTCGGAGGAGTATTCAGCTCAAATGAGATATCCACGAAGGGCGCTCCGAATTCAGAGTCTTTTTGTTGGCCAATCATGATATCCACGAAGGACGCTCTGAATTCAAAGGCTTATTTGGCCTAAACGTGATATCCATGAAGGGCGCTCCGAATTTGGAGGCTTATTTGGCCCAAACGTGATATCCACGAAGGGCGCTCCGAATTTGAAGTCTTTTTGTTGGCCAATCGTGATATCCACGAAGGGCACTCTGAATTCGGAGGCTTATTCGGCTCAAATGTGATATCTACGAAGGGCGCTCCGAATTTGGAGTCTTTTTGTTGGCCAATCGTGATATCCACGACAGGCGCTTCGAATTCAGAGGCTTATTCGTCCCAAACGTGATATCCACAAAGGGCACTCTGAATTCGGAGTCTTTTTGTCGGCCAATCGTGATATTCACGAAGGGTGCTTCGAATTTAGAGGCTTCTCCGAATTCAGAGGTTCAACCATTATTAACGAGACGATAATAAAAAGGGGAATGCATTACGGAATTCATAAATGGCTACATGTTAGTATAACAGCGAAAATTAGAAACAAACTAACACACCGTACAGGTTGTCTTAATGATAAAATTTACACAAATGTGTGGAATTCCAAGGTTGTGGCAAACTTCTGCTAGCCATGTCCGAAAGCCTATATGCCCCTGTTCCGGCAATTGAATCAATCTGATAATGGTCGCCCCAGTTGGGGCCTAATTTACTGTTTATTGGATTCTTAGTAGAAGGAAGTACTTTCTTGAGGACCAATTCTCCAGGTGTATAACGACGCAATTGCACGTGCTGGTTGTATGACTTGGCGAGCTGCTGCTGATATCGCGCCATGCATGTAAGAGCACAATCTCGGCGTTCTTCAATCAAAGTCAAATCTTGGGCCAACATCATGTCATTACGGCCCATGTCAAAAACCTTGGATTTTAGTGTGGGCAAGCCGATTTCAAGAGGGATGATTGCTTGTGTCCTAAAGCACAAAGCAAACAGTGTTTCCCCAATAGATCGCCTTAGAGTAGTGCAATGAGCCCACAATACACTCGACAACTCTTCTACCCACCTGCCTTTGGCTTTTTCCAATCGTTTCTTGATGCCGTCCAAGATCACCTTATTGGAGGCCTTAGCCTGACCGTTGTTTTGTGGGTATGCCGGTGAGGAAAAGTAGGGCTGGATACCATATGTGTTGCATAATTCCCGATAGACGCCATAATCGAATTGGGTACCGTTGTCGGAAACAAGTACTCTTGGTATGCTGAATCGGGTTATGATGTTTTTCCATACAAAACGTTTAACATCGACATCTCAAATATGTGTTAATGCCTTTGTTTTGACCCACTTTGTAAAATAATCAGTTGCGACGATCAGGAATTGCTTGTTCCCTGGAGCCCGTGGTAATGGTCCAACGATATCGAGTCCCCATTGAGCGCACGGCCAAGGACTTGTAATGGAGTTTAATTCTTCGGATGGCAGATGAGTTAAAGGGGAAAAATTTTGGCATTGTTCGCACTTCTTTATGTAGTTCTCGGCATCTGTTCGCATGGTTGGCCAATAGTACCCTTGCGTTACAGCTTAGTGGGCCAATAAGCGTCCTCTAGAATAGGCACCTTAGCTACCTTCATGTATTTTGGCTAAGAGTTCCTCAACTTTATCTGGGTGGACACATTCCAGGCACGACCTAGAGAGAGTTTTTGTAAAGCTTTCCCTGCAGGTCCAGATAGTATTGCAAGGCTTTTATTTCATAGCTTGTGGGCTTCCTTCTTGTCTGTTGGAAGCTGTTCTGAGGAAAGGAATGCAGCGATAGGGTCCATCCAACTTGGTCCTAGTTCAATGATATTAATCTAAGCTAGTTCCGAAGAGGTGATGCTCGGCTCTGGGATGAACCCTAGCTTGATTGTTCCTTTAATTTTTGAGTTAATGGTGGAGGCTAGGCAGGCAAGGGCATACGCATGTGTGTTCTAATCCCGGATTATTTGATTCAACTCATGGTGGTCGAATCTTGTGAGCAAGGAATTTGCCGTTTTCATGTAGGCGGCCATGTAGTCATTTTTAGCTGCATACTCCCCTTTCAACTGGTTGATGACAAATTTCAAGTCATAGAAAATAAGCAACCGTCATGCACCAAGGTGAAGTGCGTTACAAAGGCCGGTTAGCAATGCTTCGTATTCGGCCTCATTAATTGATGCATCAAAGCCCAGTTTTACTGCTTGCTCGATTATTGCCCCTTTAGGGGTCATGATTACTACGCCTGCCCCACTGCCACGTTGGTTGGATGATCCATCACAGTACATCTGCCAAATGTCTCCAACATACATTCGCCTGTTGGGTTTAGGTTGCACTTGATTGGACTTGAGGTCGGCATAGCATCCCGTGAACTCAGCTACAAAGTCGGCGAGCACTTGCCCCTTTATGGCAGCCCTAGTCAAAAACTAGCTATCATATTGGCCGAGTTCCAAAGCCCATTTCGAGACTCGCCCTGATGCTTCCACGCTGTGGAGCGCTGACTGGAGGAGATAGTTCGTTAATACCCCTATGGTGTGAGCTTGAAAGTAGTGCATCAATTTTCTTGCAACCACCACGAGAGCAAGGATGAGCTTTTCTAGTGGTAGATATCGCGTTTCGGTGTCGACCATGGCCTTGCTTGCATAGTAAATTGGCCACTATTCCCTGAGTTTTTCTTTTAGTAGCACGGCGCTGATTGCCTGGTCAGATACCGCCAGATACAAGACGAGCGGATCACCTGCCGATGGAGTTACCAAGAGTGGTACTGATTGGAGATAAGTTTTCAAGCCATCCAGTGCGGCTTGGCACTCGGGGGTCCATTCAAATGTTTTGCCCTGCCAAAGTGTATGAAAAAATTATTGGTAGCGATCGGAGGAACGACTGATAAACCTATTTAGGGCAGCGGCCATCCTCATCAACTTTTGAACTTCTTTGACTAACCGAGGGGAGCCGAGTTCTAGAATTGTTGTGATCTGCCTCGGGTTGGCCTCTATTCCACGATGGTTGACTATATAGCCAAGAAATTTGTCGGATCCGATGCCGAATGCACATTTTGAGGCGTTCAGTTTCATCTTGTACTTTCGAAGAATGCCAAAGGTCTTTGCTAAATCGGCTAGATGGGCGTTCTTTTCCTTGGGCTTCACCACCATGTCATCGATGTATACTTCCGTAGTGCGGCCGAGTTGTTCCTTGAACATAGTGGTAACCAGTCTCTAGTAAGTTGCCCCTGCATTCTTCAGTCTGAAGGGCATGACCTTGTAGCAATAGGTTCCCCTTGAGGCGAGGAATGCGGTCTTTTCTTGATCCTTCGGATGCATGGGAATTTTGTGATGACCCTTGTAGGCATCCAAGAAGCTCATGCACTGATGATGTGCCGTTGTGTCAAAAAATTAGTCGATTTTGGAAAGAGGAAAACAATCCTTTGGATAGGCCCTATTCAAGTCCATGAAATCGACGCAAACGCGGCAAGATCTATTTTTCTTCTTTACAACCATGGTATTGGACAACAATGTGGGATATGTGACTTCATGAATTGCTGTGACATCAATCAATCTGTCAACTTCATTAACAACGACCGATGCATGCTCTGCGGCTGACCGCCGATTTTTTTGAATGATTGGTTTGACTTTTGGATCAACATTTAAACGATGTTGGGCCACGATTGGATCCACCCCTGGCATCTTGTACGATGTCCACGCAAACACATCAAGGTTGTCGAGTAAAAAGGATACAAGCTCGCGTCTGTCAACTTTGCCCAAAGGGGTGTTGATCATGAAGTATCAGGACTCCTATTGATTTCGATCCGATCAAGGTCTTTAGTTGCTTTTTCGCTAGGGATTTTCCCAATGTCCTCGAGGCTCTCTCGATTCGGTACTTCAATCGAGTTTACTTCCAGTTCCTTTGGCCTCTTTGTAACAGCAATAAGATAGCATGCTTGTGCCGATTTCTGAGAACCTCGAATTTGCTCGATGCCATACTCAGTTGGAAAACAAAGTAGTTGATGGTAGCTGCTTGGCACAGCCTGCATGGTATGCAACCAAGACCTTCCCATGATGAGATTGTATGGTGACAGGAGTTTGACGACCAGAAATTCTACGTCTATTGATCTGGTACCTGCCTGTACTGGTAGTGTGATCTTACCTAAGAGATACTCAGGGTTGGTGTTGAAGCCGAACAATGGGTAATCGGCTAGCAACAAATCTGAATTAGTGAAGCCGAGTTTAACAAACGTCTTGTAATACATTATTTTCGAAGTGCTTCCCCGATCGATGAGAACACATTTAACTGTGAATCTGTTCATGCGTAGCTCGATGACGAGGGGATCGGCGTGGGGGAGAGTTATTCCATCTAGGTCAGTGCCATTGAACTAATCCTCCCAATTTCATGGGGCCGTTTGGCTAGTGTGATCGGCTTGAGCAGGCTAGGTTGCAACTGAACTGTATGTACCTCGGCTGACGATGGTAGGCTGTATATTATGTTAATTACGTCGAGTGGAGGTGAATCCGGCCGTAGGGCTACCGTGTTCGATGGATTATTCTTTCGGACGTCTTGCACCAACCGGCCGTCTTGTACTAATTCTTCCAGGTGGTCCTTCAGTGCATAACAGCTGTCGGTATCGTGGCCATGGTCCTTGTGATATTCGCACCGCTTATCCCTTCTCCTTGTATCAGGAGGCCCCATCATTTTGGACGGCCATTTAAAGAACGAATGATGTTGGACTTTGGATAAGATCTTACTGATCGGCTCTGCCAATTTCGTATACTTTTTGTTTAAACATCTTGTGCGCTACTATCCACTTGATATTTTTTTGTTTGATCGGTCTGAACACTAATCACTTGATCGGCGCGAATCACGCCTTTTGTCTCGTTTAGCTTGAGTCCGAGGTTCAGCGCTCCTTGATGGCACAACGCTTATCGGCAGAACTAGACCAGATGGAGTCGACTTAACAACTTTTTGTCCGGCCTTGACTCGCAGGGCATTGGCTTCCATCTTACAATATTCTTCAACTTTTTTCATTAGTGACCAAACTGTTTTGGGGGGCTGTTTGGTCAATGAACTGCGAAGAGGACTATCAGGATGTAATCCCATCTTAAAGGCAGTAATGGCCATGGAATCATTGCAGGCATCATCCACTAGGTTGAAACATTCCCAATAGCAGGGCGAATACTCACGGAGGGTCTCTTCTGGTTAATTTGCATGGCCCAGAGAGAGTCAGCTTGCTTTGGCTGAACTTCGTTGGTGATGAGTCTTGCCCTGAAGGATTTTTGGAGTTGATAAAAGCTTTTTATTGACACCGGCTCCAGTTTATAGTACCATTAACGGCCTTCGGTCCCAGGCTACTTGGAAACATTCAACACAAGAGGGCCTTATCACCAGCATGCAACGTCATCGCTTGTTTATAATGATGAATATGGTCAGTGGGATATGATTTTCCGTCAAATAGGGTGAACGCCAGTGCTTTGAACTTTTTGGGCAGCACAGCCCTTGCAATGTGTCGCACGAAAGGGTTATGCCTGTCTTCTTCATCCGAATCATCACTTCTTTTCCCTCGCTTATGCTGTACGCACAGACTTCCTTCAGATGAGTTGGATATATCGACTCGTCCCTTATTTCTGGGTTCCTAGGATGGTGAGTTAGAATCACTGCCATTATCATTTTTCTGAAGTCGACGTCGTCGATCATTCTTCTTTCCTAGGGATCGACCCCGGTCATGGCATGCGGCCTATTGGGATTTGGCCAGCTCTAGGGCCAGTTCCTAGTGCAGGCGCTCATTTTCAGCTATCATATCTTCTAGACGCTGTTCATTTCACTTTGCTTGATCCATGATTGTCTGCATAGTCTCTTGCACAGTCTCTTGCACAAAAGTTGAGGGTGAGGTCTGAGCTACTGGGTCGAAGTTCAAGGCTCGTCGCACGGTGATATTCTCCAGTCCAAGCATGTTTCTTGGAGTGATGTCATCTCTTGGCGTAACGTCATTAGTAACTACCGAAGGATCATTTGTTACGCTCACCATGGATGCACTTGAATATTCTCACAGACGGCGCCAATTATGGAGAAGTGGTTTGAAAATACTCCAGTATCCAATCAGACGTCTTTGATCCTCTAATTGCTACCTGAAAAAGGGATAAACACTCTAGTCGGGGGTGCTAGAATTAACACTCCGACGGACAAGTTAGAATCCTCTCTAGTTTACTTTTATTTCAAGTTACTTCCTCTATTCTCACATACCTACTTTAGTTGACATTCCTCCATTTTTATATTACCTCTAGGCCCGAGGGTCGGGCCCACTCTTGGTCTCGCATGTAGTTACCTAGTTAACCTTCCTGTTGAGTATTGGCTCTTGTTCAGCTCTTTGTACGAACGATTCACTAATTTGGCGTTATCAGCCCTCAGTCAAGGCCGAATTACTTTGGCCGGATATCAATCAAATGCCTTGGCCTCTTCCTAACTAATTTTATTCAGCCTCCACAAGAAGACATAGAGCTACCTGACTTGGCTATGCCCCTAGTTTTACTGCTTTGATCTTTTTTTTTCAAGTTTTTATGATGCAGAAGCCATTTTGATTTAAATCAGAGAGTTGGAGAATGTACTTGTGTTGAAATCAATGTAATTAAAGTTGCAAGTACCGAAAACTTTCTTTTTGGTCCCAAAACGGCCTAAGTTGTAAAAAGGTAAAATTTTGAACAAAATCAACTTTTATTAAAGCTTTTCAAAATCGTTTTCAGGAATGATCACTGCTTAACACGCATGGAATCAACCTTCAAAATGTACAGCCCCGAATCAATAGACTGGAACTACCCATAATTGCATCCGCCATGCCAGCCCTTCTGCCAAAATGACAATCACCCAACCGAGTTAATTGATAATAGAGAAAGATGGCCTAATCAAATAAGCGAATAGGATAGTTGAGTTGGAGATGGTTATGGCCGAACTTCAGGATAAAGTTGCCTACGTATCCCAAAGCTGGGAATCAGGCCTTACATAGTTCGGGTCAGGTTCACTCGAGTATTAACTCTCTTATTTTGTGCTCTAACTTTTGCCAAAGTCGCCCTTTAGGGTTTTCAACCTTGCGAGCTTAATTTTTCTTTATTTCTAATTTTTTATGCTCTAACTTTTGCCTAAATCGTCCTTTTGGGTTTTCAGCCTAGCAAGCCTGTCAAGGGTAATATTTCTTCAACTTGTCCATGTTGATCAGCTGTGAAAACTCCAAGCCATCCAAATCCATGAGAATAATTGCCCCTCCTGACTAGATTGACTTGATAATATAAGGACCAATCCAATTGGGTCTGAACTTGCCTCTAGGGTCATGAATGTGAGTCGTGTTGTCTTTAAGTACCATGTCTCCTTCCTTAAGATTCCTAGACTTAACTTTCTTGTTAAAAGCCCTAGTAATACGGCGTTGGTAGCCTTGGACATGATACAATGCCCTTAGTCTTCTTTCATCAAATAACATCAGTTCCTTAAATCTACTCTGTTGCCAATCTGCCTCTGCTATTTGACACTCGGCCATAACTCGCAACGACGACACTTCAATTTCAATTGGCAGAACAGCCTCCATCCCATAGATGAGAGAATACGGGGTTGCTCATGTAGATGTTCGGATTAAGGTTCTGTAGCCCTAGAGTGCAAATGGCAGTTTATTCGGCCAGTCTCTATATGTTTCAACCATCTTCTGCAGAATGTTATTGATATTCTTGTTTGTGGCCTTAATAGCTCCATTGGTTTGTGGTCTATACGTCGATGACTTATGAAAAGCCACGTTGACTTTCTCAAGCAGATCCACCACCTCTTTCTTGAAGTGCGAACCATTATCGGAGATGATCTCGTTCGGAATGCCGTAGCGGTAGATGATATTGTTCTTGATAAACTTAGCCACATGCGATGCCTTCAATACAGAGTAAGACTGGGCCTCCACCCATTTCATGAAGTAGTCAATCGCCACCAGGATAAACTTATGCCCAGTTAACCCCTTTGGCGAGATGGCACTGATAACGTCGATTTCCCAAACGAAAAAAGGCCACGGTGAAGTCATGTTATAGAGCTTTGATGGCGGAATGTTCATGTGATTAGCATGGACTTGACATTTGTGGTATCGCTGAACAAAACCAATACAATCTTCCTCCATGGTTGACCAGTAATAGCCCTATCTGACAATCTTTCAGGCTTGAATCACACCATTCATGTGTGCCCCACACTCTCCTCCGTGGATAACCTCCATAAGACACTTCGATTCCTTTTCCTCAACACAACTTATGCATCCCCAGATGACCTCTCTTGTATAGCTTACATCCGCAGATGATAAATTGGATGGCCAGATGCCGTATTCCCCGCTTATCTTTGGCACTTGTCCCTGGTGGATACGTTTCTTTTTCTAGCAAATTTCAAATGTCGTAATACTAAGGGTTTTTGTCTCGAACCTTATCTATTGCGGTGATGGTCTAGTAAGCAGGCGTGTACTTCCGTTCAATGATGATTGGACGCATCTTTACTCCCAACAGGATGTCTACCATGGAAGATAGAGTTGCTAATGCATTAGCGAACCGATTGCCCTCTCTCAACAAATGTGTAAATGTCAATTTTTCAAACCTAGGAATCAGAATATCCAAGGCTTGATGATACATCTTTATGTTCTCTTTTTTGACCTTCCAATCCTCTTTAGCTTGAGAGACAACCAAATTTGAATCTCCTTTGACATCCAACCTTTTTGCCCCTAGTTCTAGGGCAGCTTCCAAACCAACAATGCACACCTCATATTCTGCTACATCATTGGACACTCTAAACCGAGTTTGAACGCTAAGGGTATATGGGAATCATCGGGTGCTATGAGCAACACACTTATCCCATAACCGTATTGATTAACCGCCCCGTCAAAGTACATCGTCTACGTTTCCTCTTCTACATGCAGAATGTCTTCATCTGGGAACAGATATTCCACAGCTTCATCTCCTTCTACTAGATGGTCTGCTAGGAATTTCACCATAGCTCTTCCTTTAATAGATTTGCGCGTGACATATTTGAGATCAAATTTAGAGAGAAGAAGCAACCAATGAGCTAGCTTACCTGTAAGTGTTGGTTTCAAAAAGAGATATTTAACGGGATCTAATGTCGAAACCAAGATTACAGAATGAGCTAACTAGTAGTGCCTCAACTTCTTGGTAGCCCATACCAGGGCTAGGCAAGCTTTCTCCAGGAGAGTGTAGTGGGTCTCATAGTCTAGCATCTTTTTGCTCAAGCGTTAGATGGCCTTCTCTATATTGGCTTCAGATTATTGAGGTAGCATGCACCCCATAATTGAATTCGTCATTGACAAGTATAACATCAATGGTTTCTCCAGTTATGGTGGTGATAACACGGGTGGATTCAACAAATTCTGCTTGACTTGTTCAAATGCAAATTGTCAACAATTGTTCCATTGGAACTTCTTTCTCTTCTTCATGAGACCAAATAGTGGTTCATAAGTCAAAGTTAGTTTTGAAATAGACCTTCTTATGAATTGCACTTTACCAAGAAAGCCTCGTACCTCATTTTCAGTTCTTGGTGGTGGCATTTCTAAGATAGCTTCGATTTTGGACGGATCCACTTCAATTCCCCTCTGTATGTGTCACGACCCAAACCTGCCCCTATGGGTTAAGCGTCGTAACCGGCCAGTAATCCTCGAATTACCAAAGGCCTCTTAATAGATAATATATAGTTAGGGGCTGCAGAAGAAAATATACAAAATAACATAGTCCATTGGGCTATGTTGACATACATGGGATAGAAATTTGAAACTTTATATAAAATATACATGTAAGATGTCATATTCACATAAGTCTTGCAATACTGTACAAGCATCATCAAAATGGACTTAGCCCAGTGTGCAGATAAACAAAAACAAGACAAAACATAAACGTCATGATAAACTAAATAACTCTTAGCATAGTCCATGAAACTTAACTTCTATACATGGGAACCTCCCTGGGAGGCACGGTGGTTGCCTGACCCCAAACTTTCTAGGCAGCAGCTTAGGCCTGGTCACACGCTTGCTCACCTACATACATAATATAAATAATGAGCGAAAGCCCAGTGAATAATAACAGAGTGAAGGGTTTAAATGAATGATATCCCCTACCAGATTCGGAAAACAGATTCATATTTATATTCTTGTTCGAAGCATAATAGAAATCAAATCTAATACAGATTCATATTCTTATTCTTCATGTTTGAGTAAACTTGGTACATTCAATATTGCTAACAGATCATATATAGAGCATTATGGTTCATACTTGTCATTTCCATAAGGAACCTCTGGTACTGGGAATGGATAACTTGTCATTTCCATAAAGGAACCTCCAATACTAGGAACGAATAATATACTTGAACCATAGAATTGTTGCCATGAGTACTTGTCAATAATTGGACAATCATTCATTGTACAGAACATAACATTTCATAAAAAAGGTCTTATTCCATATACAGAAAATAAATAAATTTGAACATAGCTTTACTAAGTTATTACTCGCAATTGGCTCCGAAACAAACAGATGGCATAGACAAATCCAATGTCTTGTGGCGCGTGACCTACACTAACATAGAACGAATACGTATTGAATTACATACCCAAAATCATTAACTTAGTTCTTTCTTATCTTGGTGTGTTTCTAACTTTTGTCCTTATTATTTTGTCTTAATCTTGGCCTATTAATGCCTAGGATGTAATGAGGATGCTAAAATGCACTTGGAAACATTTAACAAAACTTATTGAAAATAGGGGTCCTGCTCAAGCGCAACTTCCTTCGCTCGAGCAGACATGAAGAATGTGAGTGGCTGCTCGAGCGCACCTTTCTTCACTCGAGCGGTTTGTAAAAGTACTGGTTGTGTGATTTTCACACTTGACGGATGCTCGATGGTCTTTTGAGCATGAGACTCAGGTCCTCGCTTGAGCGCAACTCTTGTCACTTGAACGGTCTACAAAACATGTGAACTTTTGAGAGCATGCATTTTACGCTAGAGCTAAGTTTTGGTCACTCAAGTGGAAGTGCAAAAATAAAGGTGGTTGCTCGAGCGCAGGACCTATCGCTCGAGTGGAGAGGTCAAATTCTAGAATTTCTAGATTGCACTCCTAAGTCCAAAACTCAACTTCAAAGCTACGTTTTACATCCTTTTGGCCCCAAAACTTGAGGGAACATATGTACACTTGGAAAACATCGTGAATTCAAAACCATTTCGCAAAAATTAAGGCCCAAAGGCTTGTCAATTGTATGAAATCAAACTTGAAATGTTAAAATGTCACATGAACTTAACATGCAAGTAATTCTTGACTTCAAGGCCTTAAAAACAAGATCAAATAAAATGTTCAACTCAAGAACATGAGGAATTCGTAGAAGAAGATCAAAATAAGGACATGCAAGAGGAAAATTCTTTGAAAACAACCTCAAATTATGATGGAATGAGCATGCATGCATGATATGGTTAAGTTCTCTTCATTTCTAATTCACTTCTTGTATCATCCAACTTAATTCTGTAGAGTTCATGTCCTACACATCATAATTATACAATCTAAAGGTTGAATTCTTACCTAGGCTTGTCAATGATGCTTAGATGATCAATTGTTAGAAGTTCCAAGCCAAAATCTCTAAGTTCTCTAGCAATCCTCTTAATTTGAGTTCAAACTTCTTCTTCTTCTCTCTCTCTCTCTCCGATGTTTGGTGAGTACAAAGATGATCAAAAATGACTTCTAGAGGCTATTTTGGCCTTATATAGGCTTGGATTAAGGAATTCATTAATTAGGCTTAATTGTGCATTAATTATTCTAATTATTTCACTCTCAATCGAACTTCAATTGAACCTACCACAATGTTCTAAAAATTCCAACTAATACATATACCAAGTCGATTTCGTGATTGGTTGCTGATAAGGCCTTCAATTCGGAGAACAAATCAGAAACAAAAACAGATATTCCTACCATAGACAGATATAAACACAAATAATGCAATGCACATGTAATTAACTTAGGATTTGACCTTAATTACTTATTAGGCATAATTAATCATGGTTAATAAGCTAATCACAGGTCAGGGTTGTTACAGTCTTCCCCCCTTAATGAGTTTGGTCCTTCAAACTCGGATTACCTTCATGTTGGAAAAATATCGTGTCCAGAGGGAACAAATCTAGGTATCTGTTCTTCATATCCTCTTCTGTCTCCCATGTTGCATATGTTTCTCCGTGGTTTTGCCAATCCATTTTCACCAACGGAATTTCTTTGTTCCTCAATCTTTTGATTCTTTGATTCACAATTTGAATTGACATTTCTTTATATGTGTAGTCATCTTTTAGAAGCACATGAGTCGGCCCAATTACATGGAGCAAATCTCGTAAATATTCCCGAAGCATCAAAACATAAAAAACGTTATGCGTATATTCCATGACCGGCGGTAAGGCTAGTTGATACGTCATCGAATTGATCTTCTCAAGAATTTCATAAGGTTCAATATATCTCAGTGCTAGCTTGCCTTTCACTCCAAATTGTGTCTGGCGCTTCATTGGAGTTATCTTGATGAACACATGATCGCCAACTTTGTATTCTCTATCTCTTCTTTGGACATACGCATAACTCTTTCGGCAACTTTGTGCAGTTTTCAATCTTTGTTGAAGCAATTTCATGTTTTCTGTTGTTTCTTGCACCAGTTCCGGTGCCAACAAAGGTCTATTACCTACCTTGGCCCAACAAAGCAAAGAACGGTATTTTCTACTATACAAAGCTTCATAAGGAGCCATTCCAATGCTTGAGTGATTGCTGTTATTATATACAAATTCAGCCAGAGGGAGGTAAGTTTCCCAATTCTCTTGGAAATCTAGGGCACACATTCATAACATATCCTCCAAAGTTTGATTAGTTCGTGCAGATTGGCCATCCGTCTGTGGGTGGTAAGCACTAGTCAATCGCAGTTCAGTCTCCAGAGCCTATTCTAAACTCTACCAAAATCTTAATGTGAATTTTGAATCTCTGTCAGATACAATGGATACTGGCACACCATGCAACCTCACAATCTCATTCATATATGTGTTAGCCAGCTTGTCCGCATTATAAATAGTTTTAATAGGCAGAAAATGAGCAAATTTCATCAAACGATCAACTATGAACGAGATAGAATCCATACCTCGAGAAGAGCGAGGCAATCCCACAGTGAAGTCCATGGTAATGTGCTCCCATTTCCACTTTAGTATTGGAAGCGGTTGTAGCAAACCAGCGGGTCGTTGATGTTCAGCTTTAACTTGTTGGCAGTGGAAACATCTAGCCACAAAATTTGCGATACACTTTTTCATTCGGGCCACTAGAAATTCTATTTCAAGTCATGTACATCTTTGTGTTTCCCAGATGCATAGCAAATTTCAAATTGTGAGCTTTAGTCATGATGCGTTTCCACAAGTCAAAACAATCCGACACACAAAGGCGGATTCTAAAATTTCAACACATCACTATCAAGCACAAATCCCGGTCTCGATTTTAAGTCAATCTCATTAATAATTTTCTTCAAAAACTCATCTTCACATTGTTTCTCTCTAACTTCTTCAATGATTGCAGGTTGGGCAGAAATGGCAGCTAAAATTTTGCTCTGTTCATGCAACACAATTTCAATCCCATTCTTCTCCAAATCACATAACAACTCTCTCTGACCGGTGAGCAAACACGACAAATTTCCAGTAGATTTTTGGCTCAATGCATCTGCAACGATATTTTCTTTCCCTGCATGATGCATAATTTGTAAATCATAGTCCTTGAGCAGTTCCAACCATCTTCTTTGTCTCATGTTCAACTCTTTTTGGGTGAAGAAATATTTTAAGCTTTTATGATCTGCATACACTTCACAAGTTACTTTGTACAGTTAATGGCGCCAAATTTTCAAAGCAAACACCATGATTTCCAGTTCAAGATCATGAGTCAAGTAATTCTTTTCATGAGGATGAAGTTGCCGAGAAGCGTAAGCAATCACCATATCGTTTTGCATTAACACACAACCCAAACCCTTATAGGAGGCATCATTGTAAATGTGAAACCCATCAGTTCCATTAGGCAAGGTCAGAATTGGTGCAGTTACCAGTCTAGTTTTCAATTCTTGGAAGGCTGACTCTCGTTGATCATTCCAGTCAAATGGTACATTTTTCTATGTCAATTGTGTCATTGGCATAACAAGTTTCGAGAAATCTTTTACAAATCTTCTGTAATAGCCAGCAAGTCCCAGAAAAATCCTAACTTCTGACACATTTGTTGGTCTAGGCCAGTCCACAATAGTTTCAATTTTCTGTGGGTCAACAGAGATACTATCCTTGTTGATTATATGCCCCAGAAATGCCACACTATTAAGCCAAAATTCACATTTGGAAAATTTTGCATATAACTTTTTTTCCCTTAGGACCTGAAGAGCAATTCTCAAATGATTATCATGTTCTTCCCTGCTTTTAGAATAAATCAATATATCATTGATGAACACAACAATAAACTCATCAAGAAATTGTTTGAACACTCTATTCATTAAGTCCATAAATGTTGCGGGTGCATTAGTTACTTCCAACGGCATTACCAAAAATTCATAGTGTCTGTATCTAGTTTTGAATGAAGTTTTCTCTACATCTTCTGCCTTGACTTTTAACTAGTAATACCCAGATTTAAGATCTATATTGGAGAACACTTGTGCTCCTTGAAGTTGGTCAAACAAATCGTCTATTCGTGGCAATGGATATTTGCTCTTCGCGGTTACTTTGTTCAACTCACGGTAGTCAATACACAACCTCAAAGACCCATCTTTCTTTTTGACAAACAACACTGGAGCTCCCCAAGGGGAGGTGCTCGGACGGATGAATTTCTTGTCTAAGAGTTCTTGGAGTTGGACTTTCAATTCTTTTAGCTTGGAAGTTGACATTCTATAAGGGGTCTTAGAAATTGGTTGTATCCCGGGTTCTACATCAATAGTAAACTCAATTTCTCTATCAATTAACTCCCCAGGTAGGTCAGTAAGAAATACATCAGAAAGTTCACAAACCACAGGAATCGTTTCCATATTAGCACTATCCGAAAACTCAGTCAATACACAACACAAGTAGTCCCGACACAACCACCCCATTTTCAGCAAAAACAAACTCAGGCAAACCAGGTGGTCTAAACATGACGTTTTTATTTGCACAATTAATAGTGGCACAATATTTCATCAACCAATCCATGCCCAATATACAATCAAAATGATCAATGCTCAAAGGCAACAAATCAATTTACAATGTCATATCACTAATTACAATGTCACATGTCGGATATACATAAGCACATATCATAGAACCTCCAGATGGTACAGATACAGAGAGTAAACAATTCATAGGTTCTAATGGTCGAGTCAATTTTCATGAAAAAGCATGTGACACAAAAGAGTGTGTAGAACTGGAATCTATCATGACATACGCATTTTGAGCACAGATGGAAATTATACCTGACACCACAGATTCGGTGTTTTGTACATCTCCAGGCACTAGCGCAAACACTCTCCCTTGCCTTAGTGTTTCATTCCCGGTATTACTACTGGTATTAGTTCTCGCATTGGTCCTCGTTACAGGAGCAGATCCGGCTGAACTTGTTATAGGATGGTTAGCATTGTCAAATCTTAGCGGACAATCTCTAATCATGTGGCTAGTCTTGCCATACCGAAAACACGCACCCGAGTTACGGTAACACATGCCTTTATGCTTCTTTCCACAATCGGGACAATTTGGAATAGAGCCATTACTCTGGCTAGAGCTATTGGAGGACCCTGTATTCTGCCTTTTTGAAAATGACCGGCCCATCTTGAAATTGAATCGAGATTGTTTACCCTTCCATTCAGTTGATGGAGCTGGAGCTTGTTTCTTTGCTGCCAAAATGGCCTCTGCCATCAATGCTCTATCAAGTGCTGCTACATATGTCGGTAACTTCAAGACGCCAACTCAGTCTAACACCTCTAAATCCAAACCGCCTTCAAATTTTCACACCTTCTTGTAATCAATATCCACCATGTGTGGGGCAAACCAAGCCAATTCAGTGAATTTAGCTTCATACTCGTCTACTGACATTCTTTCCTGCTTAAGTTCTTAAAATTCTGACACTTTCCGATCTTTGAAGCATTGGGGAAAATACTTGTTGTAGAAAATCTCATTAAATTGAGTCCACGTCATGTTCCCATTATTAGCTTGGACCAATAACCACCACATTCGAGCTTCATCTTTTAACGTGTAGGTGGCCAAAAGGATTCTTTGTGTTTCAGATCATGGAAACACTTTAAATAGTTTCTTCATTTTGAGCAACCAGGTTTTTGCCTTTAAGGGTTCAATGCCACCCAAGAAAGTTTCTAGCTTCATTTTCATGAACTTCTGAGTTAGGTTGATTATATCATTGTTATTTGGCTTGTATTATGTTGGTGGAGGCGGATGGGGCAAAGGTTGTTGCCTTTGTTATTATGTTAGTGTTTCGGTCAGAGCTGCGAGCATTTGTTCCATACGACTCATGCGAGCCTCCGAGGATTCACTTGTATCATTACTTCTTGCATTTTCCATGATGCTATAGAGAGACAAGGTAATAATAAACATAGAAATAATCTTGTTCATTTCTTTCAATTTCATTTGTTCAGGTTCAAATTCAGTTTTCAGATTTATAAAAGATTATCACACACTCACACAATTGGATGAAATGTCCCTATCTTTTTTCTAGGACATCCTATAGCTCATATGGACTCATCTATACTTTATAACATGTGCTCTGATACCACTCTGTCACGACCTAAACTCGTCTCTATAGGTTAAGTATCGTAATCAACCAGTAATCCTCAGATTATCGAAGGCCTCTTAACAGAATAACATATAGTTAGGGGCTACGGAAGCTAATATACAAAATAACGTAGTCCATTGAGCTGCATTGACAAACATGGGATAGAAATTTGAAACTTTATGTACAATATATATGTAAGATGTTATATTCACATAAGTCTTGCAACATCGTACAAGTATTATCAAAAGGGACTTAGCCCAGTGTGCAGATAAACAAAAACAAGACAAAACATAAACGTCATGATACACTAAATAACTCTTAGCATGGTCCACAAAACTTGACTTCTATAAATGGGAACCTCCCCGGGAGGCACAGTGGCTGGCTGACCCCAAACTTTCCAGGCAGTAGCTTAGGCCTGGTCATGCGCTTGCTTGCCTACATACATAATATAAATAGTGAGCGAAAGCCCAATAAATAATAACAGAGTAAAGGGTTTAAATGAATGATATCCCTTACCAGATTCGGAAAACAGATTCATATTTATATTCTTGTTCAAAGCATAACAGAAATCAGATCAAATACAGATTCATATTCACATTCTTTATGCTTGAGTAAACTTGGTACATTCAATAGTGCTAACAGATTATATACAGAGCATTACAGGTCATACTTGTCAGTTCCATAAGGAACCTCTAGCACTGGAAACGGATAACTTGTCAGTTCCATAAAGGAACCTCCAGTACTGGGAACAGATAACTTGGTAGTTTCATAAAGGAACCTTCAGTATTGGAAACGAATAACATACTTGAACAACAGAATTGTTGCCATGAGTACTTGTCAGAAACTAGACAATCATTCATTGTACAGAACATAACATTTCATAAAACAGGTCTTATTCCATATACAGAAAATAAATAAAGTTGAAGATAGATTTACTAAGTTATTACTCACAGTTGGCTCCAAAGAAAATAGACAGCGTAGATAAATCAGATATCTTGTGTCATGTGACCTACACAGACATAGAATAGATACGTATTGAATTACACACCCGAAATCATTAACTTAGTTCTTTCTTATCTTGGTGTGTTTCTAACATTTATCCTCATTATTTTGTCTTAATCTTGGCCTAGGAATGCCTAGGATGCAATGAGGATGTTAAAATGCACTTAGAAACATTTAACGAAACTTGCTAAAAATAGGGGTCCCGCTCGAGCGCAACTTCCTTCGCTCGAGCGGACATGCAAAATGTGAGTGGTCGCTCGAGCGCACCTTCTTTCACTCAAGTGGTCTGTAAAAGTACTGGTTGTGTGATTTTCAAGCTCGACTGTCGCTCGAGCGTGAGACTCAGGTCCTCGCTCGAGTGCAACTCTTGTCGCTCAAGCGGTTTGCAAAACATTTGAACTTCTGGGAGCATGCATTTTACGCTCAAGCTAACTTTTGGTCGCTCTAGCAGAAGTGCAAAAATAAAGGTGGTTGCTCGAGCGCAGGATCTGTCGCTTGAGCAGAGAGGTCGAATTCTGGAATTTCCAGATTGCACTCCTAAGTCCAAAACTCAACTTCAAAGCCATAATTTACATCATTTTGGCCCCAAAACTTGAGGGAACATATGTATACTTGGAAAACATCATGAATTCAAAACCATTTCGCAAAAATTAAGGCCCAAAGGCATGTCAGTTGTATGAAATCAAACTTGGAATGTTAAAACATCACATGAACTTAACATGCAAGTAATTCTTGACTTCAAGGCCTTTAAAATAAGATCAAATAAGATGTTCAACTCGAGGACATGAGGAATTCGTTGAATAAGATCAAAATAAAGACATGCAAGAGGGAAATTCTTTGAAAACAACCTCAAATTGGGATGGAATGAGCATGCATACATGATATGGTTCAATTCTCTTCATTTCTAACTCAATTCTTGTATCATCCAACTTAATTCTCTAGAGTTCGTGTCCTACACATCATAGTTGTACAATCTAAAGGTTGAATTCTTACCTTGGCTTTTCAATGATGCTCTAGATGATCAATTGTTGGAAGTTCCAAGCCAAAATCTCTAAGTTCTCTAGCAATCCTCTTAATTTGAGCTCAAACTCCTGTTCTCTCTCTCTCTCTCTCTCCCCCACGTTTTGTGAGTACAAAGATGATAAAAAATGACTTCTAGAGGCTATTTTGGCCTTATATAGTCTTGGATTAAGGAATTCATCAATTAGGCTTAATTGAGCATTAATTATTCTAATTATTTCGCTTTAAATCGAATTTCAATTGAACCTACAACAATGTTTTAAAAATTCCAACTAATACATATACCAAGTCGATTTCGTGATCGGATGCCAATAAGGCCTTCAATTCAGAGAACAAATCAGAAACAGAAACAGATATTCCTGCCACAAGCAGATATAAACACAAATAATGCAATGCACATGTAATTAACTTAGGATTTCACCTTAATTACTTATTAGACATAATTAATCATGGTTAATCAGCTAATCACAGGTCAGGGTTGTTACAATGTGATTAGGAAACCTAGCATCTTCCTTGTCGTCACCCCAAAGGTGCACTTTTGGGGGTTGAGCCTCAATTTATACTCTCTGATCCGTTGAAAGAATTTCTCCAGTGCGGTGTAGTGGCTTTCTCGCCCTTTGGACTTAACAATCATGTCGTCTACGTACATCTCAACTTTTTTGTGGATCATGTTGTGCAGAATGGTGGTTGCAGCCCTTTGGTAAGTAGCCCCAACATTCTTTAACCCACATTGCACGACTCGGTAGCAATAAGTGCCCTACGGAGTAGTTAAAGTAGTTTTCTCCCTATCCTCGGGTGCCATCAGAATCTAATTATACCCGAAAAATCCATCCATGAATGATAACAGTGCGTGGTCGGCGGTGAAGTTTACCAACTCATCTATGTATGGCAAAGGGAAGTCATCCTTTAGACTAGCCTTATTCAGATCTCTGAAGTCGACACAAACTTTGATTCTGCCATCATTCTTTGGAACTGGAACAATATTGGCCAACCACATCAGATACTCAAATGCAAGTAAGAACCTTGCCTCAATCTGTTTGGTGATCTCCTCTTTGATTTTCAACATCTAGCCCGGGCGGACTCTGTGCAGCTTTTACTTAACTGGTCGGGCCTCAAGGTCAGAAGGAATCCGGTGCTATACAATCTCAGGATTGATTCCAGGCACGTCTTCGTAGGACCACGAGAAAACATCTTTAAAATCTTTTAATAAAGCGATTAAATGCTCGCGTTCCTCCAAAGACAACGTGGACCCAATCAAGACCAAATGGGGATCCTTCTTGGTACCCACATTAATTGCAATGATTTTATCAGTACAGGTTTAACATGCCTCGCCTCCTCTTGGTCATCCAAAAATTTCAAAATCCGAGGAATTTCTTCCTCTTCATTTAAGTCAAAATTTTGAAAAACAAGATCAATACAACAAACCAAAGGCACAGAAAAATAGGCAAAGTCTACTACATTTCTATTCAAACAGTCTGGATCCATAGTTACTGCTGGCTCAAAAGAAAAACTGAAAGACGACCAAAACATGACCTTGGTATCCGGGTTACCACTCTCTGAAATACTAGAATCTGACTCTGATCGCACAGACTCAGTGGAATCAGATTCGGACTCACTATTCGATTCAGAACTGCTGATGACGCCTTTCTTAAACTTCAAAACCAGTCATGGAGCCTCAGACACGTCCACAATAAGATTAGAGAAATTCGTTACTGGTTTATCCTCGATCATTGAGATAGTAAAACTATCCCCCAAGTTGACGGACTTGGCTCCAGGAGTAGAACTTGCCATTAGATCAACTAGTGCTTTTCCCAACAACTCTTTTCTTCAATATCTAGGCTTACTATCCTGTCTTGATTTGTGTTAGGGCTCAAGTCTATTTGCTTATTCTTCTCTTCCGGTAACTGGTGTCCGAAGAAGATCTCGAACCCCGGACATCTAGTTTTTGTCTTCTAATCATACCTAGGCTCTGGAAATCCACAGAAAGAGAAGTTTTCTCCTTGGTAGACAAAACGTCCATTAAAGGTTCCCTATATTGGTTTGTTGACTAACTCGTACTGCCTCTCAGTCCTCTTTACTTTCAACCTTCTTCGTAACTCTTTTCCCTTTCTTTGCCAATCTGCAGCGGTAGGTTTGTATCCTAGCCCAAAAGCGTGGGGCATGTGACTCATCTCCTTCAAAAAGATTCTTTACCTTGCCATACCCGATCTGATCTAAGAATGTGCCCCTATTTGTTTATCCCATAGATGGACTGAGCACTCATGTAATTTCCGTTGTCTTCTATTATGATGGTTTGGACCAACCGGGCCTCTGCCAGAGAGAAGCTAGAGAGGAAAACATCCTCTTCCCTATGTATAATTTCTAGCACGGGCGCGAAAGTTCTTTGAGGAGGATGGATTGCAGAATTGCCATATACAGTAGCAATCCTATCTTTAAAAGGGTACTTCACTAACTAGTGGGCTATTGATGACACCGCTTTCATCTGATACAGCTAATGTGATAACCATGTTTCGTATTATGCTAATTAATCTTAATTATGATTGTGATTATGTGTTTAATATGATTTTGAGTGTCATTTATATGATTATATGTGATTTTGAATTTCTATCTGTTCACCGTAGAAAAATCTGTTTAACTTATTGTTAAAAACTGAAATATGAAGGCTTTATCGGCCACAGAAACCGAAATTGATTACGCCATCGTGATTGGCATAATTTTTAAAGCCTATGGTGAAATTTAATTAGAAATTGATTTGGATCAAAATAATTAGATTCAGAACAATTAATTTAAGCTCCATTATTTGGCCTAATCAATTTGATTAGGCAAGCTTATATATATGGGCCTTATTTCACTTAAACCCATTATTTTTGTGAACTCAAAATCTGAAGTCACACTCTAGAGAGAGAGAGAGACAACCAGTTCTAGAGAGAGAAAGAGGGAGAATTGTGTATCTTGGCTCAAAGGTTGTGAATTTGGAAACTTAACTCCAAGAATTAGCTAGAAATTGGGAGCTTGGGAGTCCAAGGTGAGTGTTTGAGCATTGGTTCATAAGTTGAGGTTGGAACTTTGAGAATTTGATGTTAGATTGTAATAAAAAGTGTGAATTGAGTTGAATATGAAGTTGGAATGCACATGCATGCATAGAATTACCATGAATTTCCATGAATTTGAATAATCTAGCATGTAGGTTGTTAATTATGAAAAAATGAGCACTTGATCATACATGCAAGCGTGGTTATGATGAGTTTCATGTGTGTAAGCATCACTTGAGCCATTTGAAATGGAATTGGAATAAAAAATTAACTTGCATGCTTGATTAATGAAGATCTAAAGCTTATGTGAAGTTTGAATGCATGGATTTTGATTGTACAAGAGAAATGTTGATTGATTTGGGAATTAGATCATGATTTTGAACAATTGACTTCATATTGGTTATGTTCTCGTAGTATGTCATGTGTTTATATGTTTTTGTGTCCAAAAACTTGAGTTTTGAACCCTTGGACATTGAGTTTGAAGCTCAAGCAGCTTGCTGGAAAACCCAGAATTCGGCATGTTCGCTTGAGCGGGGTAATGGCCGCTCGAGCGTAAAATGCTAGCGCCCAGAACTTTTGCAGACATGGATATCCGCTCAAGCGGAGAGATTTACGCTGGAGCGCCAAGCCGTGTGGTTTGGTTTTCAGCTCGAGCGTCCGAAGTGACGCTCGAGTGTAAAAATGAGGCAACCAATACTTTTGCAGATCTAACGGGTCCGCTCGAGCGGCAGAAACCGCGCTCTAGCGGGGAGCCCTGTTTCAGAAATTTTGTAAAGTTGACTTAAGTTTTGTTTTCTGTTCTCTTTCATTTCTAAGCACTCTTAGGCATGCATTGAACATTATAAATGAGTTAAAAGGGATAAAAAAGAAGCCTAAAAGAAATAACAAGTTAAGAACAGATTGAATAACTTATGACCCATTGTGCTATGAATTATATAGGGTCGAGTGCAAGGGCGAATCAAGCACCGGATCACTGTGAGTAATATCTTAGTAAAGATATTTTTGTATACGCATTACTTCCAAAATGTTGCCAAAGTGGTAATTTCTAAATTTGTGAAATTGTACTATGAATGAGTATTCTATCCATTCGTACCCTGTAAAATGAATGTTGTGAAAATGGAAAATGGGCCTAAGGCCGTTCAGTATATTTGACAAAGATGTAGATTGGGCCGAAAGCCGTTTTGCATAAATGATAAATGGAATAAAGGTCATTTTGAATAAAGAACTGATTGGACCAAAGGTCGTTTTGAGTGTAAATACAGATGTGACCATGATTAAAGGTGCATCACTATGAATATGAGAATGTTGGACCTAAGGTCGTTTTGTAATGTGATAAGGAGGACCGGTGGTCCTTAGCACATGGATCCATTAGACCTAAAGTTGGTCTATGAATGAGTATTGGACCCGAGGTCGTATTGTACAGGTGGACCCAAGGTCGTTTTGAGTGCAATGGACCTGAGGTCATTTCGTACTTAGATATGACATGGACCTGAGGTTGTTTTGTATATGGATATGATATGTTGGACTCGATGTTGTTCTGTACGTTACTGTCTATGCATTTGATACAAGTGGAACTAGTAGTTCAAATGTTTAAATTATACGTATGACTTAGTCATGAACGAATCTCATTCATTAACCTCTTTACTCTGGTATTATTCACTGGGCATCAGCTCACTCTGTATTTATATGTATGTAGGTGAGCAGTAGGATGCCCAACCATAGTCCTAGTGAGTATTGAGAAACCAAGTTTTGTGAGGTCATCCAAGGTCACCTCATGTAGAGGCTTTGCTTTTGTTTTATTACTCTTAGAGCCTTTTTGTAGTAATATAGTACAACCTTGGCCAACCATGTATATAATTTGAATTTTTGTTAACACTGGTTGAATATTCCTAGATGTATGTATGACATACTTTTTGTGAATATGCTTATGGTGTGAGTTATTATGAGTATATAAGAATGTTTGGTTAAGCCATGTAAGCACAACTCTATAGACAATTCATAAGTTTGCTTCCATTTTGGCCCCTTAACTCTGATATAATATGTTTTATTTTGTTTGAGGCCTATTGGCCGGTTATGACTCTAATCCATAGGGGCGGGTTCGGGTCATGACAACTAAGGCCTTCCTAGTAGCAGATTGAACATAGCTGGAACATCCATGAAATGGAATTCTACCTTATGTTCGGACTGGCCGATTAGGATATGGCTTTGAACGTTCCTATAACATCTCAGCTAGTATTGTCATAAGTCTGGATGGCTTGAGTCATGGGTGAAAAGTTAGCCGACCTTAAACCGATGGCGTAGGCAATCCTCACTAGCCATAAATTAATCGCCGATCTAGTATCTACCAGCACTATCGGAATCCACTTTTTTCTTTTTTACTTTCTAGGGTTACGTACAGGGGTCTGTTGTGGTTTGCACCCTCGAGTGGCAACTTTTTATCCATAAAAGAGATCACTGGTGTAACGTCCCTGGATGTAACTAACGACACCAATTGGTCAACGGTGGTATTAATAGGTAGTTTTGTTCAATTCATTGCCTCTAGCAGTGCTTGCCTATGCTCTCGAGAAGCCATGATTAGCCCCCAGATTGATATGTTGGCCTGAATCTTCTTGAGTTGTTTCAAGACCAGGTTTTCTTCAACATCCTTTTCTTTTGCTCTCTCAACCTTCTTCCTAGAGGTCTTTGGCTAATCTAATGCTGCGGGTTTGAAGTATCAACCGCTTCGAGTCATGTGGTTGATCTTGTCATTATACCAGGTGTCAATAAGGGTTTTAGCTTTCCACTCTTCGTCAGCGTATGCATGACTTACGTCACTATCTTCTTACCATTCTCCTACAGCCATAGTCGGGCCATCATTGGATTTTACTTGGAGCATGTTCACATCATACCATTCCTCTTCCACTACACCTTTGGTTTCTGCATTTCGATATTTCTTAAGCTTCCTTAACATCCTTTTTCCTGTCACTAAGCTCCCATTTGATCTTTTTGGTCGCTTGGACATCAACTACTATTGTAGGCTCAATCTCCGCTATTTCTTTCCCTTTTCCTTGCTCTAGGGCTATCTCCCTTTGGATCTTTTCTATCATTTCCCTTTGAAATTGTTCCAATGTCTATTCTTTCTAGGTTAGAGGTGCAACCTTAGCCTTGCTGCTAGCACCAACTTCCTCTTCTTTCCTAGTCTCTTTTATCTGTTCCTCAATATCTGACTCCTCCTCACTCAACCACCCGTTTCTTATTTCTGGTTGGTTGGGGTCCTACCACCCCAGTTGTACACTACTTGTATCCTCTTCTTCAAAGAAATAGAGGTTGTCTAGATCCTCTTCCAGCTTAGCCAGGCCTTCTTCCAATTCAACCAAGTCATTTAGGCCCTGTTCTGGCCAATCATTATGATTTTGCCCTAACTGGTCCTCCCCAATAGCGTTAATGATGAGGAAGTCCGGTAATATGACTACTAGCTTTGGCTGATCAACAACCACAATGTATAAGCTGGGGTCATACTCCTCTGCGAGTGAGGCCCTTTTCTCTATGACTTGGGCATTAGGAAAACCCTTTTCTAATACACTCTCTTTCTTCTCCACCTTTGTTATTACGGACTCCAGTTAGGTTTGTGGTGTTAAGTCCATCATGCACATGTCCGTACCTTCGGGAATGATCGCCTTTGGCTTGGGTAGATAAGATGGGGTAATGTATACGCTGGGGTTAAATGTGATTTGTAATGTATGGATTTGGTTAATGTTTCTGGGCAGGGGGACTTGGTTATGTATAGGAAGTGTGGTTGGCAGTTACGTTTGGTTTGGAGGGTGGGGCGATGACTTTGTTGTCAATGAGATCCTGGATCTCATGACATAGGCAGTAGCATAGGTCTGTGGAATGACAATGTTGTTGGTGGAAGATGCAATACTGAGTGGGGTCATGTCTGGGGGGTAATGGGTCAGGAAGTGGTTGAGGATCGACAGGCTTGAGTTGCCCCTTTTCCATTAACAATTTGAGGGCGCAAGCTAGACTCATATGGAGGGGGTAAAGGTCTTTCAATTTTGGGGTGGGCCGGAGGTTTGTGAAGGTTACGGGATTGTGGTAGTGAAGGGATCGGCGATTTTGGCCATTGTAACAGCTGTACTTACATTTGTAGGCCACGGAATAATGCTACTACTAGCATTGGTACCCTAGGAGAATGGCCTTCTTGCATGTTCACTTGTTCTGTGAATAATGCCCTTTTTAATACACTTTTAATCTGGACCCCCAACTCATGTAGGGAAGCAACGGTAGATAACGGTGCCACTATCATTCTCTGCAGCATATCTGGTTCAAGATTCTGGACCACCAGCCGGACTTGCTCTTTTTCAGAAGGTCTATTTGTCATTCGGGCTGCCTTAGCTCTCCACCGAGTGACAAAATCAATGAATGATTCTTTGGGGTTCTGGGTAGTAGCCTCCAGCTCACTGATGGTTACCTCTATTTGAGTGTTATAGGAGTACAGATTGACAAACGCCTCAGATAACTCCTCCCAATTCCGCTTTATAGAATCCTCCAATTTTGCGTACCAGATGGCTGCTGCATCAGACTGAGTTCTCCTGAACAACGATAATTTTTTAGCCCGAGACAGACCCATTAGTCTTAACATATCTGAGAACAAGCGGACATGTACAATTGGATCCCCACTTCCATCGAATCTGTCGATGAGGGGAATCTTAAATTTCTCTAGTAATCTAATTGAAGCCTCAGTGTACCTGTCTTCAATATCTGAAATGGAATTGAAGCCCTGGGACCTTTTCAGCGCTTTCTCTAGCCTGGCAATCTAGATCAGGGCCGGATCAATTTCATTGATATCAAAGGAAAGGATTCCTGTAGGGGGTTGAGCCAAAGTCCTACAAGCCAGGGCCCGAGGAAACATTTCCTAAGGATCTGGGATTTAGGGATTTTCCACTAGTGGGAATGGATCTGGGTTCGACTAAGCAGTAAGGATTGGATGTACAATTGACGCAGATGCCCCAGACGTGCATCGTAGATCAGGGATGATTTCATTTTGTGCAGCCATCCTTTAGTTCACGGTATCCATGGTTCTCTAGAAAGTTGCCATCATGGCAGCAAATTCTTGTGCATTCTGTGACATTACTGGGCTAGGTGCGTAAGATCCTAGTAAATTGCTTAGGTGAGAACAGATAGGTGTTTACTGAATGCTTTGTACTGGTGTTGCTGACTGTCTGTTTCGTCTTGGTGGAACCACTAGCGGAAGTGAGACTAACACTAGTTGACCACAACAAACTCTTGAGCTTTGCAAAGCCTACCAAAGTGAGTCCACACAACTCAGGGAATATTGCATCTTTTGGAAGCTATGATGGTAAACTACCTAGCAAAAGCCAGAAAAGAAAAACCATTGATCAAAATCGGACGACACTGCGGCTCAATTTAGAACAGATAAAACACACATCTGAAGAATGACAATCCCCACTGAACTCTGTTCTCAAACTAATACTGATATAAACCATCCTGTACAGTCTCATTGTAAAAGTACATACCAAGCAAAAGAACCAAAACACGTCTATAAGGGGAGTACGGTTACCATGTCCTAGATTTTCGACATGATTTAGGCTGTATTACTTTGATCAATGAGTCTCACAACATCCTGCATATGGTGGCATCCTGTCCTAATTTTGGGATAGTCGCTATGGCTTACTATATAAAGCTAGGCCCAATGGTCGAAATGGTACCTTGGCAAGATTACCTAATATACCTCTCACACCTAACACCGAGAAGTGAAAGAAGGGTCAACTAAGACAGTGGTAATACAAATCCAAGGTTGTGTTTTGAACATGGTAAAGCCCATGACCGGCCAGTCTTTTGGCAAGCTTTTGGGCAAGCCTTTGCCAAACCATCCAGTAATAGTAGATAGAAAACACAGTGACTTATAGTAACAACACAAATGCTATACAAAGAACATATAGATGAAGATAAAATTTCACATCATTAATTTCAAGTCAAGTTCTCTAAATCCTCACCAGAGTTGCTAGAAACTGTAGCTTGCTTTTCGTGCTCCTTTCGGATACGATTAGCCCTACAATTTGGACTCCCGTGATCCTGAATCTGATTTCACAAGTGCAATGTGAAACAGTGAAAACACAAAAAGAGTCCAAATTTGGCAATTTTGGAAAATCGATGTTTGAATCAAATGCCAAAAATGGACTGCTTTGCTAGATACAGAGTCACCACCTAAATGTTTTTGGAAATTTGGGAAACCTATGACTTGTTCCACAGGCCACTTATCCGTCATCACCAAAGTGTCTTAGCTCGGGAACTTAGGTATGAGAGGGGAAGGTACACTCACCCGATCAAAGATCGGCCTCTACTAATCATGATGTGATTTTTATTTACATTATATGTTTGTGTTCTGATTTATTAGACTAACCTTACTAGGTGATGCACGCAAGTATAGACTAATTTGCAAAAGTTGCAACCCTTGATTTCATGTTTGTTTGAAAATTGTTTTTGATGCTTGTCACTTGAAAAGGTTAGTTTGTACATTAATCAATTTATCCCAATTTTAGTAATTAGCCTTCATCCACCAGCATTCAAACAGGTATATCACTTAAGCAAATAGCCTCATGGAAAGCATGCTCGATATGACAACAATCACACGTAATGCAAGATGCTAAAGCAATAAACGCTCACCTAGTACTCCAAGGCATGCCAAACAAAGAAAAATGATTAGAAAATATGCATGTTCCTAAACAATACAATGTGACTAATGTAGCGCACATATTTATGGAATTTTATAGGCTCTACTATGAGCATGGTATATGATCCAATTCAAGACATGTGATAAATCATGTTTTCAAGCAATGAAATTGAAATCGACGTTGGTTAGTATAATGAGCCAAACCCAAATGTACATGAAACAAGTGTATGCGAATATGGGAATGCTAAGTAAATATGATACTCTATGTTACCATCATAATCGGGTAAATAAAAGGGAGAAAGAAATGGCGTTGGAAGACATACACGCTTATTACATATTTTTTCCCTCACGCAAGAACGTCCGAATGAGTGTCCAAATGTCTGAATTAAACTAACTATTACAAATTCGAATGAATGAATTAAATAACTAACTAGCTAAGGTAATTAACTGCTAACTAGATATCTAAGTTATTACAACAGGGGCTTTCTAATAATTACATCAATAAGAATTGTTACAATAATGATAATTACATCAATGCTAATAAGAATATTAATCCAAGCAACCATAAGAATGCATAACGATCACATGCATAGTGCCCAGAAGCTGTTCTGTCTGCCCAGATTGCTCTACCTCACCTTCAACCACTGCCATTTGTTTTCGCAAAAAGCTTACTGCTTGCCAAACAATGGGAGCCGCCGGCGCCAAATGAGATCCGTCCAAGTCCAAAACGAGCCATCCGGCTCCTAATTTTATGTCAAAACTATTTTCGTGCTCTGAGGTGAGACCAGTGCAGATAGAGCCTTCTAGGCCTTGTTTGTCCCTCATGCTCTTTTCTGTCATGTGAAACCCAAGAGAAGAACAAATTCACATTCGAAACCATCAATTAGCACAAGTTGATGGCTTGATGATCTTGAGCATGTTTGGACAAAATTTGATAAATGTGATGAAAAAACACCCTTCACTATTATCATGAAGATTCAAAGAGGAAAGTAGGCTTGCTCTATGTCTCATCAACATATCATGGATTGATACGTGATAATTCTTGGAACGATGGACTGAACATAACGTCCGGCCAAATTCAAGAAACTCTAAACATTTTCTTTATGTCGGTTTAGTTCATTTTAACCCGATTTTTTTAGTACTTTCCATTATTTAATTAATTTGTCCAAGGTGATGTTTAAGTCCACTAAATGAGAAGAATCGTCAAACGAGAAGTAATTCTTGGCATGAAAGAGAGCCTATGCCTTAACGATGGACCTCCGTAGAGATTAAGCCATTGAGCATAGGTTTCTTTCTCATGCTTTGAACAACCGTTAATCGTTTGAAATAACTCTCAAATGAAAGAAAAAAAAAAGAAAAGAAAAGATAGAGGTGGTAGAAATGATTGCGGGATCAATTATTAGAATGAGACTCTTCAACATGAAAATTAAACAAAGAAAAGCTATCAAAGCATGTATAACACAGCACAACAAGCTAGATATGAAGACTTACAATGCAACAAGCTAGATATTCAAAGCATACACTAATTATATAAATTACAACAGCTCTAAAATAGTCCCTAATATGCTAAAAACAGTGGCTAAAAATCATGTAAAAGAGCATAAAAAGGTAGGAAAAAACAAGGCAAAGCAAGGCTAGTGAGCAAAAGCAAGGAGAGGTGGCTAACCTCTCAATTTTTTGAGACCTCAAACCATGTTTTTTTAGCCTTTTTTAAACTCTGAAAATCAGTTTAAAAGGCAAAGAAAAGAGTGTAAAACAAGGGTGTGAGCTATCAAGTAGAGTGCAAGAAAGGGTGTTAACCTTCTCTACCCTTTGGTAGCTATTCAAACCCAAGCTATAACACCTAAAATAAGATCAAAACAATATAAAAACACAAGAAATAGCCAAAGAAAGACAGAAATGAAAGCAATACAAAGGTGGTAAGCTTATACCTCTTGAAGAAGGTAAGTTCTTGTTTGTAAACCAAACTTGGTCGAAGCACACTTTCAAGCTTGAATTGTGATTCACAAGGCTCAACCAAGGTTCTAAGTTATGGCTCCAAGGTTGTGTATGGTATATAGATATAATATAAGGATGATTAAATATCTCAAATTTGGCTTGTACAAGAAGAAGGAGCTCTCAAAGTTTATTTTTCTTCTTTGAAAATTTTCCAACCTCTAACACTGAGATATATATGCTCATATTTATAGAATTTGAGAAAAATAGGTCATAAATATCTTCAAAAATGGACAGCTGGCCCATTCTTGCCCAGAATAGTGTTTCTCGCTATCGAGAGTCGATCGACTCCCAATGTGTTCCCCTGTTCTTTTGTTTCAAACTCACTATAGGGTGGCACAATGTTCAAAAATGAATTTCTGGGGTAAGAATAGTATGAATATGAAAGGTTTGCAATTAGTTTTGGAGTGTGAGCTTATGTCCCTTCGTTAAGAATTCGAATCATACACAATGCAACTTTATTATCGAGTGCATTGGACAAAGCATCCAAGTCTTGTGGATAGTAAAAAATGGGGTGTCTACAGTTTTTGTTAAAATTTTGAAAATCTTGGTCAATACAATAAACCAGCGGCACAGAGAAGTAGACAGAATCTGTAGCGTTTTCATTCAAAAGGTCTAGATCTTCGGTTATAGACTTAAAAGAAAAGCTGAATGAAGACCTAGATAGGACTTTGGCATCTGGGTTACCACCTCGGGAATGCCAAACTCAGACCCAGAAGAACTTGAATCTGATCCCGACTACGCAGACTCAGTGGAATTAGATTCTGGCTCATCACCCGATTCAGAACTGGAAAGAAAGCCCTTCTCCAGCTACCAAGTAAGACACGGTGCCTTTGATGCATCCAAAATACCACTGGTTGGGTCCACACCCAGTTCTTCCCTGATCATAGAGACAGTAAAGTTATCCCCCAAGTTCTCCAGGTTAGTCGTAGGATCTGTAAGGAGATTGGCTAGTGCTGCCCTACTTTAGCCTCGATGCTGTCTGAATCATCTTTCATGCTTTGGCTAACTTTGATCCTTGATTCAACCCTTTCCTCATCACTGTCTTGTAGTTGATAGTCAAAGAAGATCTCAAATCTTGGGACACGCTTGTTCGAGGAATTTACCCAAGGCTTGAGAAAGCCGTAAAAAGGAAAATCTTCCCATTCTCGAACAAAACGACCATTCAACGTCCCCCAAATTGGCCTATGAACAAGCTCATAATACTTTCCAGCTCTCTTGGCTTTGGCTCTGCCCTTCATTTCTTCCCCCTTTCTTATCTAGTCCTCTTTGGTGGGCACATAGCCTAGTCCAAAGGCATACGGGTTGTGTGGCACCTCTGCTAATACTGTGACACCCTTCTGCCCACTCTTTTCGAGCCCCATTCTTGGAACATGCCGCAGCTTGTTCATGAAGTAGATGGATTGGGCACTGACATACATGCCTTTGTCCACGGCTAGAGTTGTTTGCACTACGCGGCTAGAATTGTTTGCACTACTCAGGCTTCAGCCAGAGTGAATCCCAAGAGGAACACATCTTCGTCACCATGATTGATCTCTAGCACTAGCGTAGTCACCTCCAGAGGTGGATGGATTGATGAGTTCCTAAAAACAATTGTTACCCTTTCCCCATGAGGATACTTCAACATTTGATGAAGGGTAGAGGACTTTGCCTTCACGTGATGTAACCAAGGCCTCCTTAACAGCAGGTTAAATGTAGCCAGTACATCCAAGATGTAAAACTCGATCTCTTGCTCCGCTAGGCCTACCTAGACTCGCATTTTCATCGTGTCCATGACCTCTCAGCTTGTGTTATCATATGCCCACATCACTTGCGCTATGGGAACAAAGTCCTCCAGTTTAAGGCCAATTGCATAGGTGGTACGAGACGGACATACATTAATGGCAGAAGCAATATCTACTAACACCACTAGCACCAATTTCTTTCTACATTCCACAGATATATAAAACGGCTTGTTGTGAGCCTAGCCTTCCGATGGCAGCTCTTTATCCAAGAAAGTGAGCGTTGGCTTAGCACTACCTGGAAAGACACAAACCCACAAGTTGCTCGGGCATAGTATCAATGGACAATTTAGCCTTATTCATTGCTGACAATATTGCCTACTAGTGCACCCATGAAGCCGTAAGGAGCCCCCAAATTGAGATATCAGCTTGGATTTTCTTGAGCTTCTTCAGCACTGACTCTTTTTCTAGTTGCTTCTCCTTTTGTTTCTCGGCCTCCTTGTCCTTTCCAGACGCCTCTGCTTGATCCAGGTGCGGCAGCTTAAAATACCTTCCACTGCAGGTAAGATGGTCTATCTCCTCAACATACCATGTATTATTCGGGAGGCAACCTCCCTAATTTTCGTCAGTATGGGCCAGACACAAATCATTGTCATTCCACCACTCGTCGTCAGCTGCCGACAAGCAGTTGTCAGGCTCCACTTGAATCATTTTCACATCATAAGTGTCCCCCATAGGGTGCCACACAATTACAATTTTTCGACGGTCTTCATTTCTTTCTCTTTCAAACTGCTTCAGTGCAACTTTCTGTTCAATATCTACAGTATTGACAACACCCACTTCTTAGGCTGGGTTTTTAGCACATGTGCCCCATGGTAATTTTCCTTTCTCATCAGCCTTTCCAGCCATTGCAGCTGCCTCTACTTCCTTTCCTTTTGGATTTAACCTAGTTTCTTTTTCTTTGTCTGGCTCATCACTCAGTCATCCGGTGTTATCAGTCGATCCATTTACGTCAAGCCACCCAATCTATACATCTCCCTGATCATGCTCATCAAAGAACTGCAAGTTGTCCAAATCCTCTTCTAAGTCTACCAAATCATCCAACCCTTGGCTCGGGCCATCCTCCCTGACCACATTGATATTTGCCGAGATTGGTAGCACCAATTCAGGCTTGGATTGACTGGTTGGCACAATTTAGCAACTCGGGTCATACATCTGCTCAGATAAGTCCCTGGGACACTCCAACAACAGACTAGTACCTTCCTCGGAGGTCAAAACCTCCTTTACGGTGGATGTTGTCACCACTGATCTAGAAAACTCAGGTTGTGGATTAGACATGTCTGTCATGCACAAGTATGTGCCCTCAGGAGTGAACAATGTTGGTTTTGGTAGGTGGGATGGGGTAATGTATATGCTGGGGTCATAAGAGGTGGCCAGTGTATGGATAAGGTTAAGGTTTCGAGATGGGGGACTTGATTATGGGCAGAGAGAAGGTTTGTGGTTACATTTGGTTTATAAGGTAGAGCCATCACCTTGTTGTCAATGAGATCCTGAATCTCATGACATAATCGGAAGCACTGGTCGGTGTCATGACTGTGCTACTGGTGAAAAGCACAGTATTTTGCGAGGTTATGTTCGGGTGGAAGAGGATCGAGAAGTGGGCGAGCTTCTAAGGGTTTTAGGTGCCCTTTTTTTACTAGTACCTACATGGCTTTGGACCGGGTCATGTATAGTTGGTTAAAAGTCCTACCCTGAGGTCGGGTAGGGTTGGATGATGTTTGTGGGCCTATATTGGTGAAGGGGTCGACGGTTTTTGTTGTGGTGACAACACTTACATCCAATGACGTCACAGTTATGCTGCCACTCGTAGCATTAGAGCTGCGAACAAATGGCGTCTTGGTTGACTCCTTATCTTCAATAATAAGTCTTTGTTTCATGGCTCTATGAAGGTAAATTGTCACGACCCCAACCCGCCCCTATGGGTTAAGGACATGACCGGCCAGTAATCCCGTGATCACCTACGGCCTTAAACCAAAACGGACATATCTTGTCAGAGTAAAGGGGCCAAACGGAAGCAAAAATTTAAAACTTTGTCCATAGAGCGGTGCTTATATGCACATCAAACAAACCATACTCATAAACGTTAATAACCCACGTCAAAAGTACAGTAGCATAAACTTCTTTACAACAGGATCTACTAAACTGAGCCAACCCATATCAGACTACATACAAATGTACACAAAACCCTTGCCAACAGAACCAAAATATGATTACATAACAAACTGGCAAGGACGGGTCTCGCACGTGAGACACAAGGCTGACTCTCCAAAACTCGTGTTGTTCATGGTAGACTTCACTGGGGCTGGGTTTGTACTTCTCTTGGCTCACCTACAAAAACATGAATGAGCGTGAGCGATAGCCCAGTGAATAATATCAATTACAAAATTTATGCGACAAGACGTAGAACAACATTTTCTAAACGGCCTTGGGCCTAATTCATTTCCGTAGTTAATATATATAAGGGTAATTTAGATCATAGTTCCGCACACACTGGCCTTTTACTCATTCAGCATTACATTCATTACAAAGTGGCCTTCGGCCCATTTGATTATGTCAAAACGGCCTTTGGCCCAATCATTCATTTTCGAACAACCTTTGGCCCACTTATTCATTTCAAAACGGCCTTTGGCCCACACATTCGTATCCAAACGGCCTCTGGCCCACACATTCGTATCAAACGGCCTTTGGCCCACACATTCGTATCAAAACGGCCTTTGGCCCACCCATTCGTATCAAACGGCCTTTGGCCCACACATTCGTATCGAACAGCCTTTGGCCCACACATTCGTATCAAACAGCCTTTGGCCCACTCATTCATGTCAAAACGACCTTGGGTCCATTCAGGTTTATCAAAACGACCTTTGGTCCATTCATGTTCAACTTACATCCACGATCCCAATTAGCAGTTCATAAGCTTTAAGGGAATAAATAATTGAACATTCATAAGCATTCAAATATCAATATTACTCACAGTGATCGGTTGATTGGTTCGCCCTGGAACTCGACCCTACACATGCCATGAACATAAGAGGGTCATTAACAATTCAATCCGTTCAAAATTTACATTTTTCTCTTTAGGCTTCATCCTTATCTCTTTAAATCATTCACAATGTTTAACATATGCCTAAGAGTGCTTGTAAGTGAAAGAGAACGGAAAACGAAACACAGAATACAAAAACAGAATTTCAGAAAATAGGGTCCCCGCTCGAGCGGACCCTTAAGTCTCAATCTTGGTTGCCTCAAATCCTCGCCGGCGTGAACCCCTCCGCTCGAGTGGACTTCCTGTCTACATAGCTCCCTTCGGCGGGAATCATGTCTATGAGAAAAAATCGAGCTCGATTTCTCCGCTCGGCGACCTTCCCGCCGGCGGAAGTCGAGTCTGGAAATTCAGTTGTGTTCTTGAGCTTTAGTTCAATTTCCCAGCTACCATTCTTGCATGCAAAGGCTCAACCTCACATATGATTATACTAACATGGTATAAACACCAAAACACATCATCATGGAGCCTAATTTCAAGGATTAAACACTTGCATGCTTCAAATTGACACCAACTCACTTCTATCATTCATATTCATACATTCAAAGCTCCTATCTCCATAAATTGTACATGCATGTGGTATATCACTTTCATCCTTAGTTCATATGATGAAAAGATGGTCAAGTACATGGCTTTCAACCAAAATGCAACATAAGTCATGTGATTCATGCTCAAATATGCCAATTCCAAACAATTACATACATGCATGCATATATGGTCTTACAACTCAACAAAACCAATTCAAAACATGCTCTTGACCATTAATTAACTTTGAACACACAAGATTACATATTAAACTCATGGATTCAAGAATCAATGCTTACCTAGAAGCCCAATCTACGGTTAATTCTTGAACTAGACTTCAAATCTCCAAGCTTAAGTCACAAATTATACAATTCTCCCCCTCTCTCTCTCTCTAACAACCTGCTCTCTCTCCCTTTCTCAAGGTTTGATCAGCCAAAATGAATACATAGGAGAGAATGGTAAGTGTAGTGCCCTTACCCAACAATTCCCACTAACTAACATTAATAATAATAAATAATTGGGCACCAATTTACCAATTTAATCAACTTAATCTGGCCTGAATCAATTTTTCAATTAAGTTTCGCCGTAGGCTCTAAAAATTATACTAATCACAATGGCATAATCAATTTCGGGTTCTGTGGCTGATAAGGCCCCCAATTTAATTCCCGAAGTGGATTATTCAAACAGATTTTCCTACGGTGAACAGATAGAGTTCCAAAACCATATATATCCACATAATGGCACACAAAATCATGCTAAACACATAATCATAAACAAATTAAGGACCAATTTAGCATAATACAGAACAGGGGTATCACATAAATAGAGGTAGAACAATCATCTTCTGCAGCAACTTGCCATGCAAATTCTAGACAACCATTCTTATCTGATCCTTTTCTAAAAGTCAAGTGATCATCATCGAGGCTTTAACCCTCTATCTTGTCACAAACTCAGAGAAACCCTCATTCGGCTCTTGACGGGTTGCCTCGAGATCACAAGTTGTGACCTTAATTTGCGTATTGTAAGAGTACTAAGCAATGAGGGCTTCGGTCATCTCCTCCTAATTCTATTTAACAGAATCTTCCAACTTAGCATACCAAATGATCACTATACCTAACATGGTGCAACCAAAGAGAGACATCTTTTGTAGTCTAGTTAAGCCCATCGGCTGTAAGATATCTGAAAACAGTCGCAAGTGAACCATTGGATCCCTGAAACCGTCAAAACGATCAATGTGTGGCGTCTTAAACAGATCTGGTAATGTAACCGCAAAATCGGTGTATCCATCCTCTATGTTTGGGATAGATTTAACCCCTTGCACTCTTTCAAATGGTTTCTCCAATTTAGTGACCTTGAGTGCAGTTGGGTCAACCTCGAACTCGAATGGTGCCTCGGTCAACCTCGAACTCGAATGGTGCCTCGGTCTGATAAATCGCGGCTCTAGAAGCTTGTGCCGAGATAGGTTTTGCTAGATTGCCCTAGTTTTCTTGAACATTGGCAGCATTAGCAGTGGCTCCGGGTGCTAGGATAGCTATGGTGGGTACACGGGATGTAGAGGACACGGCCGACTACGATGGCTGTTGCTGTAGCCTGGTTATGACCTTGGCCTGACGAACTGTATCTTGTTGTAGGGTCTTAACTATTTGTTGTAGGTGGAGTATCAGTTCCTTCATATTTGCCGGGAGATACTATGCCATTGGAATGGGTGACCTTTCTTGAACTAAACTGGAAGTAGTTGACTGTTCTTGGACTAGACTGGACACAGGTGAGCTGAGAGGTGATTGTTGTAAGAATTGGACTGGCGAACTCTATCTGATTCTCCTCTATCTTGTAACTGGTGAGAGTGAGGTAAACACGTGTTATACCCGAACAAGATCCTCGGTCTTGCAAAGTCTTCCGACTCGGGTCCAGAGTACTTGGAGGATATCCGAACTTTCTGAAGCTATGGCTTTAAACTACTTAGCAAAAGAAATAAAGCAAAAGAGCAGCAATCAGAAATTGCATAGCACTTTAGCTAAGATGTTATCAACACAGGCATGATCAAAGATGTAAGACTATACTGCACACTGAATTTTTCCCCAAAACAGATACCAATCTTGTAACTAATATGCACATTCCAGTACAGTTTCACTGTAAAGCACATAGCAGTTAAAAGAGAACCAAAACACCCTTATGAGGGAGTAGGGTTACCTTGTCCTAGTTTTGTCATGAACTAGGGTTTCACTATTTCAATCTAGTGGTTTCACGCATTCCTACATTCGGGTGAGCGTCCTGTCCTAGTTTGCAATAGTCTCTATAGCTTTTCTATATGTAACTAAGCCAAATGGTCAAAATGGGTACCCCAACAAAACTACCTAATATACCTATCACACCTAACACTGAGAAGTGAAAGGAGGGTCAAACGGTATAGCGGTAGTCTAGATCCAAGGGTTGTTTCCCAACATGGTAGAGCCCACGACCAGTCAGCCTTTTGGCAACCTTTTGGGTAAGCCTTTGGCAAACCGTCCAGGAATAACAGATGGAAAACATAGTGACTTAAGCACACCAATGCAGATGCAAATGCAAAGAACATATAAGAGAAATAAAATTTCATATCATGAAGTCCAAGTCAAGTTCTCTACTTTCCCCAACAGAGTCGCTAGAAACTGTAGCTTGCTTTTCCTGTTCCTTTCGGATACAATAGCCTTTCAGTTCGGACTCCTATGGTTCTGAATCTGATTTCACAAGTGCAATGTGAAATAGATAAATACAAATGAGTCTAAATATGACAATTCTTTTGAAAAATCGATTTTGAATCAAGATGCCAAAAATGAACTGTTTTGCCGGATTTTAGAGTCACCACCTAAATGTTTTTGGAAAATTTAGGAAACTTATGACTTATGCCAAACGCCATGTGTCCGTCATCACCAAAGTGTCTCGGCTCGGGAACTTAGGTACGAGAGGGAAAAGTCATGAATTGAGCACCCCACTCGCCCGATCAAAGATCAGCCTCTACTAATCATGATGCGATTCTTATTTATATTATATGCTCTTGTTATGATTATTAGGCTATTTTTATGATATGACGCACACAAGTATAGACTATTTTACAAAAATTGGAACGTTTTGATTTTATGTATGTTTGAAAATTGTTTCGAATATGTACCACTTGAAAAAGTGATCGCATATACACATTACCCAAATTATCCCAATTTAAGCAATTAGCCTTCATCCACAGGCATTCAAACAGGTATATCACTTAAGAACTTAGCCTCATGGTATCATGCTTTAACATGGCAACAATCACACATATGCGATATGTTAAAAGCAAGAAATGCTCACCAAGTACTCCAAGGCGAGCCAAAAGAAAAGAGTTAGAAAAATGCATGCTCTAACTATAATAACTAATGCAACATATACAATATGCAATTAATTGGCTCTACTACTAACATGGCATATGAATCGATTTGATAGCATGCGGTTTAAGCACGTTTTCAAAGAAGTAATAAATAACAATGTGAGTTAGAATGATGCACCGAGCCTAATGCATGCAAGACAATGGATGCAAATCATGAGAAATGCGAAGTAAACATGATTCTCTATACTATCCAACATAAGTGGGTAAATAAAAGGGAGAAAGACGTGGGGTTAAAAGACATACACATTATTACAAGTTTGCCCTCGCACAAGAGGGTCCAAATGAATGTCCTAGCTATTTACTACGAATTAACTATCTATTACAAACCAAATGAAATAAATTAACTACACTAGCTAATTATTACAAATTGGCCCTCGCACAAGAGGGTTCGAATAAATGAATTAGCTAAGCTACTTAACTAATTATTACAAAAACAAATTTAACTAACTATTCTAGCTAATTAAATAATTACAACACACTCTAACTAATTAAACTAACTAATTAGTTACATTATAGAATTAATTAACTAAGTAATTAATTACAAGTTCACTAACAACATACTACTATTAATAAAATAAATCTGACGGGTCCTGAGAAGCATGGAAATGGCTTATAAATGCACATGAATTTCTCCCCCAAGAATGCCTCTACACTATTTTGCACCTCAGCCTCTGCTTTGCTTTGTGGAAAAAAAAAATGGTACTACCTAGTTGAAAAAGGTGGCCAGCAAGCCATAAATGGTGGCCGGCCGCCCACTAATAGTGGCCTACCGTACGGCAACGGTGGCCTGCCGGCCACTAATGTTGGGTTTCTCCTGTTGTAATAGGAAACAAATAGAGCACAAACAGAGCATTCTCAAGGGATGTTTGTCTACCTTGCCTCTCCTTATCATCAGACAGATCAAATGAAGGGTAGGCTCGATTCGCAAGCCATCAATCGGCACAAATTCATTGCGTGATGACTTATAAACCAAGGGATACAATTTCAATAAATGGACAATGAAAGACTCATGAACCTCCTTCCTATCATGATATTGATCAAGAGAAGCGGTTGACATCGACTCTTGAATCGTTTTCATCACTAACAAGTATGAAACGACTCAAGACTTAATGGGTTCAATTAATGTCCAATTGAACCCCAAACCATTTTATTATCTTGCTTCATTTTATCCCAATTTTAACACCTCTTTTAATTACCTTTCCATTCATTAGTCATTTTAGTCGAAAATGAGCATTAAGTTCACTAATGGAAAGAAGTTTCAAACAAAGGGTTGTTTTGGGCATGAGAGAGATGTCATGTCATTGGTAATGAACCTTTGAAGAGATTAAACCATTAAGCACAACGATCTCTATTTCAAGCTTAAACAAACAATCGGTTTGAAATGACTCTCAAAGCAAGGAAGAAGCCAAGAAATGAAAGAAGTTCATAGATGATTAGAGATGAACACAAGTATGAAAAGCTTGAAATAAATGTTATCAACTCAAATAGGTTGGTGTCTAATGTCTAAAACACCAAACCTATGAGGACCATTACACTACAAGCATGCAATACAAAGCATAAATGACATGAACAACTTAAAACAATCCTAAAATAGGCTAAAATAGTACTGAAATTAAGGTAAAAACACCTACAAAGGCAAGCTAAAATAATAGAGCAATTAAGCTAGTAAACAAGCTAAAGAATGGGAGGCTAACCCCTCCATTTTTGGTACTTCAAAACTACATTTTAGCCTTTAAAAAACCTCTAAAATTTAGTGACAAAAAGCTCAAAAAGAGGTAATGAAAAGGTAAGAAACACAAGAGTAAGGGCATAGGAAGCAAGGTTCAAAGAAGGGTGATCAACCCCTCTACGTTTAATGGCCTTAAACCATAAGTTTTAGCCCATAAACACAGGTGAAAAACAATTCAAAAACAATAAGAAAAGATAGGAAAGAAGCAGTGCAAAAAAGCTAGGATATATACCGCTTGAAGAGGAGTGATCCTTTGAATTACAAACCACTAATTTCACACCCTCAAGAGCTAAAATGCAAGTTAAAACACCTCAGCAAAGAACCTTCAAGGTTTGGTTTGGAGTGCCTAGGCAAAAGATATAGAAGTTACAAAGGAGAGAGAGAAATGTAGAGAGAGAAATATTTTCCAAAACTTTGCTTTACAAGTTTTTCTAATCCTAATTTTTGAGAGAAAGTCATCTATATATAGAAATATATAAGACTATCTCGAAAATATCCATACAGACATAACTGGTGCAGTGCATGCATCTATGGAGACAGCTGGCACAGTTGGCAAAAAGATTTGAATTTCAACACAAGTGGCTAGTAGGCCACTAGTAGTGGGCGGTAGGCCACTAGTGGGTCTGTAAGTCCCTAGATGGTCAAGCTTAAAAAATGACTGTTTTGGTCCAAAAACAAGGTACAAGGTTTGTTGGTTTTTGAGGTTCAAAACTGAGGTTTCCTACTTAGGAAATCAAGCATTTGGACAAGCGTATAAATTCATCATATTCATCATTGGGTGATCAATCAGCGGTGCCCACGTCTTAAAAGAAGTAAAAAATGGGGTGTCTACAACATCCAACACTTAGTCAAAAAGAAAACTTGCATTCATAAAAGAAAAACTTGTTTGAGTACATCGGAAAACACTTCGGCCTGACAAAAACAAAAGTGTTCAAAGAAGAGAAAAGTTACAACTGAAAGAGAAGAAGGAAAAAAAAAAAAAAAGGAATCCTAAGTGCTAGATTCTAGAGCAGTGTTCTCAATTTACTCCATAACCTTCCTAGCCTTAGCGTCAGCTACTATTTCGTCATCAATTTCCTTGAGAGTCTCATCAAGGCTCTTTTTGGTAGCAGTGATTTTAGCCTTAGAGGAGCCAACCTTCTTTGGGGATGTGCTTTTGAAGACCTCATCTGCATCATCTTCAATCAGGTCCAGGACTTAATCATTCAGAGTTAGGGACTTTGCCTCAGCAGCAATAGTAGTAACCTTTTCTTCTTTTTCTTCCTCCTCTTCCTTATCCTCAGATTAGATAGGAGAGTGAGGGAACGTCTAGTTGGTTGATGTCCCAAAGGGGGAAGTCCTCAGGGATAGAAAGTTTCTTCGGTGCAATAACCCAGCCAAGGTAGTAACCCTTGTTGTATTGGTCCTGTATGTCGGTGTAGCTCGCTTTTCGTGCTCCTCAGAGGGGTTTAGTCTCCTCGGATACGATGGTCCTATAGTTCAGACTCCCATGGTTCTAAATCTGGTTTCACAAGTGCAATGTGATACAGAAAGAACACAAATTAGTCCAAATCCGACAAATCTTTAGAAAATTCATTTATCATCAAAGATATTGAAAATGGACTACATTGTCAGATTTCAGAGTTGCCACCTAAGTATTTTTGAAAAATTTAGGAAACTCGTGACTCGTGCCAAAGGCCATTTGTCCGTCATCACTAAAACGTCTCGGCTCGGGAACTTAGGTATGAGAGGGGAGAGTCATGAATTGAGCACCCCACTCACCCGATCAAAGATCGGCTTCTACTAATCATGATGTGATTTTTATTTACATTATAAGCTCTTATTCCGATTATTAATGCTAACTTACTATGTGAGACATACAAGTATAGACTAAGTCACTCACTTTGGAATGCTTTGATTTGATGTTTTGTTTGAAAAGAGTTTGAATATGTGCCACTTGAAAAAACGAGCTCATATGTACATTTATCAAATCATCCCAACTTAAGCAAAATAGCCTTCATCCACCAGTATTCAAGGGATATAACAAATAAGCACTTAGCCTCATAGTAAATATGCTTGATATGGTAACATTAACATACATACAATATGCTAAAGTAAAAATACTCACCTAGTACTCCGAGGCAAGCCAAAGAAAATAAAATAATTAGAAAAATGCATGTTCTAATATGCGAAGTGACTAATGCAACACATACAAAATGCAACTACAAGGTTCTATTTTTAACATGTCATATGAATCAATTCAAGACATACGGCAATGTACGTATTCAAGTAAGTAGGAAATGACAACAATGTTAGAATGATGAACCGAACCCGATGTATGCAAAAATGAATATTTACACATGGTAATGATATGAAACCAAAATATGATACTACATGCAACCATCATAAGCAAGTAAATAAAAGAGAGAAAGAATGGGGGTAGGAAGACATACACAATATTACAACTGTGCCCTCATACAAGAGGGTCCAATTGTCCGAATGTAAACTAATTATTACAACACCAAATTAACTAATTAATGCTAATTAAACTAGCTATTACAAGTTTTTGAATGAAGCTACTAATTAAGCACAACATATTACTATTAAAGCATTAATTTAAAGGACTGCGGGAATCGAAGATTCACACGCACGCAAATGAGAACGTCTTCTCAGAAACCTCTTTGTTTTGTTGCTAGAAACTGTTCTGCTTGCATTAAAAAAATGAATATGTTTTTGCCTCAACTTCTACTCTGTTTTGCGATGAAAATGACATTGCTTGTATAAAATAGGGTGGCCAATCAGACAGAAAGTTTGCCGGCCTGCCACTATTTTTGGGTACTGCCCTACTGCCACATAAATGAAATAGAGCAAAAACAGAGTATTTTTAGGGGATGTTTGTCTTTTCTACCTCTTCTTATTATGAAACTGATCAAGGGAGGAGTAGACTTGATTCATAGACCATTAATTATTGCAAAGTTGTTGCATGATGATCTATGAACTGATTGGACAAAGGCTCAATAAATGGAAATTAAAGACTAACAAAACCACCCCTATATCATGGAACCTCAAGGGAAGTGGTAGACATTGCTTCTCAAATCATTAACATCACTAAAGAGTATGTAATGACTCGAGACGCACTAGGCTCAATATAATGTGCGATTGAACCCAAACCAATTTTATTACTTTTGTTGACCACTTTTAGTCCAATTTTAACCATTTTTACATTACCTTGCCATTCTTTATTCATTTTGTCCAAAAGTGATAATTACGTCCACTAATAAAGAGAAATGTCAAACAAGAAGTTGTGCTTAGCATGAGAGAGATGTAATGCCCTGGTAATGAACTTCTGAAGAGATTAAACCATTAAGCATGGAAGGTCTCTTTCTCATGCCTTAAACAATAATCAATTGTTTGAAACAGTGCTTAATCAAAGGGGAAAAAAAAAGAAGAAGAAGAAAGGAGGAAGGTTGCAGAGATGATTATGCGAAGGTGATTATTAAAGTGAGACTCTTTGCTTGAAAACTAGGTAAATAAAACTATTGACTCAAATGGATTGGTGTCTATGGCCTAAACACACGAATCCATGAGGACTTACAACATCACAAGTATAATATTCAAAGCATAAACTAAACAAACAATTAAAACAACCCCAAAAACTAAGAAAACAATGTAAATTCATTTTGAAAGGCTAGAAAAAGTAAGCAAAAATGAAAGAGAACAAAGCTAGTAAGCAAGCTTAAGGAAGGGTGGCTAATCCCTCCACTTTTTACAACTTCAAATCCACATATTTTAGCCTCTGAAAATAGTCCAAAAACAGTCCAAAAATAGCCCAAAAACAGTGGCTAAAATCAGAGAAATAAGTGGGATGGATAAAAGATATGAGCTATGGGATAAGGTTCAAGCAAGGGTGGTTAACCCCTCCACCTTTGTTAGCTCTTAAATCACAAGTTCCAACACTTAGAACTAGTCCAAAAAAGTGTACAAATAGCAAGAAAAAATGAAGAAAATAGTGGTGTAAACAAAGAGAATGATGGTAAAGGTCATACCTCTTGAAGAGAGGATGTTCTTGGTTAAGCAAACTTGATTCAAAGCACCCTCAAGCCTCTTAAATGAAGTTGAAATCTCAGCAAAAGAGTCAAGTTCTAAGCTCCAATGGTGTATCTAACTTGTATCTATATTGGGAGGGTAGAGAGGATTTTTGGTTTTTTTCAAAAGCTCTTGGAAATTGATTTTGCAACCTTAAAACCAAAGGAAAGACCCTCTATTTATAGAAAATGAGCTTCTCCAGTCAGAAATATCAAGAAAAAGATAAATGGCCAACATCCAATACATGAAGACAGCTGGCAACTGAAAAATATCTTCATGTGATAAAAAAGGCTAGTCGTCCACTTTAATTGGCCGGATTTCTCATCAATTGGCCGGCCAACCACTTTAATTGGAAGGCGAACTACTTGTAAAAAAAAACTATTTTCAAAACCGACTTCAAACGGGTATATCTCCCTCATTCGGACTTGATTTTAGGTGATTCCTAAGTCGAAATTGAAGCCCCAGAAGTCTACTTTCCAATGGTGGTAACTTCACATCTAAATTCTAAGTGTACAAAGAGATATGCCTAATTTAGTGAAGGATGTTCATTTCTTTCTTAATGGTTTGATGCTCAACCTTTTCTCCAACTAGTTTTCTTCCGTCCCCTCATATTTCCTTCAACTTCAAACCTATAAATAAGATGTTTTTAAAGATTTTTCAAAGAGTTTACCTCTCTTCCATTTATTTCTACTTTGTCCTTCCTCGATTTAGTAAAACGCGTGACATTTTAATTGAAATGCGAGCCTTGAAATATCATAGAAACATTTGAAAAAAAGAGTTTTAAGGTCTAAAATAGTTTGGCCAAAATGGGGTGTAAGATTTGGGTTTAGAGCTTGAAACCAAATTCTTTTGTTGAAGATCTGAACAATTTGCATAATGTAACTTTCATCATTGAGTGCTCAGAATGAAGCGCCCAAGTCTTAAAGGCGGTCAAAAATTGGGTGTTTACAGTTAGCCTATCCCTCTGAATAGGCTTTTTCATCGGCGGCCTTGATTTCCGCTTTTTTAGTTTTAAGGGCCTCCTTCAGTGTAATCTTGGCCTCGGTAACCGTTTCTTCAGCAACCTTGGTAGCGGCCTCGGCCTTGTTTTCAACAGCCTTGGCTGCGCTAACCTGATCCATCAGATTTTTGATCCTAGCCTCAGTCTTGTTGAGTTAAGAGATGAAGCTTGCAGCCTTTTGCATCTTTTTTGTCAAGCCTTTCTTTATCAACTCGACCTTGACCGCATGGGAGTGGGCATGTTGGATGGCTTACAATGGAAAGAATTGAATTAATAATATTTCAATAAGTATGGAAGACTGAATTTAAAAAGAAGAGTAAGTGAAGTTACCAGAACAGAATGCCTTATCGTCAAGGAAATGCTTCATGTCAGTTGGTAGAAGAAGGCACGTGGTCAATGCAGCACCAACTTCAATATCCTTGATGGCATTGTCACCGAATTTTAGAAGTCGATCACCCACATGGATCTCAGAGAGCCAGGCATCCTCGAGAAGAATGGCTCTCTTTTCCCTAGGTTTGATTGACCTTGGCTTTTTTGCAGGTAGGGCGTCGGTGGATTCGGTTAAGGTTAGCTTCTTCTTGGCTTCAACCGGCTTGGAGATCGACATGGAGTCTTCAAGATTCTTATCCTCATTAGAAGGGACGACTGTGACTTTGGCCTTCTTCACCCTCCTTGGTTTTTTAACTAATTGAGGAAAATGGGTAGATTGGACAATAATGATGTCGGGTAATCCGGCGATGGTCCTTGGCGACTGTTAGTTTATGATCCATCTCCTCTAAGGCAGCGGTGATTGTCACTCCAATGCCAAATTTGAATACAGGGAGAGCAAGAGATGGGTTAGCAGGGTTGTATGCCAGTGTATCAACACCTCGATGCTTTTGGTACGTGTCCTTGTAGCCGAAGCATTTGTAGGTCGGCGACGACACTGGTGTTGAGCTAGTGGAATGTGCAAGGATGGAACCGAGGTTGATGACTAGTTTATTAGATCAGAGATGAAAGCTTGATTGGTACGTGTAGAAGACGTTGCTAGTGGAGTTGATACAGATAGTGAAGTTCTACTCTTGGATGGGACGTCGGGCAGTGGAGACCGGTACATCGATACGTAGTTGAGTAGAATTGCACCTTGTGGTCTTGAATCAGTAAGTCCAGAAGTCGGGTAAGGTCTTGACTTTGGATGTACGACTTGTAGAAGGATTTGCTTGGTTGAGGAAACATTACTAAAAGAATAAAAAAAGAGAAGACATTAGAATGGGACTAAGAATAAGCAGCAATGTCGAGGATATGGGGTTTAGGATGATTAAGTTCTTACCCTTATCCTCTCTAAAGACTCCTCGGTGCAGTGGGAAGAGGCAAAGTTCATCATCTGGTGCAAATTTCCAGTTGTCTGAAACAATGAGGTAGTCTTCTTCAACACCCCTATTAGAGTCTGGAAGGCTAGATGTCAAGATGTAAGCGGTAGACCGAGGTTTGAGGTGGTAAGTGTAGCCAATTGTGGATTTAAGACTACACATGTTGTAACATTACCGAATGTCAAGAAGGTTGATCCTAGCATTATGTCGGCGACATAACTAGGCTATGTTGTTAAGGACCCTAAATGTGCTTATGGCTAGTTACATGAGGTTGAGTTTAAAGAAATGCATCACTTCTCTAAAGAGGATGTTAAGGGGGAATCTGATCCCACCCTCAATGATTGATACCATGAGAAAAGGCATGTAATTTTCTCCATGCATAATTGAGTCATTCTCACTAGCTAGTCTAATTTGGACGTCGGCAAGAATGTTGAACTCTTGGCAAAAATACTTTAGTTTTCTAGGAGAGTTTACCCTTCACTTGAACATCCCCATTACCTCGGCTAAGTGTGTGAAGACCAAGGGTTTCAGGTTTGGGCCCTAGGAAATTCTGGTTTGAAGACACTGGTGATCCTGTGAAGGTTCTATGAGGTCGATGTTTCAGTTTTCCGACAGTTAACAAATCCCATTCATAAATCTACATAGGTGAACAAAGAGTTAGATGGAAGAATCTGGAAATAGAGAAAGAAATAGAGGCAAAGATAACACAGATTCAGAAGATAAAGAGAGCAAGAACACATTCAAGACATAAATGAACACTAGTATAAGGAATACAAGGGATCAGGGATAGTGATTCATGGTAATCTAGTGCCAATGTGCAAGGAATACAAGGGATCAGGGATGGTGATTCATGGTAATCCAGTTCCAGTGTGCAAGAATGAGAAAAGTGCAAGGGGCTTATACATACATAGAAATCATAGAAGTATGCATAAGAACATGTAAGAACAAGGAGAAATAGATTGAAAATCAAGGGACTGAGAAACTTATAGATTGTGAGTAAAAGATTGAATACCGGAATCGTGTTCGCCGGGGTCAGACAATGCTTTTAATCGAAACGGATTGGTTAAGTGCTTGACGGGGGTGATGAGCAGGAGTAGTTGCAAAAAGCTTCAAAGGTTATTAATGGCAGTTTGAGAGAATTCAAGAGAGAGAAACTCTGAAAAAAGAGGGAAAATGATAAATGCAGAATGTAGAGACAGAGAGAGAGGGAAAAAGTGTTTTGTTGAAAAGTGAAAGGGTGAAAAAGGTCATTATTTCAAACCCTTGGACGACATGCCTAGCTGACGTCAAGTGACGTCAGGTGGCATATATCAAAGACAAAGCGACGTATTTGATGGGTGACGAGTACGAGCCAGTCAAGTGGTGACACATGGTAGAAACGGTTGGGATAGCTATGCGTGACAGCTCATGTGCAGTTAAGATTCTTGACATTCTTGAACTGGTGAATCATGATCTCGACTAGTAGTAGGATCTCGGTTGAGATGTTCATTTTGGATTAGAGAACATGTTTGTTCTTGATTCTTGATTCTTGGTCTTGATGAGTGGACATTTGAGTCCCTGTTTCTTAATGTCGACGAGTTATGATCTCGGTCAGAGGAACACCCTTCATCATGTGGTTTATCCGATATGTTGGGAGAGTAGACGATGTAGGTTCTATCACCTCGGGTAGCCGAGTTAATAAAACCTAAGGGGTAGTTGTGGGATGTATTTTTGGGGGTAGTTGTAGGGATGTATTTTTAGGGTCGTGCCACATGGTCGAGGTGCTGTAGAGATGTTGGTTGAGGTGCCACGTGGACGAGCTAGTTTGCTGAGATATAGTGTGGTAATACCAAAATCTGAGATATTTTGATAGAGGACAAGAGTCTTAGATAAGTGATGCTCTTAGTTTAGATAAGGATGAGGTTGTTGAGTAGTTCATCCATATCTAACTAAGAGTCCGAGATAAGCATTGTGCTTGAGTCTTATGAACTATAAAAGTGAGGCACCCTTGTGGGTCTAAGGTATGCCTTTACTTGTGCATTAAGTACTTGTTTGATATCTTTAAGAGATAAGATTGATTGACTTGATCGCTAAAGTGCCCCCGGGTGGACGAGCCACCATGGTATTCTTGTCTTTTTGTTGGCAAGTGCTTGGTTTAATCTATTCTTCTGCGTGCTCTCCATCTAAATTTCCTGTTTGGTTGTAAGGTCAAAAATTAATACCCGTTGTTAAAATTGAAATAATAAAGACTAAAGTGAAATTTAGATCAAACTTTAGCCACGGAAAGTGTAGTTAACACTTATTTTTATGTGATTTCTTTTTCTTTCTTTTATTTTTTTGAGAAGGAAATATTTTAAAAATCAAAAAACAAAAAAATGCCATTTATTTCATGTCCAACTAATTTCTAATTTTTAAAAAAAAGTTCCAAAAAAGTGAGTTAATGAAAACCTAATTAATTATTTTGGAAAGTTGGTTAAAAACTGACTTTTTGGTTTTTTTTTTTTTTTTTTTGACTTTTTTTGAAAAAACGTGTAAAAAAATAGAGAGAGTGATTTGACCCAAAATAAGTTAAAAGCTAGCTTTTGGCTTTTTTTGGTCTTCCCAAAAGAGGCATAAGCATAAGTTTTCCAATGTTAAGGATCAAATTCTCTTCCTATTTGACGTAAGAAAGTGAGTTGTATCCATTGTGGATGATTGGTTATAATAATAGGGAATTATACATCAGTGGTTGCCAAAAAAATATTTACAAAAAAATAATAAATATTGTAATAGTATAGTTAAAATTTGGGTGTTTGGCCCAAAAGTCAAAAATTAGATTTCCTTTGTCAAAAGGTCCAAACGTTGATTTTCTTTGTCCATAAGAATAAATTCTCATAAAATGACCAAAATACCCAATCTACATAAACACTTCTCTTCCCTCATTCAACCCCATTTCAACAAACCCCTCTCTCCCCTTCTCTCTCTCTGTTTCTCTCTCTCTCTCTCCTCCGCTTACTTTATATACATGTTTTGTATAGTCTCAAGTCTGGTTTGTATAATCTCAGTTTTGGTTATGGAAGAAGATGATGATGACGAAAAGTTGTATGTTGGGGTGTGCTTGATTTGTTTAGAGAAAATCCATTTACTCCTTTTTTTTGTTTAATTATTTAATTATTTAGATATGTTCAAATATATATATATATTGGTTGTTGTTTGTATTTCTTGTTGGAAAATTTGGTTTATAAGGCTTGTTTTAGGCCAACTTCGAGCCCAAAATGGAGTGGACCCCAAACGGCTTTTCGGGTAGGTCCAAAGAGGTGACGTGTTCCTTGCTGCATGGCAAGTCACACGGTGAAGACGGTTTGTCAAAACCATTTATGAGTGAATGGGAACTTGACGTCGTTTTCGGGTTCATATTATCAAACAAATTCACGAATTAAATGTGGGTTTCCTTATATGGGTTGTCCCATATTGAAACTTGAAGAGAGCTTTTGTGTGTATATAAGCTCTAGACTACAACACTTGGGTTGGGCCCCAAGGCACCTCAAGTTTGTAGAATGGAGGAGTTATGGACAAAGTGAACCTTAGCCCAAGCCACCACACACGCGCCGCCGCCGTCTGTCTGGCCGGCCGTGTCGGGTGCAGGTGTGAGTTGTTGGTCTGGTCTAACATTAATTTTTTGGACAAAATTTATTTGAATTTTTTTCAAAAAAAATTCTTGTAGGAAATTATTTGTATTTCAAATTAAATTTGAATTCAAATTTTTTTCCAAAATTTTTGTGCCTCTTCTAGTCCAAATTCCACACAGATTCAAACTAGTTTAACAGTTATTTAACTACGAGAAACTGCCCAGTTGAACTAGATAGATTCTTTACCAGTTCAAATAGGTTCATACAGTCCGAACAGATCAACTATTCCAGCAGTTATCTATGTGAATAGTGCTTGCACCTGTTCAATTTAAATGTGCACCTGTTCACTTCAAATTAGCACCTATTCGGGTCAGAATTTTTGCCTATAAATACAGCCATGTTCTAACAATTTTCATCATCCAAAAAACATCAAAAATATCATCTTTTGCAGTCCATTTCTTGCTTTGTTTGCATTATTCTTCATATTAGTTATTTAGAGAAAAATTCAGAGAGTAATAGAACACAAGGTTCTAATTCGCCGGACAAATTTGTTTGGAATGCTAATACAAATTTGTGAAGATCATTGTATCTTGGAAGATAGACGCCAATTATCCGTAAGCACCGTAGCGGGGTGAATCTTCCTTAAGAACAAGAACAGAGTGTCACACACTTGACTTAGTCTTTTATTTTTTTTAATTCAGTCCGATAAATAAATTTGGTACGTTTTTTATTTATTTGTTTAGTTTTGTTTCAATTTATTTTATTTACACAGAAGATTGTTCCAACAATCTTAAGACAGATTCGAATTATTCTATTTACAGAATTTTTGTTTGTTCCCTTTTCTCTTTCTTGTTCTTACATAAATTATTTTCTATGATTTTACAAATTAATATTCTGGTTGGAAAAACAAATAGTGATTATATGCTATTTGTAAGATAGTAGTAATATACTGTCTATTTTCTTTGACAATTAATAATATACTGTGTCATTAACAATTCAGAATATTTATTTGTGGAATTTTGTCAGAAATTAGTTTTGGTTTTTAGAAATTATTTTCTGAGTGTTCATTAATTAAAATTTTGTTTCAGTATTTTAATTATTGAAGTGTTACAGAAATTTAATTTTTTGTGTGGAATTAATTTGGTTAAATAAAATTTTATTTTATTTCCAAATTAATTGAAAAATAAAAGTTACATTTCCTATTTCTTTTATTTTTACAGAATTTAATTATGTGGCTTTGGTTTAAGTTTTCTATGTAGTATAAATTCTAATTATAATTTAGAATTCATGGCTACTGAAACAAATGCTCAAACAAGTACTAGTGTGGTGGCGGCAATTACACCAACCCCCTCTCTGGCTGTGACAGTACTGGTAATCACGGTGAGAAGCCAGAGAAATTCTATAGAACTGATTTTAAAAGATGGCAACAGAAAATGTTTTTCTTTCTTACGACTCTCAACCTGGCATACTTTTTCCGTAAGGATGCTCCTATTTTGAAAGAGGATGAAACCGACCGGCAATTGGTTGCTGCGGTCGATGCTTGGAAACATGTTGATTTCCTTTGCCAAAACTACATCTTGAATGGACTTGGCAACACATTATACAACATCTACAGTCCTATCAAGACAGGAAAGGAACTTTGAGAGTCTTTGGAGAAAAAATACAAAACGGAAGTGTAGACACCCGATTTTTGACCGTTCTCAAGACCTGGACGTCACCGCTTGAACACTCGGTGATAATCCATGATTCGTGTTCGTTTGGAGTTCCCGGAGTCCTTGGCTACGTGCCTCGCCTCAAGACCTCCGAACTTGACCGTTTTGTGTCTGGTTTTGCACCAAACACTTGAGCTTTGCCTTGGAGGGGCAGGGAATGCCTTTTGAGGCATCCCCACACACCACCGGCAGTGGCTAGAGGCCACCGGCTAGATGGTGTTTCCATCGGCACTATATTGTGCCGGTCGGCACTCTTTTTGGCAAAATGACCATTCTGCCCTGCCGATCACTTTACAGCTGTTTTTGGAGATATTTTCAGATAGCTTTGTAGCACTTGTTTCCCCTCCATACACGTGTATGGAGGGATGAGCCTTTGATTGACTTAGCTTGTAAGCTTTGTAATCTATAAGAGAAGGGCTTCCTTCTCTTGGCTCAAGGTTAGCAAACTTAGACATTTTAGAGAGAAAAGACAGAGAAGAAGCTCTGGTTTTAGGGTTTGGATTCTATATCTATCCTATCTCTCTTTTTCTCTCTTGTTTTGTACACTAGGTGTTTGTGTCTCACTATTGCACATCAACACCTAGTGTTTCACCTTCCCTTGGCTACTGAGGTCCCAAGAGGTTATTCTTGCTGTTCTTGACTGGTTTGGAGCTCAAGGAAGCAACAAAGTCAACATTTGTGAAGAGGGTCAAAAAGGGTGAGAAACTTACTTTATTTACCCCATTCTTGCACTCCATTTTGACCTATCCTTGAACTGTTTTTGTGCTTGGTGTTCAATACAAAAAAGTTCTGTTTTTTAGTTCTCTTGATAGTTTATTAAGGGTACTTTGTGCTTTGGGGAAGTTTGGTCCCTCTTAGGCCTTGAAAGGCCTCATTTTTGTGCTATTTTGTTGAGCTCCGGGATTTTGGTGTTTGGGTCTCTTCATCACTGAAATCTTGAGGGATTTCAGTGGTGAAGATGGTGCCTTAGAGTCTCAAGAAGGAGAGGGCCACCCCCTCTCCATGATGTCCTTGAAAAGGGCAAGTTTTGCCTCTTGAGGGAGCATTGTGATTGAGTGTGTGTTGAGCATGTATGGACTGTTATTCATGCTTAGAATATCATGATTTAACATTGCTATGTGTTGGTTTTGGTCCCTTATGCATGCTTAGCATAGTTGCCATGTAATGCCTTGATGTTGCCTTAACCTGCCTTAGGTTGTTAGCCCTAATTTGAGCATGATTTAGGCTTAGACTTGTGAATGATTTGTGCTTATTTTGCCATGCTTTAGGTCTGTCCATAGTCTTTTGGATTGATTTTAGCATGCTTACTATAGCTCCTTTGTATTTGTGGCTTGCCGAGCTTGTATGCTTCAAGTATGCGAGTGTATAGCATGTGTTGTTTACCTTATTTTGATGGTTTGGAACCATTTAGCATGTCATTTCAGTCCTTTTGGTGTGCTTGTATGCTTGCCCAAGTCGCCTCTTTATTGCTTTAAAAGCGCATGTCGTATACCTCATGTTTTGGCCTTTGTATGTGCCTTTATACTTGGACCATTTAGATGCCATCTAGGTGTTCCTTGAGTGTTGTTTAGGTCTATCTTTGACCTGTTTTGAGTCCCCTTGGCCTTGTGTTAAGCCCTTTGGCTTGCCTTAAGTGCTTGGACCTTAAATTGCATGTTTAACTTGCTTTGTTGCTTGGTTTGGGCACCATGTTTAGCATGATTTCAGAGCTTTACAATGCATGTTAGTTGTCCACACTTAGCCTCTTTTGAGTGCGCTCGAGCATTGCTTGTTTATGCATAAGTTGATACCTTAACATATGCATGTGTGCGTGTGTGGTAGCTCTCATACTAAGCATTTTGGCCACTATTTTGAGCCTTTTTAGAGTTGCCCAATTCATGTTTAAGTCCATCATTCAATTGGTTTGCATGCTTATCTTGCATGTTCACTTGTATGCTTGCATAAGTATATTGTATTGCTCATATTGCATTGCTCATATTGCATATAGATGACATGCTTAGGACTTCATTGCATTGCATCGTGCATGCTTGGCCTCTTGAAGTGTGTGTGATAGAGGTTTAGCACCCTTATGTGCTTGTTTGCATTGCATGCATTTGAAATCAAAGTTGCACACTTGGTTCTTTGGGCCATCATGCATGGAAATGAGTGATTGGTGGTCCGAGAACCGAGGCACCTGTCCCTTTGAGTCACAAATATGATAATGGGCATGTTTAGTGCATACATTGTTGGAATTGCATCGCCATGCCGATGTTGCCCTCTCTGCTTTGTGAGTTGCGGTTTTGCTTCGCCGATGGATCAATTCGGCCGATGAGCCCAATCCATTGCCGGTGGAAGTTTTGTGCAGCCGGTAGTGATCTTCAATACCTAAGGAGGCATCCTTAAGACTGTGGCAGTTTTCTGAGATGCAAAGCAAAAAGAGGCAATCTAAGCATGGCGATTTATTCGGAGGAACCCAGCGTCTTTGCATTTGGCCCGCCTTATGGCGGTTTCGCTTTTCTTAGATTGATTATTTTGTTAATTCAATTAAATTGTAATATTTAATTAGCTTGCGTAGTTAATTATCTGTATTATTCTTTTGGTCCCTCCGGGTGAGGGCGTAATTGTAATAAGTGTGCGTGAGTGGGTGTATGTCTTCCAACCCCCATTTCTTTCTCCCTTTTACTTACCTGCTTTTAATGGTTAGTATTAGGGCACGTTTAAATTAGCATACCTTATGCTATGCATGCGTGCATCCATGCATTTGTTGACATGCATCGGGCTCGGTACATCATACAAACTGCATCGTACTTTCAATTCCAAATTGAATACGTGCATTGAATAAAGTGCATTTCATATGCCATCTTTAGGGTTAGCCGAGCCTACTCTAAATTGCATCCTTGCCTGTGTTGCATTAGCCACTTAACATGACCTAGGGACATGCATGTCTGCTAACTAGTTTCTTGTTTTGGCACGGAGTACGATGTAAGTATTTATGCTTTAGCATATCGCATGTGTGTGAATGTTGACCATGTGGCTAAATGCTTATATGAGATAAACTGTTTGAATGCCTGTGGGTGGAGGTTGGATTGCTTGAGTTGGAAAAACTCATTGAAATCCGTGTTTTAGCCTACTCACGAGTAGCAATTTCAAAACTATTTTCAAAACAAACGGATATGCAATGTTTATTTCCAAATTAGGCAATCTAGTCTATACTTGTTTGCTGCGCGTATAACATAGTAATTCTAGGCTAATAATTGGAATAAGAACATGTAATGTTTTCAAAAACGGATATCACGGTTAGTAGAGGCCGGTCTTCTTCGACCGCGAAAAAGGGGTGCTCATTGCCGACCTTCCCGATCGTATAAGCTCCCAGCCAGACAGACATTTGGTGATGACACGCCTTCTCGAAGTCGAGTTCCTAAATTTCCCATTTTTAAATATTTAGGTGGGGACTCAGACATGTTTGGCACTACTTTTCTCAAAAGAAGATGCTAGCTCAAAGAAATTTGTGGTTGGCAAATTCCTGGACTTTGTGATGGTTGATTTTAAGACTGTGATCCGCCAAGTTCAAGATCTCCAACTCATTCTGCATGACATTCACGTAGAAGGCATGTCTCTTAGTGAATCCTTCCAAGTTGCATCGTTAATTGAGAAATTACCACAAGGATGGAAGGATTTCAAGAACTACTTCAAACACAAGCGCAAAGAAATGTCTTTAGAAGAATTAATTGTGCGTTTGAGGATTGAGGAGGACAACTGCAATTCTGAGAAGCGGGCTGGTAAGCATCCTATGGAGTCTAAGGCAAATGCGGTGAAGAATGCTCCAAAAGCAAAGAAACGAAAGTTTTTTGAAGAAAGTTCATCACAAGGTTCTAAAAAATAGGAAATTAAAAAGTACAAGTTGAATGACAAGTGTTACATCTGTGACAAAGAGGGACATCGGGCCAAAGATTGCTGTAGCAAAGGCAAAAACAAAAGAAGAACAAGCAAGAAGCCTGCTCAAGCCCATATGACCGAAGCGGACAATATTTCCAATGGTGTAGATGATATCAATCTTTCTGCAGTTGTTTCCGAGACAAATCTTGTGAGAAATCCTAAAGAATGGTGAGTGGACACTGGTGCTACTCGCCACATTTGTGCCGACAAAAAGATGTTCACATCTTATTCTACAGTGGACAACGGTGAAAAACTTTTTTTGGGCAGCTCCACAACTTCCAAAGTTGAAGGACAAGGGAAAATTGTTTTGAAGATGACATCTGGAAAGGAACTCACTCTCAACAATGTGCTACATGTATCGGAGATTCACAAGAATCTTGTTTCCGGATCTTTGTTAAGTAAGAATGGGTTTAGGCTAGTGTTTGAGAGTGATAAATTTGTACTTACTAAGAATGAGATGTATGTAGAAAAAAGTTACATGTCTGATTGCCTTTTCAAGATGAATGTAATGACCGTTGTACCCTCAGTTATTATTAAAAATACATCTTCTTCTTACTTGCTTGAGTCTTCAAATTTATGGTATGATAGACTAGGACATGTTAATTATGGATCTTTACATAGATTAATTAATATGGAATGTTTACCTAAATTTAACATTGATTCAAATAATAAATGTGAAATTTGCATTGAGGCAAAATTATCTAAAACTCCTTTTCATTCAATTGAAAGAAGTACGAAACCACTTGAATTAATTTATAGTGACATTTGTGATTTTAAATCAATTCAAACCAGAGGTGGGAAAAAATATTTTGTCACTTTCATAGATGACTATACTAGATATAGTTATATTTATTTAATTCGAACCAAGGATGAAGCTTTGGAAACTTTCATTCAATATAAGAATGAACTTGAAAATCAACTTGGTAAGAAGATTAAGAAATTTAGAAGTGATAGAGGTGGTGAATATGAATCACTTTTTGGTGAATTTTGTAAAGAACATGGTATAATTCATCAAACCACCGCTCCTTACTCACCTCAGCAAAATGGAATTGCTGAAAGGAAAAATAGGACTTTAAAAGAAATGATGAATGCCATGTTAATAAGTTCTGGATTACCTCAGAACTTATGGTGGGAAGCAATACTTTCAGTAAACTATATTTTAAATAAACTACTCCAAAAGAAAGTGAATCAAACAACTTATGAAATGTGGCATGCGAGAGTAACCATCCTATAAATACTTAAAAGTGTGGGGGTGTTTGGCTAAAATGGTTATTCCTAGTCCTAAAAAGACTAAGATAGGTCCTGAAACCATTGATTGCATTTTCATTGGTTATGCCAAGAATAGTAGTGCATATCGGTTTTTGATTCATAAATCAAAACATTCTGAAATGCATGTAAATACTATTATTGAATCTCAAAATGCATCTTTCTTTGAACATGTGTTTTCGAATAAAACTGGACAAGAGACTAGTACTAACAATAAAAGATCTCATGATCCTATTACTAGTGAGGATCAAGAACATGATCAAGAACAAGAATTAGATCAAAATGAGGAAGAGGAACCTAGGCGTAGTAAACGTGCTAGAACCTCAAAATCTTTTGGTCCAGATTTTCTAACATTTTGTTAGAAAATGAGACTTTAACTTTTAAAGAGGATATGTCCAGTCCTGAAGCTCCTTTATGGAAAGAAGCTGTCAATAGTGAAGTTGAATCCATCTTGCAAAATCACACTTAGGAATTAGTGGACTTACCACCGGGTTGTAAACCTCTTGGGTACAAGTGGATTTTCAAAAGAAAAATGACAGCGGATGGATCAACTGACAAATATAAAGCAAGACTTGTGGTCAAAGGTTTTAGACAAAAAAAAAAGGTCTTGATTACTTTGACACATACTCACCAGTTACTAGAATAACATTCATTAGAATGCTAATTGCCACTGCATCTCTATACAATCTAGAAATTTATCAAATGGATGTAAAAACCGCTTTCTTAAATGGTGAGTTAGATGGAGAAATTTACATGGAACAACCAGAATGTTTTTCTGTTCCAGGAAAAGAAAAGAAAGTGTGTGAATTGGTTAAATCATTATATGGTTTAAAACAAGCACCAAAGCAATGGCATGAGAAATTTGACAAGGAAATGATGTCAAATGGACTTAAAATTAATGAGTGTGACAAATGTGTTTATATTAAAAACACAGACAAAGGTTATGCCATTGTATGTCTTTATGTAGATGATATGTTCATCGTTGGTAGTAATAATGATATGATTAAAACTAACAAGAAAATGTTGAATAAACATTTTGACATGAAGGACATGGGTATTGCTGATGTAATTCTTGGTATGAAAATTACCAAAACATTAGAAGGTTATGCTTTCTTACAATCTCATTACATTGAGAAAATACTTGACAAATTCAGCAAAGATGATGATCATCTTGCTAGAACACCTGTAGATATGAATTTATTTTTTTATAAGAATGTACAGGAAAGTATTTCTCAATTAGAGTATGCCCAAATTATTGGAAGCTTAATGTACTTGATGAACTACACTCTCCCGGATATAGCTTATGCAGTAAGTAAATCAAGTAGATATACGAGTAATCTAGGAGTAGAACACTAGAAAGCAATCATAAGGGTTCTAAGATATCTCCGATTTACTTGTAACATTGGGCTGGATTATACTAGATATCCAGTAGTACTTGAAGGTTATTGTGATACAAACTGGATATCGGATACTAGAGACTCAAAGTCCACCAGTGGGTATGTCTTTGTTCTTGGTGAGGCGGCTGTATCTTGGAAATCTTCCAAACAGACTTGCATTGCTAGGTCTACTATGGAATCTGAATTCATAGCTTTAGACAAAGCTGGGGAAGAAGCAAAATGGCTTCACCACTTCCTTGAAGATATTCCAATATAGCCAAAACCGGTGCCCACTATATGCATACATTGCGATAGTCAATCAACAATAGGTAGAGCACAAAGTCGTATGTATAACGATAAGTCACGACACATTCGTCATTGACATAACACCGTGAGACAACTACTCTCTAATCGAATTATTTCCATTGAATATGTGAAGTCTAAAGACAACATAGCGGATCCATTAACCAAAGGGTTTGCAAGAGAGCTAGTTGAGAATTCATCGAGGGGAATAGGACTTAAGCCTATTAAATAAGAGTTACCACAACGGCAACCCAACCTAGTTGATTGGAGATCCCAAGATCTAAGTTCAAAGGGACAACCAAGTTGTGTATGACTCAGAAGGATCACTGGGGAGTCAAACTCCTACCCATTTCTATGATGAAATAGTGAAGTTTGCAGCGATTTAGGTTAAGTAATACTTTTAATGATTCTTATATCTAGGTAAACCTAGTGGAGTATGGCAGGATACTCTTCATAAGAATCACCTGTGTGAGTGTGAATTGGGCCGGTTCTATGAGATTTGTGAAGGGCTACAATTATCTAAAGCACTCATGAAAGACTAGGTTGTTTAGGGCCAAAATGAACACAATAGTGAGAACTAAACTGTGTCTGGGGATATACTGTGTGAGTTCTATTGTCTTGATTTACACAAACAGCTGAACAGTTCAAGATATCATATTCACCGGTTAGCTAGTAAATCCGATAGTATCTCACAAGGGAAGGTTCAAAGCCAAAAGCTACCTATCCTTTGTAGAATATTTTCAATTTCTGTACTCTATGTAATTAGACTATGTTGTTGCATTTTCTCTCCGTCAAATTCCATTCATGTGGGGGATTGTTGGAAATTTTGGTTTATAAGACTTAGTTTGGGCCAACTTTGAGCCCAAAATGGAGTGGGCCCCAAACGTCTTTTGGGGTGGGTCTGAAGAGGTGACGTGTTCCTTGCCGCGTGACAAGTCACACGATGAAGACGGTTCATCAAAACCATTTATGAGTGAATGAGAACTTGACGTCGTTTTCGAGTTCATGGAATTGAACAAATTCAAGAATTAAATGTGGTTTTCCTTATATGGGTTGTTCCACATTGAAACTCGAATAGAGCTTTTGTGTGTATATAAGCTCTAGACTACAACACTTGGGTTGGGCCCCAAGGGGCACCCCAAGTTTGTAGAAGGGAGGTGTTATAAACAAAGTGAACCTTAGGCCAAATCACCACATGCGCGCCGCTGCCGCCGTCAGTCTGGCCGAACCGAGCCGTGCCAGGTGTGGGTTGTGGGTCGAGTCTAACATTAATTTTTTTGACAAAATTTATTTGAATTTTTTCAAAAAAATTTCTGGTAGGAAATTATTTGTATTTCAAATTAAATTTGAATTCAAATTTTTTCCAAAATTTTTGTGACTCTTCCAGTCCAAATTCCGCACAGATTCAAACTGGTTTTACAGTTATTTAACTGCCAAAAATTGTCCAATTGAACTGGATAGATTATTTATTTATCAATTCAAACAGGTTCATACAGTACGGACAGATCAACTATTCTAGCAATTATCTGTTTGAATAGTGCTTGCACCTATTCAATTTAAATATGCACCAGTTCACTTCAAAGTAGCACCTATTCGGGTCAGATTTTTTGCCTATAAATACAGCCATGTTCTAGCAATTTTCATCATCCAAAAAACATCAAGAATATCATCTTTTGTAGTCCATTTTTTGCTTTGTTTGCATTATTCTTCATATTAGTTATTTAGAGAAAAATTCAGAGAGTAATAGAACACAAGGTTCTAGTTCACCGGACAAATTTGTTTGGAGTGCTACTACAAATTTGTGAAGATCATTGTATTCTGGGAGATAGACGCTACTTAGCCGTAAGCACCGTAGCGGGGTGAATCTGTCTTAAGGATAGAGTGTCACACACTCGACTTGATCTTTTATTTTTTAATTCGGTTTGATAAATAAATTCAGTACATTATTTATTTATTTGTTTGGTTTTGTTTCAATTTATTTTATCTACACAGAACATTGTTCCAATATTTCTTATATTTGATCTGTTCAAATTTGTTGTTATTTTTATTGTTCTTGTTTGTTGTTGATGATGATATAGATGTATATGCGATTGTTGTTGTTGTTGTTGATGATGAACAATAGAAAAAACATACAAGATCTGTGTGTAAATTTAAACAAATCTTTGTGTTGAATTTCAGTAGATAGGAAAATTAAAACTAGAATTTCAAACAAATAGGAAAAAATAGCATAAGAATTTCAACAGATAGAAAAAAACCAAGACAAAAATTTCAACAAATAAAATTTTAAACAAATAGAATAAAAATTTCGACATATAGAATAAAAATATTTCAACAAATAGAAAAAATTCAACAGACAAAACGGTAAATTTAAAAATAAAAGTCCTTAAAAACAAATAAAATGACTTTTTACCAAACTATTTCACAAAGGCTGGACCACTCACCAACAAAAAATATTTACTAAACCTAACACCTTCCTTAGATTGGATTTATCATTGATTTTCTCTTGAAATTATAAACTTTTTTCGCTACTGTGTAACAATTTTTAAAAACCCTCATAAATGGTAATTTTGCCTTATAATAATGCTACAATTAGGTTGGTCCTAAGTTCTTCACGTGCTTGAAAAATGAGACTCTCTATGCATAATTATATTCTTTAAAAAAACAAACAAACAAACAAACAAATTATACCAGTGATTCTTATATTTTATTTATTGTATTATTTTTGTTCCTACACTTTTAATTGGTTTAATTTTGACCCTTAATTTTAGATATTGTGTCAACTTGGTCCAATTGATAATGTTGTTAGTATTTTTGACGAAAAATAATCGCTGAATTGGTTGAGGTTAATTCACTGAGTTGATTAAGTTTATAGTTTTGTTTTTAAAAATAGGACTATGCCACTTATATACGTATTTTCATTAAAAAAAAATATTAAAAGTTGTAATTCATTGAACCGAATTAAAATAAAATCATAAATTCAAGATTAAAATTGAACAATTGAAATTACGGAGAGTAAAATAACATAATAAGCATAGTAAGGACTATTGTCATAAAATTCAAAATGTGTTTCTCATAGAATCCTCAGTAAGAGAGATAGAATTTCAGCCTTCTTTACAACTTTAAGCTTATTTTGGTCAAGTATTTGAGCCCCATTGGACACTCAAAGCAAAGTTGGATTGAACCAAAGCAAAACGGAGTAGAACTGGAGCCAAACGAACTTTTTCTCCTCTTGTTGGTCGACTACCTGATCGTTGGGCCGGTCGACCACCCCATAGACAGTTTGCCCAGATTTTTGTATTGGTTTGGGTGGACACTTCCCAAACCCATTTTTTGACACATTCATGCATTAAATGCATGTATACTCATCTTCCATTGCCTAGTGCTTGATCCATTGAAGCTAATACTTCACTTTGTCTTCCATTAGCTCTATTAGTGCTCCATTATCTTCCCTAATACTCCATTAATCTTTCACTTTGTCTTCCACTATTTCTCCACTTACATGGCCTATATGAATACATTAGATTGTTGAGAGGATGGGGAGGATAGATTGAGGAGAGAAGGTTAGAGATAGAGGAAAAGAGAGTTCAAGCTTTGAATTCAAGAGTTAGCCAAACATGAGTGTTAATTGTGACCTTTCATTTCTCAAGCTATACACTATGTCTCATCTTCTATTACAAAAAGTCATCCAAGTCATATTATTGTAGTCAAATTCTAAAGTTTGATCAACGAGAGAGTAGTCTTTATGAAGTTCCAAGTGATCATTTCCTACACTTGTCCAAAGCTACCTTTGAAGCTCAAATTTTAAGCTCTTGAATTGAGGATTAAGAACACAATTCACAACCTTGAGGGTGATCAAGAGGATGTTTGGAAATTAAGAAGTTTAATCTTTCTTTAGAAGGTGAATTTTCAATTCTTTCATTTTCTTGCACTTTCTATCTTATATTTGTTTTTCTTGTTTTATTTTCAATTCTTTCATTTTCTTGTACTTTTTATCTTATATTTGTTTTTCTTGTTTTAGTTTCATTTGTTGTAATCTTGCACTTTCTATCTTATATTTGCTTTTCTCGTTTTAGTTTCATATTAGTTTTATTGTAATCTTGCACTTTCTATTTGATATTCATTTTTTTTTTTAATCTAACTGAGAGTGGTTAGTTGAGCCACCTACATATTCCTTATCTATTCTTTTCTCGGTGTTGCAACAAGATAGTTTTTGCTAGGCCTAGTTAGCCGGCCTGCTAACTTCTTTTGGATGAAATAGAGTAGCCTTTTGGTGTTGAGCATAACAAGTTCCTATGGTCTTCAAGGCGTATGAAGTTTCTATTTTATTTTCTTTTGCGTGTTTTGTGAGGGTTTTTTTTTTTTTTTTTGTGATATTCTCTCTCTCTTTTATTTGGTTTGTAATTATTCTTTCAAGTATTGTAATAATTTCTCGCCTCGCTTTTTTCTATCTCATTTTTATACTTGTTTTCCTTATTTGTGCATAAGCATCATATTTTGGTTTTTCATCTTATCTGTACTTTACATTCATGTTTCACGCATCTTGATTCACCTAAGTTTGTATTTGTGGATTTAATCAATTCCTATGTGATTATGTGCGCTACCACATGTTCTTGAGATGATTCACATGTCATTTATTAGAAGTCGAATCTTTAGTTGCATCTCATGAGTGAATTACATTAGGATTTTGTATATAAAATCATGCATATTTTGCTAACTTTGTTTTGTAGCTGATCGCGGGACATCGGTAAACATGTAAGTTTTTATGCTTTAGTATCCTACTTGTGTGTGTTTTTCTTACTATGTTTAACATTCTTCCATGAGTCTACTTGCTTACTTGATATAATTGTATGAATGCCGGTGGATGGAGGTTGTGTCGCTTAATTTGGAATTATGCTAATTTTTCATGTTTGTATGCTCATTTTTTTTGAGTTGTACATCTTCAAAAGCTCTTTTAAATTATATGAAATCAAGTTGTTCCAAAGTGGGTGGCATAGTCTATATTTGTATGCTTTACATAGTAAATTGTAGGATTTATTTAATAACCAAAATATGAACGTATAAAGTTAATAAAACTCATATCATGGTTTAGTAGAGGCCGATCTTTGATTGGGTGAGTGGGGGTGCTCAATTAATGACTTTTCCCCTCTCAAACCTAAGGTTCCGAGCCAAGCATCTTTGGCACAAGTCACAAGTTTCCTAATTTTTTCAAAATATTAGGTGGCGACTCTAAGATCTGGTGATGTAGTCCATTTTGGCAAAGATTTTGTATTAAAACGGATTTTCCATAAAAGTTGCCAAATCTGGACTCTTATCTACGTTTCACATTGCACTCACGAGACTAGATCAAAGAAGTCGAGACTTTGAACTCTTTAATGCACATGGATACACCCCGGGCATGTTACAATGTAGTATCTCTTAATTTTCTTACAAATTGAATTGATTTAATACAACAACTAATGCAATCTATTTATAAACAAATCCTCAGGTGTGAATACTTGATGGTGGTGAGCTATAACTAGCTCAATTCCCACATTTTTTTCTTTGCTTCATGGTGAAGCTTTGGACATTCAAGAATGGAGGGTGTACACACCCCATTCTTAAGCACCCTTAAGACTTGGGCGCTTTATTCCGAACACCCGATGATGAAAGTTACACTATGTAATCTTTCAAATTCTAAGCGAAGAAATTTGGATTCAAGCTCTAATCCCAAACCTTGCACCCCATTTTGGCCAAACTATTTTAGACCTTAAAACCCTCAATCCAAAATATTTTTCCAAATGTTTCTACGATACTCCGAGGCTCGCATTTCATTTAAAATATTGCACTTTTTCGATAAACTGAGTAAGGACAAAGTGAAAATAAGTAGAAGGCAGGTAAACTCTTTGAAAAATATTTAAAAACATCCTAGTTACAGGTTTGAAGTTGAAGGAAATAGGAGTGGGGGGAAGAAAACTAGTTGGGGAAGAAGTTGGGCATCAATCCGTTGAGAAGGAATTGAGCAGCCTTCACTAAAATATGCATATTTATTTTCACACCTAGCATTTCTATGTGAGGCCACCACCATTGGAAATTAGACTTCCGGGGCTTCAATTTAGACTCAAGAATCATCTAAAACTGAGTCTAGATGAGGGAGGTATGCCTCTTTGAAGTCGGGCTTGAAATGCAGATTTTTGGACCCGACCTAGTCCATTTAGAACCGGGCGTGCCTCATTTAGGCCCGACCAGGTCTTAATGAAAACTTTTCCAGAGTTTCTTTTTAGGCCTGGTCGTGTGTTTTTGGGCCCGACTGGGTCTCAATGGCGCCAAACAAACAGCTAGCAGAAATTGAACAAATATCTTTGCTTGAAGATATTTTCAACCAAATTGGCTCAAATTCTATAAATAGGACCTCCCACTTCAGATTTTAAGGATAGAAAAACCTTCCAAGAGGCTTAGACATTGATGAAAGCTCTTGAACCTTCAAGCTTCTTTTGTTCTTCAAATCAACCTTCACCCTCCATACACCAAAAAAGCTTAAGCTTTCTTGTAGAGAATTCAAGGCATATTTTCAAAACCTAGAGGTTAGAGAGTAGTTCTAGGAAATATTTGTAGGAGCACTGACATAACTTCCTTACAAAAGCTTTCTTTACTTTCACACCTTCTTCAACTATACATACACAATACATACCATTGGAGCTTGTTAGCTTTTTGTGGAGATTTCAAACTAAATTCTAGAAACTTGAGGGTGTTGGAATCAAGTTTGTTAACTAAAAGTTTACCTCTCTTTTCAAAAGGTATAATTTTGCACCTTCTTCTTTCATCTTCTTCTACTCTTTTCCTTTATTTTTCTTGTCTTTATATATTGATTTTCAGAGTTTGTAAAGGCTGAAAAATGTGATTTAAAAGTTCCAAAAATTGAGGGGTTAGCCACCCCTCCTTAGTCTTGCTTACTAGTTTTGTATCTCTTTGGTTTTTCCTATCTTTAATGCTCTTTTAACATGATTTTAGCCACTATTTTTGGGATTTTTTTGGACTGTTTTTGGACTATTTTTACAGGCTAAAATATGTGTTTTGAAGTTGTAAAAAGTAGAGGGATTAGCCACCATTCCTTAGGCTTGCTTACTAGTTTTGTTCTCTTTTATCTTTGCATACTTTTTCTAGCTTTTCAAACTATTTTCAGCTTGTTTTTGGGGCTGTTTCGTCACTGTTTTTTTTTTTTTGGTTTTAGGGGCTGTTTAATTTATTTAATTAATTTGTGTTTTGAATACTTTGTTTGTTGTGTTATACGTCCTCATGACTTCGGTTGTTTAGGCCTTAGACACCGAGTTACTCGAGTTGATAGCTTTTCTTACTTAATTCCATGTAAAGAGCCCCACTTGTCCAATAATCAATCTTGTATAATCATCTCTGCACTCTTCCTCCTTTCTTGGTTTTCTCTTTGATTGTAAGCATTGTTTCAAACAAATGTTGTTTAAGCTTGAGAAAGAGACATTCCATGCTAAATGGTTTAATCTTTTCAGAGGTTCATTACCATGGCATTACATCTCTCTCACACCAAAAATAATTTCTTGTTTGACACCTCTCTTCATTAGTAGATTAAATTCTCATTTTCGGACAAAATGATTAAGTAATGGAAAGGTAAGATGAAAAAGGCTAACAAAAGGCCAAAATCAATCAAACTGACATAAAGAAAATTAATAAAATGGGTTAGATTCGATCGGACATTATGCTGAGTCTATTGTGTCAAGGGTTGTCTTATATCAATTCATGATGTTTTGATGAGCCTTGAAGTGTGTCTACCTTCCTCTTTGAGCCTCCATGATGAGAGGGAGAGGTGGTCGTCTTCATTGCATTTATCAATTGTTTTGTCCAAATTGTGTTCGAAATCATCAAGCCATCAACTTGTGCCTATTGATGGTTTCAGAATCAAATTCACTCTTCTCTTCAGTTTCAAGATAGAGGAGAGCAAAGGGGACAAACAAGGCTTAAGCTACTCTGTCTACATTGTTTTCACCTCGGAGCACAAAACAGGTTTTGTATGAAATTAGAGCACGGCCAGCCTTGTTTGGACTCGGTCGGGCCCAATTGTTTGGTAAGCAGTAAATTTTGGTAGAAATAGAGGGAAAAACCTGAGGGTGAAATAGAGCAAATTGCACAGAAGGCAGACAGTGCAGCTTCTGAAAACCGTGCATCTTTAGTTCATATTAAATGTTGTAATGTTATTGTTGTAATTAGTGTTGTAATTATTATTGTTATAATATCCTTGTTGTAATAAATTAGATAGCTAGTTATTTATTTATTAGTCATTCGGTCGGACTTGTAATAAGTAGTTTATTCAGACACTCATTCGAACCCTCTTGCATGGGGCAAACATTGAAATAAGTGTGTACGTCTTCCAACCCCATTTCTTTCTCCCTTTTATTTATCTGCTTATGATGGTTAGAATAGAACATCATGTTTCATTTAGCATTTTTCATGATTTGCATCCACACGTCTTCATGCATAAAAGCTCGGTTCATTATTCTAACCAAGCATTGTTATTGCTTAAATTTTTTGAATTCGTGCTTAGACCACATGCTATAAAATTGATTCAAATACCACACTCATAGCCAAGCCTCTAAAATTGCATAAATGTGTGTATTGCATTAGTCACATTGCATTGTTTAGGAACATGCATGTTTTCTAATTATTTTGCTCTTTTTGGCTTGCCTCGGAGTACTAGGTGAACATTTAATTGCTTTCGCATACCGCATGCGTGTGATTGTTGCCATGTCATCAAAGCATGATTCCATGAGGCTAAGTGCTTAAGTGATATATCTATTTGAATGCCGGTGGATGAGGGCAAATTGTTTAAATTGGAATAAGTTGATTAATGTACATACAAGCTCGCTTTTTTCAAGTGTCAAGTATCAAAAACAATTTTCAAAACAAACATGGATCGAAATGTTTCAATTTTTGCAGATTAGTCTATACTTATGTGTGCATCACATAGTAATAATAGCCTAATAATCAGAACAAGAACATATAATGTAAATAAAAATCACATCATAACTAGTAGAGGCCGATCTTTGATCGGGCAAGTGAGGTGCTCAATTTATGACCTTCACCACTCGTACCTAAGTTCCCGAGACGAGGCACTTTGGTGATGACGGATAAGTGGCCTTTTGCGCGAGTCATGAGTTTCCTAAATTTTCAAAAATATTTAGGCGGTAACTCTATAATCTGGTAAAACAGTCAATTTTTGGCATTTGATTCAAAACATCGATTTTCCAAAATAATTGCTAGATTTGTACTCTTTTTGTGTTTTCACTATTTCACATTGCACTTGTGAAATCAGATTTAGAACCATGGGAGTCTAAACTGTAGGGCTAGTCGTATCCAAAAGGAGCATGAAAAGCAAGCAACAGTTTCTGGCGACTTTGCTGGGGACTTAGAGAACTTGACTTGAAATTCATGATGTGAAATTTTATCTACACTTATATGTTTTTTGCATTGCATTTGCATTGATGTGCTTAAGTCACTGTGTTTGCCATCTGCTATTCCTGGACGGTTTGCCAAAGGCTTGCCCAAAAGCTTGCCAAAAGGTTAGCTGGTCATGGGCTCTGCCATGTTGGAAACACAACCCTTGGATCTAGATTGCCATTGTACCGTTTGATCCTCCTTTCATTTCTCGGTGTTAGGTGTGAGAGGTATATTAGGTAATCTTGCTAAGGTATCCCTTTTTCACCATTTGGCCTAGCTGCATATAGTAAAACTCTAGCGACTATTCCAAATTAAGACAGGATACTCTCTCATATGTAGGATGATGTGATACTACTTGTTTGAGTACTAAAGCTATAAATCACTCCAAAGCTTGGACAGGGAAACCTTAACCTCTCATAGGGGTGTTTTGAATGCTTTTGTGCAAAATGTGAAATCTTCGACAATGTGTGATGCAATCCTTGGAGAGTCTTAATCTTGAAGAGGTTCCTTTCAAAACCTTGAGGGTCATATCAGAATCAGAATTTGGGTCAAAATCCGAGGGTTTGTGTTTGATATGGTGGAAACATACCAAAACCAGAACCAGGGCTGAAAATTGTATCTTGTTTTATTTTAACCAGCATACCCGGTATCCTGATCTGATGCGGCATTTGTTTTTAATGCTAGGTTTGCCTGAGCCAAAGAAAGAACAGTACCCAACTCAGTAAAGGCCAAACCTAATTCGACCTGGAAAGCCTTAACCCATCACAATCCATTCAAACCCAGAAAAAAACCTACTCAACAAAGGTCCAGTCCATTTGATTCCCAAAAAGCCAACTTAGAAAAAATCCATCGACTCCCAAAAGATCCATTCTAAAAAGCCCAATCAGTCAAAACCATTTATCCAGCTTAGATACATCAAATATAACTAGGTCGAAATCCTTGTTAGTTAGCTCTTAGCTTACACCCATCCATTTCCCCGATTGCCAACTCAGTAGACCTGTAATGGCTCAGAGTTCGGAAGAAGTTGTGGCCATGGTAGCGACCCTAAACCAAGGAATTGCCATGCAGGATGAGACCAATGCTGAAATGCAATGTCCATCTGGGGCATCTACTACACATCTAGTCCCGGGCTCCTAGCCGAACTTTGATCCACCCCCACCAACTGAAGATTTGTAAGGTCCGAATCCTTGAGAAGGGTTGGCTGAAGCTCAAGTTTTAGACTCCTAGTGCAGCCTATTAAGGGGCTTCATCCTCTTGATATTAATGATCTCGACCCAACCTTGTTAAAAATTACTAACCTTGAGAAGCAATTCAAAAAGGCATAGGGAATTAGCTCCATTCCCGACATTAAGGATGGGTACACCGAGGCTGCCGTAAGGCTCCCAGACAGGTTCAAAATGCCACACATTGACCATTTCGACGGGTCTGGAGATCCTATGGTACATATCTGGCTTTTCTTGGATGTCCTAAAATCGATGGGTCTAACTAGGCCTCAGAAACTCTTTGTATGGAAAAACCATGTTAGGCATAGCAGCTACTTGGAACGCCAAGTTAGAGGATAAAGTGAAGTAGAACTGGGAAGAGTTGGTTGAGGCGTTTGTCAATCAGTATTCTTACAATACTCAAATTGAAATGACCACCTAAGAGCTTGAAGCAACCCACCAGAATCTTAAAGAACCATTTGTGGAATTTGTTGCAAGGTGGAGAGCAAAGGCAGCACAGATGACAGATCGACCTTCTAAGAGGGACCAAGTACAGATAGTGGTGCAGAACCTTGAGCCTGATATGTTACAAAAGTTAATAGTCACTCCACTATTCACTTTCAAAACTTTACATGAATTAGGGGTTCAGATTGAGAGTGCATTTAACAAGGGGATTATTCCTAGAACAGGTAAACCAACAAGGAGGGTGTTTTCTGAGAGTACCAATACTAGTAGTAGCATTATTCCCAAACCCACTGAAATTAATATTGTTGCTAGTATTCCCAAAACTGGCGACCCGTTTGCCAATACAAGCCCACAAACAGCTGGCCCAACCTGAGGTCAAGGCAGAACTTTCACCCCCCTCCATATGAGCCTAACTAGCGTACTAAAAATCCTGATAGAAAAAGGGTATCTCAAACCCCTTGATCCCCAACCTCTTCCTGACCCACTTCCTGCTAGACATAACCCCACCAAATATTGTGTACCATCACCAGTGCAGTCATGGCACCGATCATTGCTACCGTCTTCGTCATGAGGTTAAGAATCTCATCAACAACCAAACGATAGCTCCACCTTAAGAACCCAATGTTACCACCAATCCACTTCCCATCTGTGACCAAATACCTCCTCATCAACATAACCTCATCCATACACAACCTCCTACCTTCGACCCCAATAAATACATCACCCCAGCCTATTTATCCAAGCCTAAGGTGTTCATTCCAGAAAGTACAGACTTGTGTATGATGGATGCACTTGACTCCCCATCATGTCAAACCCCAAAACTCCACAATAGCCCAATTCTAGTCCAACCTACGCCAAAGAGTCCAACCCAACCTATTCATCAAGACCAAGTTGAGTCAAATACACTGCAGGCACCAATGCTCGAAACCCGCTACTCTTGAGTTGTTGAGCATGATTGAAGATCTTCAGAGAACTGTGGCAGATTTAGCCTTTGGGGTCTTGGCTCCATCATCGGCCACATCATATGCCAAAAGGTTCAAGTCAAAAAGCTCCCCAATCTTTGGGTGAGTTGCAATTGGTAAGGGCCAATCCGAAGCTATCTCAAGTCTGGGTGATGACATATCAACAACAAATGGGCCTCACTTCGATATAGCCACCCAATCCCTTGGTTAAGCTGAAGCAAGTGGCAAGAATAAAATCGAGGCAGGTATTGATCCCAATGCACATCTTCGGTAGGCTATTGAGGCTTTGAAGGTCAAAGCGTTGAACAATCAGCAAGTGCTCATAGTTGTTGCAAAGACTGTAAATGACACTTTTGTCGCTCAAGTTGAGAGCATTTTGAATTAGGGGGCAAACAATGAAAAGGGATGCTTTACCAGAAACACTCATCCTAATTCCCGTCCCAAGCCCATGAATACCTAGCCAACACCCACCAACCCATTTGCCAATGTTTCTAACCCTGGTGCTCCCTGCTCCCAAAAACGAACCTTCGCCCATCTCTGTATAAGCCTAACCCTCGCCTTGCAGGTACTAATGGAGAAAGGGTATCTCACACCGCTCAATCCTCGACCTCTCCCTAATCTTCTCCCACCTAGACATGACCCTACCCAATATTGCACATTTCATCAGCAATACAGTCACCATACTGACCGTTACTTTTATCTTCGCCACGAAATTCAAAACTTAATTGACAAAAAGGTCATCACCCTACCTGAAAATCCCCAAGCTATCAAAAACCCTCTCCCTGACTGCAATAGATTGCCATCCCATAGCAAAAATCCTATCCATGGCTTGCCAACAACCAATCTTGACCCCAGCCAGCACGGTCAAAGAGATGTGTGGGGACAACCAGGGTAATTATAAGGCTCCATCTGTGAGACTCAGTTTGAAAGTCTAAAATCCTACTGGGTGTGGATATGAGTATTTCTAAATTGAAGGCTGATTTGAACCCTCTCGTGAGCTACTTAAAGTTGTTTTTGAATTCTACCGATGGATTTGGAGAGTAAAAACCCTTTTTGTCTCCAGGGTGCTAAATTTGTTTTAAGTTATGTCTTGTATATAGTTGAGTTGTGAGTTTTATTTTCTTTGTCTTTTCTCACATTGTTGCATCAGTTGAGTCTTTTCCTTTGAGTTGCTCTCATGTACCCTTAGGTCTTCATCTTTATAAGAAAGCAGGAGTCAAGTTTTTGATCATTTTGTCATGCCTACAGTAATGCATGTGTGACCTTTTAAAAATAGAAAAGCTTTGAATTTGTTTTTGAATGAGATTCTATTAATAAGCTTAAGTGTTGAGAAGGATCCCCCAAATGGTTTGAGTGAATTCTGATTTATCGTCACAAAGTCCTTCATGATCTCAAAAGTTTAAGTTACTTCTTCAGTTGTTTCTTCTACAAAACTTGCAAAGATAGATTCAAAATTGTGCATGGTATTCTGCATTATCCTAGCAAGCACAAGACGGCTTTCAGACCTCACAATTATAGAATTTCTCCCCTTGGTGTTTTCATTATTTCAGAAAAAAAAGGATAAAAGAAACCTAAAAGAAAGGGAAAAAAAGAATAAAAAGAATAAAGGAAAAGAAGTCAAGCATCAAGCCAAGGACATCTATTGGAATGAAATCCAATCAACTGTGAGGGAGGGAACTTCTTTCTGAGTTCGAGAAAGCCAATGCAAGAAGGTACCACATTGTGAGAAGAACCAACTCTGAAAATGGAACAAAAGAAAAGAGGAAGACATACAAAAGAGAACAGAAAACCAAGCTGAAATCAAGGCGAAACCAATTCCAATGTTAGGTCAAGGATGACTATTGATCAAATTCACCACAAGTGTTGTAATGCTATCCTTGAGAGGCTCGCTAGGCCAAAAACATGAAAGGGTGACCTAGGTAAAAATTAGAGCATGAAAAATAAGAAATCAAAAAATATAGCTCGCAAGGTTGAAAACCTCGAAGGAGCGACTTTGGTAAAAGTTAGAGCACAAAGGGAGAGTGTCAATACCTGAGTGAACCTCAACCATGAACTACGTTGACCTGATTCTCATTCTTGGGATATGTAGGAAACTTCATCCTACAGTTCGGTCTTAACCATATCCATATCATCCATCTCAACCTAATCATCTGGCCCAATTTACGTCGTCAGCTTCACAACAATTTATGAGCTACACTAACTGCTGGGCATATCATACCTATGTTGGGTAAAAGAAGAACTAGCTTGAATCAATAAGTGGAGAAATCTTCAATACTTGAACTTATCAATAGAATCTCTATCTTGAGCAAAAAAAAAAGGAATCGAAACTCAATTTTCACGAAATTGATTTTTAAAGGGAACATAAGTAATACTAGGGGCACTATGAATGATCAGTCACCTTGAGTCTTTTTCTGCTTTTGGGTCAGTTGTGAGTTCTGTTGTGTCATGCCTGGTGTTTATTTTAGTCTGCACTATTCATCAAGTCACAATAATGTGTCTGTCGCTCAAAAGCACTATTCATCGAGTCACCATAGTGTCTTTGTCGCTCAAAGTTCAACAGAGTGGCATCACCAAAATCCTATACACGAATGGTCGCTCCAAACTCAAAAACAAGTCCATGTGTGGAATTTATAAACAAACTGAGAGTGCCTATACAAAGGGCATTGCGTATTCATGACCATTGCAAAGTGTATGTAAGGAATCCATTACTACTTTGGGGGAACGTGGAGTAGATTCTCAACATGCGGGTACAGAAGAGAAGCATCAATCTGATTGGTTGGCGACTATTCTAGGATCTGATGATCCCCATCACATGTGCCTACATGATGTTGAAAAAAGGTGCCCAGTGACTGGACACTAAGGGCACTTTTTAGTATATCTGACCACGCTATCCATCGAATAAGGGGCATGAACCCAACTGGTGTCCAGTGACTAGACACTAGGGGCAATTTTTAGTGTGTCTGATCGGGTCATCAATTGGACAAGGGGCATGAACCCAACCTTTCTCTCCATCCGCTCAAAGCCACTTGTTGGGCACTTTCCCCTAGGTTAAGGTGAGCTCACCCCCATGATGATTCTGATATGATTCAGCTTTTAAAAGTTCTCTCTGACCATTTCAAAACTCTCTTGGGATTGCCATTTTCCCCTCTAATTAATACATGTGTTTTGGATTATGCATGCATGCTCACACACTCTGGTTGATTTAAACTGCGTGATTGGTTGCTCTTACTCTTGACTCTGTTTTGTACTTAATAGAGTTTTGTCAAGTTGCCTCCCCTTGTGTTACATTTCCATGAGTTGTGGCAAGTTACCCTACATTTCATAAGGTACATTATGCACTACTCTATGTACTGCTCATTTCCCTTTGCATATTGTAGATCTTTTACTTTGTATCGCACTGTTTTGTGCACCTTGCATTGCACTATTTTGTGCATTTACCTTGAACTGCACTGTTTTGTGCACCCTATTTCGCATTGTTTTGTGCATTCACTTGAGTTCGTACTGTTTTGTGCACCTTGCATCGCACTGTTTTGTGTATTCACTTTGTATCGCACTGTTTTGTGCACCATAGATTGCATTATTTTGTGCACCTTGAGATCGCACTGTTTTGCGCATTCACTTTGTATCGCACTATTTTGTGCACCTTGAGTTCACATTATTTTGTGGATTCACCTTGTATCACACTGTTTTGTGCACTTTGTATCGTACTATATTGTGCACCTTGAGATCACATTGTTTTGTGCATTCACCTTGCATCGCGTTGTTTTGTGCATTCACTTTGTATCACGCTATTTTGTGCATTCACTTTGCATCGCACTATCTTGTGCACCCACAGTACTATTTTGTGCACCTCACTCGCACTGTTTTGTACACCACACCCGCACTGTCTTGTGCTCTCACTGGGTCTAGAAGACCTTAAATCCTCTAGAGCTGCAATACCTTTGGTGTTTGTCATGCCCGAACAACTTCAGGTGGTCTGGTATAACCACATGGCTGTGTTTGTAGCAAGTTCTTAGGAGATCAATTGAGACGATGAAAAGTAGAGTTCGAACGATTGAGGCCTAGAATGCAAAGATTTGGGATTTCCAAGACTAAAGTCTGGTTTAAATACCCGGGGGTGTATCATCGGCTTGAAATCTGTATGGCAGCCTATATGTTGAGGTAGCTTGTATGCGCCTAAATTCTGGATACTGAACCAACCTAGTCTGTCACCTTGTCGGAGAATAGAGAAAGTTGCAAACATAGCTAGAGAGAAAAGTAGTAGCTGTGGTTTCGAAGTGCAAAATGAAGGAGGAAGTCTTAAAACCAAGAAGAATAGGAAGATCCCCAGCAGCATAAGGTGAGATCTCGCCGATTACCCCTGTAAGGTACTTCAATTTCCTCGCTGCTGCATCATATTCATTATCTAATACTTCTATCGCATTGCTTATACAATTTATTACATCTATCCACTACACTATCTGTTATATCCATTATATCATACCATTTTATTGTCTGCATCATTTCCATGTTAAGCTTAGTTTGGCATGTGCTCATATTTTTCCTTTGTTGAAACATGGTTCTGTCATGTGTAAGTATCCATGCTGTGCTGAGGCCGGTATTAAGGGTGTCGACACCTTTTTTGTGTTAGACGTGGTCTGTTTTGTGTCTATGTCTTTTTTAGATAAGACGTGGTTCGGTCTGTGCCCTTATTCACTGCATCCATTGCATTGTACTTTGTCTTGTTGCATTCAGCATTTAGGATCATCATCTTTCCCCAGCAAATCATTTCTCACTTATATCATATCACACAATTACTTGTACCCTCTTTGCGAAAAACATAGTTTTGCATGTGGTCGCACCCCTTTCACATTGAAACATGGTTTTGTTATGTATAAGCACCCATGCTGCTCTAAGGCCAGTATTAAGGATGTAGGCACTTAGCCTGTGTTAGGCGTCATTTGGTTATGGCCACTTCCATTATGTGTAAGTACCCATGTTATGCTGAGGCCAGTATTGAGGGTGTAGGCATTTGGCCTATGTTAGGCGTTGTTTGGTTATCCCCATTCCTTTATGATATTTGTGTGTTTTGTACTGCTTGTGGTTTGATTATTTCGTTACATTGTGTATCATTTGCATCTTGCCCCTGAACTACACTGGTTTGATTCCTTGCAAAGGGATACGTAAGCAACCCTTAGGTTCAACCAACTGTATCTGCATTTTGTTCGTTTGCCCAAGTCTTATGGCCTTGTCAAAATGGGTCGTCTTTGGGCTTTGACATTTACTCACGTCATTTCATAACTTCGAGCTCTGTCAAAGAGGGGCAACTGTAGACACCCCATTTTTTACCACCCTTAAGACTTGAGTGCTTTATTCCGAACACCCGAGATGAAAGTTACACTATGCAATTTTTTGAATTCTCAGCAAAAAATTTGGATTCAAGCTCTAATCCCAAACCTTGCACCCCATTTTGGTCAAACTATTTTAGACCTTAAAACCCTCCTTTCAAAATATTTTTCCAAATGTTTCTACGATGCTCCGAGGCTTGCATTTCGTTTAAAATATTGCACTTTTTTGGTAAACTGAGTAAGGACAAAGTGGAAATAAATGGAAGGGAGATAAACTCTTTGAACAATATTTAAAAAAATCCTAGTTATAGGTTTGGAGTTGAAGGAAATAAGAGGGAAACGAAGAAAACTAGTTAGGAAAGAAGTTAGGCATCAATCCATTGAGAAGGAAATGAGTAGCCTTCACTAAAATAGGCATATTTCTTTGTACACCTAACATTTCTATGTGAGGCCACCACCATTGGAAATTAGACTTATGGGGCTTCAATTTAGACTTAAGAATCACCTAAAACCGAGTCTGGATGAGAGAGATATGCCCGTTTGAAGTAGGGCTTGAAATGCAGATTTTTGGACCCTATCGGGTCCATTTAGAACCAGTCGTACCTCATTTAGGCCCTGCTAGGTCTCAATGAAAACTTTTCCAGAGTTGCTTTTTAGGCCCGGCCGGGTCTCAATGGCGCCAAATAGACAGCTGGCAGAAATTGAACAAATATCTTTGTTTGAAGATATTTTCAACCAAATTGGCTCAAATTCTATAAATAGAACCTCCTACTTTAGATTTTAAGGATAGAAAAACATTCCAAGAGGCTTAGACATTGATGACAGCTCTTGAACCTTCAAGCTTCTTTTGTTCTTCAAATCAACCTTCACCCTCCATACACCAAAAGAGCTTGAATTTGAAGCTTTCTTGTAGAGAATTCAAGGCATATTTTCAAAACCTAGAGGTTAGAGAGTTGTTCTAGGAGATATTTGTAGGAGCATAGACATAACTTCCTTACAAAGGCTTTCTTTACCTTCAAACCTTCTTCAACTATACATACACAATACATACCATTGGAGCTTGTTCTCAGAGCTTTTTGTTGAGATTTCAAGCTAAATTTCAGAAACTTAAGGGTGTTGAAATCAAGTTTGTTAACTAAAAGTTTACCTCTTTTTTCAAAAGGTATAATTTTGCACCTTTTTCTTTCATCTTCTTCTACTCTTTTCCTCTATTTTTCTTGTCTTTATATACTGATTTTTAGAGTTTATAAAGGCTGAAAAATGTGATTTAAAAATTCCAAAAGTGGAGGGGTTAGCCACCCCTCAGTCTTGCTTACTAGTTTTGTTCTCTTTAATCTTTGCTTACTTTTTCTAGCTTTTCAAACTATTTTCAGCTTGTTTTTGGGGCTGTTTCGTCACTGTTTTTTTGGTTTTAGGGGCTACTTAATTCATTTAATTAGTTTATGCTTTGAATACTTTGCTTGTTGTGTTATACGTCCTCATGGCTTTTGTTGTTTAGGCCTTAGACATCGAGTTATTCGAGTTGATAGATTTTCTTACTTAATTCCATGTAAAGCGTCCCACTTGTCCAATAATCAATCTTGCATAATCATCTCTGCATTCTCCCTCCTTTCTTGGTTTTCTCTTTGTTTGTAAGCGTTGTTTAAAACCAGTGTTGTTTAAGCTTGAGAAAGAGACATTCCATGCTAAATGGCTTAATCTCTTCGGAGGTTCATTACTAGGGCATTACATCCATCTCACGCCAAAAACAATTTCTTGTTTGACACCTCTCTTCACTAGTGGAGTTAATTCTCATTTCCTGACAAAATGATTAAGTAATGGAAAGGTAACATGAAAAAGGCTAACAAAAGGCTAAAACTAATCAAACCGACAGAAAGAAGATTAATAGAATGGATTGGATTCGGCCGGAAGTTATGCCGAGTCTATTGTGTCAAGGGTCGTTTTACATCAATTCATGATGTTTTGATGAGCCTTGAAGCATGTCTACCTTCCTCTTTGAGCCTTTATGATGAAAGGGAGAGGTGGTCGTCTTCATTGCATTTATCAATTGTTTTGTCCAAATTGTGTTCGAAATCATCAAGCCATCAACTTGTGCCTATTGATGGTTTCGGACTCGAATTCACTCTTCTCTTGAGTTTCACGATAGAGGAGAGCTGAGGGGACAAATAGAGCTTAAGCTGTTCTGTCTACACTGTTTCGCCTTAAAGCACAAAAACAGCTTTTGCATGAAATTAGGGCACGACCGGCTTTGTTTGGACCAAGCTGGGCCTCATTGGGGGTCGGCCGAGCCTTAATGTTTGGTAAGCAGTGAATTTTGGTAGAAACAGAAGGAAACACCTGAGAGTGAAATAAAGCAAATTGCATAAAAGGCAGACATAGTACCTTCTGAAAACCGTGCATCTTTAGTTCATATTAAATGTTATAATATTATTGTTCATATTATTGTTGTAATTAGTGTTGTAATTATTATTGTTATAATATCCTTGTTGTATTAAATTAGATAGCTAATTATTTATTTATTACTCATTCGGTCGGACTGGTAATAAGTAGTTTATTCGGACACTCATTCAAACCCTCTTACATGAGAGCAAACATTGTAATAATTGTTTATGTCTTCCAACTCCATTTCTTTCTCCCTTTTGTTTATCTGCTTATGATGGTTAGAATAGAACATCATGTTTCATTTAGCATTTTCCATGATTTGCATCCACTCGTTTTTTATGCATAAAAGCTCGAATCATCATTATAACAAAGTGTTATTATTGCTTAAATTCTTTGAATACGTGCTTAGACTACATGCTGTCAAAGTGATTCAAATACCATGCTCATAGTTGAGCCTCTAAAATTGCATAAATGTGTGTGTTGCATTAGTCACATTGCATTGTTTAGGAACATGTATGTTTTCTAATTATTTTGCTCTTTTTGGCTTGCCTCGGAGTACTAGGTGAGCATTTAATTGCTTTAGCATATCGCATGCATATGATTGTTGCCATGTCATCAAAGTATGATTCCATGAGGCTAGGTGCTTAAGTGATATATCTGTTTGAATGCCTGTGGATGAACGCTAATTGCTTAAATTGGGATAAGTTAATTAATGTACATACAAGCTCACTTTTTTCAAGTGACGAGTATCAAAAAAAAATTTCAAAAGAAACATGGATCAAAATTAGGAATGGCAATGGGTCGTGACGGGGCCGGGGATGACACTACCTATCCCCGATCCCCAAAAGTAAAAAAATCCCTATCCCCGCCCTCGATCCCTGGCAAGGAACCCATCACCTCTCCCACCCCTAACAGGGATTGGGTTTTCCCGACCTCGAAAAATCCCTGATTGATTTGTTTAACACATGCACACACACGACAACTATTTAGATCAACAACAATCATCAACATCAATAGATATATATATATATATATATAACAATTTCAACAAAAAAAAAAAATTCATCAACAACAATAGATAACAACAGATATATATATATATATAACAACTTCAAAAATATATATTATAGAGAGAGAGAGAGAGAGAGAGAGAGAAAGAGAGAGAGAGAAGGGGCATCACAATCTGTCCATTGATCAAGATATCGATCGGACCATGATCTGTTCAGATCGATGGCTTCATGGTCCTGGTCATGGTCTTGGCTTCACAGTCACGGTCACGGTCTTGGTCATGTTCATATCGGTGGCAACGGAGGGCTTCACGAATGGACTACGGTTCAGGATCTGATCGAATCGGTAGTGGTGGTGGATCTGGATGATGTTGATGATGATAAGAAGTGATAGAATGAGAGAGATGAGAGAGATCTAAGTGAGTGAGGGAGAAGGAGATGAGAGAAGCGGTGAGACTTAGAGAGATTTGAGTCAGTGAGTAAGGGATAAAGAGAGATGAGAAAAGCCAGTGAGGGAGAGAGAGATGAGAGACTGGTGAGACTGAGAGAGAGAGAAGTGAGAGTGAGGGGTTTGCTTTTTATATATATATAGAGGGGTAAAATAGTAATTTCACTTCAGGGATAAACGGGGACGGGCCGAGTATAGGGTTTGGACACTTATCCTTGTCCCCGGCCTGAAACTGATCAGGGATTGATTTTTGAATACCATCCTCGCCCCGTTGGGGATATTCTTCAAGGAAAAACCGTTCAAATCAGGGTCAAGGGTCGGTTCCCCGTCGTGCCGAGTTCAAATTGCCATCCTTAATCAAAATGTTCCAATTTTTGCAAATTAACATATACTTGTGTGCGCACCTCATAGTAACAATAGCCTAATAATCAGAACAAGAGCATATAATGTAAATAAAAATCACATCATGATTAGTAGAGGCCGATCTTTGATCGGGCGAGTGGAGTGCTCAATTTATGACCTTCCCTACTTGTACCTAAGTTCTCGAGCCCAAACACTTTGGTGATGACAGATAAGTGGCCTTTGGCGCGAGTCACGGGTTTCCTAAATTTCCTAAAAATATTTAGTTGGCGACTCTATAATCTAGCAAAGCAGTCCATTTTTGGCATTTGATTCAAAACATCAATTTTCTAAAAGAATTGCCAGATTTGGACTCTTTTGTGTTTTCACTATTTCACATTGCACTTGTGAAATTAGATTCAAAACCACGGGAGTTCGAACTGTAGGGCTAGTCTTATCTGAAAGGAGCACGAAAAGCAAGCTACAGAGGGCTTCTATGAAGCTTCTCCTTCTTTCTTCTTCATACTTCATCATTCTTGATTATTCCAGTCACTTTTGGTTTGTGAATTGGGCTTTGATTTTCAACATCCCCTCTCAAAGCCAATTCGCTAAGTTTCTTCATTCCAAGTAGTATCTTTAGTCTTTTGAACACTTCATGTATTAATGGCTTTGTGAAGATATCTTCTATTGGTCTTGAGACTTGCAAGGGATTAATTCCACTTCTTTATTCTTCACCTACTCCCAGATGAAATGATAACACGTGTCAATGTGTTTACTTCGTTCGTAGAACACTGGATTCTTTGCTAGTGCTATTGCTGATTGATTATCAACATGAATCTTTATGGATTGTTCTTGTTCAACACCTAAATGCTTCAGTACATTTTTTAGCTATATTCCATGACATACTACTGATTTAACTGCAACGTACTCGGCTTCACATGTTGATAAAGTCACAATGGATTGTTTCTTTGATGACTAGATGAATGTTGTCTCTCCTAAAAAGAAAGAAAAACTTGTAGTGCTTTTCCGATCATCTACATCACCAACCTAATCATTGTCGTTGTATCCGATACAGCTGTGGTTATTTGTAGATGGATAAAATAATCCATGTTCTAGTGTTCCTTTCAAGTAACAAAGATGCTCTTGGCTGTTTTTCAGATGAGTTATCTTGGGCTCTTCTATGAAACGACTGATTAAACCAACTCCATATAAAATATCTAGGCATGTAGCTATGAGATAGCGAAGGCTTCCGACTAAACTTTTGAAATAAGTTGGATCAATATTTTCACCTTCATCATATTTTGATAGCTTGCTTCCGCCTTCAACAAAAATGTCAATAGGATGATTATTCTCCATTCCAAACTTTGCTGATATTTCTTTAGTATAGCGGGCATGTGAGATGAATATACCTTTATGACTTTGTTTGACTTCATTGCCAAGATAATATGCCATAAGTCCGATATCTGTCATTTCGAACTCTTGAATCATATATGCTTTGAAGTCGTTTATCATGTGAGACTGTTGCCAACAAAAATTAAATCATCAACATACAGACAAATAAATAACTTATCTCCCCCCTTGGTTGTCTTAATGTATAAGGCATGTTCATTTGGGTATTTGATAAACTCATTGGCGACAAAATATTTGTCGATTTTGGCATTACAGGCACGCAAGGTGTTACAACCCTGACTTGTGATTTGTTTTAATCGTTGATTAAGAATGCCTAATAAGTAATTAAGAGGAAATTTTGAGTTAATTGTATGTGAATTGTGTTATTTGTGTTTGTATTTGTCTGTCGTAGAAATATCTGTCTGTGTTTCTGTTCTGTTTTGCGAATTGAAGGCCTTATCGACTACAGAATATGAAATTAACTGAGATTATGTGTTATTTAAGATTTTTTGAAAATTACGGTAGGTTCAATTGAAATTTGATTTGGAACCAAATAGTTAGAATAAAATAATGCTCATTTGATTAGTGGTAAGCCTAGCTTAATTAAGCCCACTAACCAAGCCTATATAAGGCCAAATTGACTCTAGAATATTCAAAACATCTCCATTATCACCATATTCTTCAACAAAATGTGTAATAGAGAGAGGGAGAAGAGGAGACTTGAGCTCAATTAAGGGGAAATTGCTAGAAAAGTGAAGGAAATTGAAGAGAACTTGGAAGATTAAGCTTCTACACTTGAGAATTCAAGGTTTAATGTAGGAATTCACCCTTTTAGTTATGTAATAAGGTTGTTTCATGCATGAATTCAAGAGACTTAGATAATCAATCTAAGAATTAAGCTAAGGAAGAAGAATGAAGAAGTTAACCATACATACATGCAAATTCTCTTGCATTTAGAGTTTGATTTTGAGGAATTCTCACATGCATGCATTGATCATAGCTTGGTTTTGGAATTTATCAAGTTTCACATCATCTTAACTCATTTGATTATGTTTTAGAAGGTTGGAGTTCATGACATTACATGTATGTTATGTTTTCAAAGTTTCAAGCTTGATTTTGAACAATTGACTTGCTTTTGGGCCTTAATTTTGCGAAATGGTCTTTAATTCATGACGTATTATAAGTTTACAAGTGTTTTCTCAAGTTTTGGCCCAAAAGAACATGTTTTGGTACAAGAGAACTGGATTTTGAACTTAGAACTGCAATATGGAAATTCCAGAATTTGCACCCTCCGCTAGATTGGTGGAGTCTGCGCTAGAGAGGAGAATGCGAGCTCCCAATACTTTTTGCAGAGTTTGGGGGTTGGCTCGAGCGGTAGAACCTACACTTAAGCGACCACCCTTATTTCTGACCCTCCGCTCGGTGGACCGAAGTTGCATTCGAGCGTAAAATGAGAGCTCCTAGAAGTTTTACAAACTTTTGCAGACCGCTCAAGCGTAGGAAGTTGCACTTAAATAAGGACCTTGTTTACTTAGTCTTTGGCTCGAGCGACCGTCAGGCATTCGCCAAGCGAAAAAATCAAGCAACCAGTACTTTTTGCAGACTAGACTGCTCGAGCGATCGATATTGCACTCAAGTAGACTGCCTTGTTTTTGAAAATTTGACTTAGTGTTCCGAAGTATATTTTGGCATCCTCACTGCATCCTAGGTATTCCTAAGCCCTAATTAAGACATAATAATAAGGATAAGAGCTAGAAACACACATCATGAAAGAGGGATAATAAATTTAATATCTGTGACACGTGTGTTCAATGTGTATCCACAATGTGTTTATGTAGGTCACGCGCCGTAAGCTATCTGATCTGTCTGCTTGACTTGCTATGCTATTAGACCCATCTGAGTGAGTATAACTTTGTAAACCTATGTTCAATTATAAGTATTTTCTAAATAATATAGATGATTTGTTTTCTAAAATATTATTTTATGCATGAATGAACGGTTGTCCAATGTTTTTGAAATGTATTCATGGCATCCTGACACCTATTGTCTGTTCTATTATGTCCCAATTATGGGCCAACTGTATGTCTCATGAACCAACTGTTATGGATCCTTCTGTGTACGTCCTATTTATGGGCCAACTATACGTCTCATAAGCCAACTGTACTGTCTTCGTGCACTTGAGTCAACTGCATGCCTTCATGGCCACCCCTTTATGGGTCAGCTATTTCTGTTAGTGTTAATGGATGTACCACGTACGATTAACTGCAAATTCTGATTACGAATATGATTCTGATTCCATTTCTGTTATGAATACTGATTTCTGAACAAGAATATAAATCCATTTCTAATGTGAACTGAATTCAGTTTTCTATATCTGTTATAGACAGCATTCATCAAACCATTTACTCTGATATTATTCACTGGACTCCAGCTCATTCTATTATTTATGCATGTAGGTGATCAGGCACATGACCAGGCTCAGTGATGATCGCTTAAAATTCTGTTTTGTCAGCCAACCCATGTGCCTCCTGAGGAGGTTCCGGAAAGAGTCAAGTGGTAGAGTTTTGTGAACTAAGTTTAAAACTTTGTTTTCTTTTATTGAAATCTGAACAAATTTCTATTTATCTATATACTGGGCTAAGTACCATTTTGGTTTTATCTGTACATGTGGATGACGTAAGACTAATGTAATTATGACATCACATGTGTGTATATAAAGTTTTAAAATTTTGTACCATATATGTTTGTGCAGCTCTATGGACATTGTATTGTTGCTTCCGCTAGCCCCTTAATTATATGTTATTTTGTATAGAGGCCTTTGGTAATCCAAGGATTACTGGCCGATTACGACGCTAAACCTATAGGGGCGGGTTTGGGTCGTGACACGGGGTTTGCTTGAGTCCATAGAGGGTTTTCTTCAATTTCTAGACCTTGTCTTCATTGCTTTACATAGCCAAGTAGTTGATCGACATAGACTTCTTCGTCTAGATAGCCATTTAGAAATGTTGATTTCACATCCATCTGATAAATTGGCCACCTTTGTTGTGCAACTAATAAATTGGCCACCTTTGTTGCACAACTAAAGAGATAAAAAGTTGGACTGTCTCCATTTGAGCAACTAGAGTGAAAACTACTTCATAATCAATTCCTTTTTTTTTTTCTTGTAGCCCTTGACTACAAGTCTTGCTTTATACTTCTCGACTTCTTCTTTGGCATTTCTTTTTGTTTTGTAGATCCAGTTTACACCAATTGGCTTGTGTCCTTTTGGAAGCACTATAAGTTTCCATGTGTTGTTCTTTTCGATGGTGCTTTATTTCTTCATCCATGGCTTTTTGCCATTTGGCTTCTTGTTGAGCTTCTTCAAATTTGATTGGATCACTGCCTGTGAAGAGACAAAATAATTCAAAGTCTTCATCCATGCATCTAGTTGCATCATAGATATCTTGGATTGGCCTTGTCTTGACATTTCATGGTGATGCTTCTTCACTTAAAATGTTGCTTGTCCCCCCTTATGGTGAGTGTGGGGTCATTGTGGTCTCCATATGTGGTGACTCATTTTCTTGGCTGTCGTCTAACAGCAGGCTTGTTGTTTAAGCATTTTGTTGCCAATCTCAACTTGATTCTTAGTCAAACTCAGCATCTGTTGGAATTTCTTTAGGAAGTTCTGTTGCTTCCATTTTTGGTTCATTAACCCCTTGGGTTTGCATTTTTCCTTCATCAAGTTTGATTGGACTTGTTTTATCTTTTCTTTCTTCAGATATTCTTTATGTATTTTTTGCTTCTTCTGCAATCAGTGTGATTTTGTCAACACTTTCTTTATCTTGCTTTTTCTCTGCCAATTCTTTTATCATATTGTCCTCTTGATCTTTTTCTTCAATATCTTTTGTACTTTCATTCTCTTGTGCAACTTTGGTGGAATACACACCTTCATATTCTTCCCACTTGAATTCATCTTCTTCAATGCATCTGACCCAATATTCTGTGGGTAGGACTTTTCCTGCATGTTTGAAGATAATGTCATCAATTCATTTCCAAACTTGTTACGGGCATTTGGAATCTTCAGTATGTTTCCAAATCTCTAAATGTATTGATCTTGTCAATAGTTAAAGTAATCTTGCCTTTTTCTTGTCTTGAATTCTTTTAGGCAATTTTTTATACAACAAATCTTCTAAGAGAACATATTGGAGATCATATATTCTAAAATAGATGTAAAGCTCAATCTTCTTTCTCCTGTAATTGGAGAACATTAATTTTTCTCTCGTTTCGTACTCCATTTCGTACTATATTTTTATTGTTGGTCTTTAAAATAAAATCTGCAATTTTTCTAAATTGGATTTGTAAATTTTGACCACATGGATGTGTCCGGAATGATCCAAATAGTTGTAAATGACAATTGGATTGTTGTGATTGGATTCTGGATGGCTTAGTTTTAGCCAAAAATATTTTGATGGTTCAGATCTATTCAGATTTGTGCTCTGTGAAGAACTAGATAATTTCTCATATCTCCGTGCGTCATAATGACGCTAGCATGATGTCTGTGTCTTGGTGGCTTAGTTGACGGATTGGCGGCTCGACTCGGATGTCGGCTCTACTTGGCAACTCGTGATGATGTTAGCAATCAGCGGTGATGACATCACGTCGGTCATCTTCTCTGGCAGAGTTAACTTTTTTGGGAATAATTGACCGACCCGTATGGCTTTGTTTTAGCTTCGATTTGCTTGATTTTGCGTTGTTGGAATCTTCTCGACAAGTGCTTCAATTTGGTATACTCATAAATGAATTTTAAGAATTTTGATTTTTGGGCAAAATTTGAATTTTTCTCTGTTCTTCCTCTGTTTTGTAGATTTTTTGCAATTTCAAGCTACCTCGACTGTGATAGCACTAATGGAAAATTAAATTCCACTTGATGAAATATGGGAATGTAATCCCAATGATTTATTCTGAGAATATATATGAAAGAACAAACTATTTCATTTCTAAATTTTTGGATACATGTAGTATCTATTACTTTTCTTACAAATTGAATTGATTTAATACAACAACTAATGTAATCTACTTATAGGCAAATCCTTAGGTGTGAATTCCTAATGGTGGTTAGCTATAACCAGCTCAATTCTTACGTTTTTCTTCTTTGCTTCATGGTGAAGCTTTGGATAGTGAACAATGCAGGGTGTAGACATCCCATTTTTTACGGCCCTTACGACTTGGGCGTCTTTGCTTACACACCCGACGATGAGTGCATATGCTTGCCAAGTGGTCGAAGTCCTTAGTGGAACGCCACAACTTTGAACCTTTCAAACCTTGCCCCTCTGTTGCCTTGTTCTTGGACCAAAACCCTAGCTTTTCAAGCCTGCAACCCTTGGTGGCCTATCAGCCACCTCTTTGGGCTGTCGGCCATCACTCTTGGTTGTCGGCCACCAGTGTCTTTTGTAGATATTTTGTGACAGTTGTGCCAGCTATTTGCACAAATGCTTGCATCTACTCGCACGTGTATGGCTGGATGTTCTTGAGGGAAATTCATGTTTTCTATATATAGGAGACCTCTTTCTCTCTTGTTTTAAGGTTAGCAAAATTTTTCCTCTCTCTCTCTCTCTCTCTCTCTCTCTCTCTCTTCCAAATTTCTACACTCTTGTCTATATATGCTTAACCTTTGCCTATACACTCTTAACCATACCTCTCTATATTTGAGCTGAGGTATTCTTGAGCTTTGTTGGAGCTCTTGAGGATGTGTTTGCTTGGTTTTATTTCTTGGAATTGATTTCCTCTTCAAATGTATAAAGCTTTATCTCTTTACTTGCTTTAACTACTATTTTTCTTGCAATTTTCCAACTATTTTTGGGCTGTAAGAACTCTATATTTTTGGGCTGAAACTTAGGTTTTAAGGCCAATAAAGGTTGAGGGGTGGTCCGCCCTTCTTCACACCTTACTTTGAAGGGCTTTACCCTTGTGTTTTCCACCCTTACACTATCTTTTTTTGAGCTTTTAAACACTGATTTTTAGAGTTATTTTAGTAGCTAAAATCATGTTTTGAAGTCCAAATTTTGAGGGGTTAGCCTTCCCTTCTTGTGTTTTGCTTACTAGCCTAGTTTGTGCTATGTTTTAGCTCATTAATCTAGCTTTTTTCAGCACAATTCCAGCATGTTTTTGGAGTGTATTTAGACTATTTTAGCACTGTTTTTGGTTGATAGTTGTATTTGAGCTTTGTTTTGCATACTTATAGTGTAATTGTCCTCACGAGTTTGGTGTTTTAGGACTTAAACACCATCTTATTTGAGTTGATTGCATTTATTTATGACTTTCCGTACTTGTGATCACTCTTAGTCATCTCTGCAACCTCCCTCCTTTCTTGGCTTTTGTTTTGCTTTGAAAGTGGCTCAAACTACTTGTTTGTTTAAGCACGAGATTGATACTCCATGCTTAATGGTTTAATCCCTTTGGGGGTTCATTACCAATGGTATGATGTCTCTTTCATGCCCAAAGTAACTATTGGTTTGAGCCCTCTTTCCATTAGAGGACTTAAATTCACCTTTGGACTCAATTTATTAAAGGATGGATGGTAATCTAAAATGGAGAAATAAAATTGAGTCTAAAAAGGTGTAAGATAATCAAAAGTGTTATGCTCAATCGGACATCAATTGAACACATGGAAACTTGCACCATTTCATACTTACTAGTGATGAAATGATTCAAGTCTCCAAGGTCATCACTTCCCTTGATCAATTTATGAAAGGGAGGTGGTTTTGAGAGTCATTTTTGTTGCATTTATTGAACTTGCACACGTTGGTTCATAGGCCATCATGCAATGAAATTGCTACCATTGATGGTTTGTGAACCAAGTTTACTACTCCTTTGATTTGTTCATGATAAGGAAGGGTGAGTTGTGCAGAAAACCCTTGAGAATACCCTGTGCATGCTCTATTTGCCCTCTGTTGCAGCAGGGAAGCCTAATCAGTAGTGACCGACAAGCCACTATTGGTGGCCAGCAGGCCATCTCCAGTGGCCGGCATGCCATCATTAATGGACGGCCGGCCCTCTGCCGGCCACCAATGCAAAATTCAATAGTGTACTCCTCCAACAGAGAAAAGTTAGTCTGGAGGTGGAAATGGGTGTAAGTGTTCTACTATGCAATAGAGGCATTCAAAAGCAAAACATTGTCCTTTTCGGGTGGAAACCGAAGATGTGCATGAGCATTCCTCACGTACCGAGCATGTTCAAGTTTAAATATTTAGCTTAGATATTTGTTGTAATTAATTAGTTGTAGCTAGTTAATTTTGTAAAGCGTTGTAATTAATTAGCCAGTTAACTAGTTGTATGATTTCATCTTGTAAGTATTTTAATTAGCTAGAATAGTTAATTAATTTGTTGTAATAATTAGTTAAGTAGTTTAGCTAATTATTCATTTCAGTTTATAATAATTAGCTTAATTAACTTAGCTTTAATTAGTTAGCTAGTTAGCTAGTTTCTTCATTCGGACTCTCCTTCATGAGAGCACAGTGTAATAACATGTATTTCTTCTAACCGCACGTCTTTCTTCCTTTTATTTACTAGCTTATGATGGTTAGTTTAGGGCATCATGTTTTGTTTAGCGTACTTCATGTTTGCATTCATTTGTATTGCATGCACCGAGGCTCAATTCATCATTCTAACTTGCATTGTTAGTTTAATACTTCTTTGAATACGTGCTTAGACCGCATGCTATCAAATTGCTTCATATGCCATATTAGTAGTCGAGCCTATTAGATTGCATATCACATGTGTGGCATTAGTCATATTACATAATTAGGAATCATGCATTTTTCTAACTAATTTCTTTTTGGCTTGGAGTACTAAGTAAGCCTTTACTCGCTTTAGCATATCGCATGCGTGTGATTGTTGCAATGTCTAGCGTGCTTGCCATGAGGCTAAATGCTTAAGTGTTATAACTATTTGAATGCATGTGGATGAAAGCTAATTTCTTGAATTGGAATAATTTGAATAATGCTTATATACGATCACTTTTTCAAGTGGTACATATTTGAAACAATTTTGAAAAATAAACATGAATCAAGTGTTCCAATTCTTGCGAATTAGTCTATACTTGTGTGTGTGCTCATCAAATAGTAATGCTAGCCTAATAACTGGAACAAGAGCATATAATGTAGATAAAATTCATATCATGATTAATAGAGGCCGATCTTTGATCGGGCGAGCGGGGGCGCTCAATTTATGACATTCCCCTCTCGTACCTAAGTTCCGAAGCCGAGACAATCTTGGTGATGATGGACACATGGCCTTTGGTATGAGTCATGGATTTCCTAAATTTTCCAAAATAATATTTAGATGGCGACTTTGTATCTGCCAAAGCAGTCCATTTTTGGCATTTTTGATTCAAAATTGATTTTTCCAAAAGATTTGTCGAATTGGGACTTTTTGGTGTTTATCTATTTCACATTGCACTTGTGGAATTAGATTTAGAACTACGGGAGTCGGATACTATAGGGCTTATTCGTCTTCCGAAAGGGGGCACGAAAAAGTCGAGCCACAATTTCTGGCAACTCTACTAGGGAATTTATAGAACTTGACTCAAACTTTGTTATATGAAATTTTATCTACACTTATATGTTTCTTTGCATTGTATTGGCATTGGTGCATTTAAATCACTGTGTTTGCCATCTATTATTCCTGAATAGGTTGCTGGAGGCTTTTCTAAAAAGCTTGCCAAAAGGCTGACCGGTCACAAGCCCTGCCATGATAGGAATACAACCCTTGGATCTGGACTACCGTTGTACTGTTTGATCCTCATTTCACTTCTCGGTGTTAGGTGCGAGAGGTATATTAGGTAGTCTTGCTGAGGTACCCTTTTGACCATTCGGCCTAGTTGCATATCGAAAGCCATAGAGACTATTTCAAACTAGGATAGGATACTTATCCGAATACAGGATTACGAGAAACCGCTTTGTTTGAATAGTGAACCGTAGTTCCTGACGAAACTAGAGCAGGGTGACCCTACCCCCTCATAGGGGTGTTTTAGCTCTCACTTAACTGGTATGTGCTTTGCATTGAAACTATACAGGAATGTGCGTATCAGTTGCAAGTTGGGTATGCATTTTTTGGGGTAGAATTCAAGGTTGAGTGCAGGCTTACAGCTTTGATTACATCTGTGTGTTGTTAACATCAGTAGCTAAGGTGTTGTGTGGTTTCTGATTACTACTTTCTTTTTGCTTTATTTCTTTTTGCTAGGTAGTATAACACCATAGCTTTAGACAGTTCGAATATCCCCCAAGCACTCTAGACCCGAGTCAGAAGGCTTTGCAAAGTCAAGGATCTTGTTGAGATGTTTACTTCGCTCCCACCAGTTACTAGACAAAAGAGAGTTAGGCAAAGTTCACCGATCCAGTTTCTATAGTAGTTACCCCTCAATTCACCTGCATCTAGTCAGGCTCAAGGACAGTGTTCTACATCTAGTCCAGCACGAGAGCACTCACATATTTCAATGGCACAGTATCCCCTAGTCAATAGGGAGAAATTGATCCATCATCTTCAGTAAACAATTAAAACCCTATAGCAAAACGCTGCTCGTCAGGCCGAGGTCACAACCCGTCAGGCTGAAGTAATAAACAGGCTGCAACAACAACAACCACAGCCAGCAACAGCTTCCATATCTCATACACCTCCTACGGGTATCCCAACACCCGAAGCCACTACCCATATTGCTAATGCCTATGTTGAGAATCAGGGTAATCTGGCAAAGTCGATCCCACCACAAGCCTCCAAAACACCTGTGTATCAAACCGAGGCTCCATTTGAATTTGAGGTTGACCCAACTATGCTTAAGGTCAACAAACTGGAGAAGCTATTCAAGAGAGCACAAGGTGTTAATTCTATTCCCGACATAGAAGACGGGTATACTGACTCTACAGTGACATTGCCAGATTGGTTCAAAATGCCGCACATCGATAGATTTGACGGCTCTGAAGACCCCATGGTTCATTTACGGCTATTTTCAAACATCTTACCGCTGATGGGCCTAACCAGATTACAAAAGCTCTCTCTCTCTCTCTTTCGCTGGACCATGTCAGGAATAGCAGCTATATGGTATGCAAAGCTAGAGGATTCTATGAAGCAAAATTAGGAGGAAATGACTAAGGCCTTTATTACTTAATACTTGTACAACACGCAAATCGAGGTCACAACTTGTGATCTTGAAGCAATGAGCCAGGAGCCGAAGGAGGGCTTCTCAAAATTTGTGACAAGGTAGAGGGCTAAGGCTTCAATGATGACCACTCGGCCTTCCGAGAAAGACCAGATAAGGATGATAGTCCGCAATCTGCACGGGAAGTTGTTGTAGAAAATGATCATCCTGCCTCTGTTCACATTCACTAAGCTCCATGAGACGGGGGTTCAGATTGAAGACGGCATGAAACAAGGGTTGATTACTGATGAGAAGGAGTAGGCCAAGAGGCCTTTTGTGCATAGTTCTAATGCAACCACTAGTGTTAGCACAGCTATGCGGCCGTCGAATGTGAGCATTGTCACCACCACAACCAAGACCGCCAATCCTTTTGCCAATACAGCTCCACAAACTTTAACCAACTCTACCCGTTCCCAAAGGACCTTTACCCAACTCTACATGACCCTATCTCAAGCCATGAAGGTGTTGGTCAAAAAGGGGCACCTCAAACCATTAGAGCTTCGCCCACTACCTGATCCTCTTCTACCCAAACACAACCCAGTCAAGTACTGTGCATTTCACCAACAACACGGTCACAATACCAACTAATGCTTCAAACTGCGTCATGAGATTCAAGACCTCATCGACAATAAGGTGATCACACCTCTACAAAAACCAAATGTAACTACAAACCCTCTCCTAGCCCACAATCAAGTTCCCCCACCTCAAAACCTAAACCTAATCCATACACTAGCCATCCCCTATAACTGCAGCATATATATTACCCCTTCCCACCTACCCAGACCGACGGTGTTCATTCCAGAAAGCACAAATTTGTGCATGATGGACATGTCCCCACTCCAACCTAAACCTGTGGTGGTGACAGTTGCAGCAGAAGGGAGGCTGGTCTTAGAGGAAAGTATAAGTCTGTTGCCTGAGTGCTTTGAGGACTTGTCTAAGGGGGTGTATGATCCAAGCTGCTACATTGTGCCGATTGATCAAGTCAAGTCCGCAGTGGTATTACTAACTATAGTGGAGGTCAATGTGGTTAGGGAAGATGGCCCGAGCCAAGGTTTGGATGATTTGGTGAAACTTGAGGAGGACTTAGACAACCTACAGTTCTTTGACGAATAGGATCAAGGGGATATGTAGATTGCCTGGTTTGATTTGAATGGATCAATGGACAACTCTGGGGGGTTGAGTGATGAACCGGACAGGGAGGAAGGAATTGAAACGAAACCGGAAGGGAAGGAAGCAAGAATTACTGTAGTGGTTGGAATGGCCGATGAAAAGGGAAAACTGTCGAAGAACACCGGCGTAGAAAATTCAGCTCAGGAACTGGGCACTGTGAGTATTACGGAGAGAGAATAGGAAACTGCGCTGAAGCAGTTTGCACAAGAGAGGGTTGAAGATGACCAGAAAGCTGTAATGGCCTAACATCCTGCAAGGGATGTCTGTGAGGTGAAAGTGATACAAATAGGGCCATACAACTATTTGTCAGCTGTCAGAGGTGTATGGTTGAAGGATGATGATCTATATCTGGCCCACACTGACGAGGACTGGGGTGAGTGCCTCCCAGACAACATATGGTATGCGGAAGAGACAGATCACATGACAAGAAGTGGGCGGTATTTCAAGCTACCGCACTTAGATCAAGTTAAGGCATTTGGAAAATACAGAGAGGTTGAGAAACAGAAAGAGAAGCAGCTGAAAGAAGAAGCAGTGTTGAAACAACTGAAGAAAATCTAAGATGACATCTCAATTTGGGTCCTGCTCATGGCCTCCCAAGTGCATCAACAAGAAATACTATCAGTATTGGACAAAGCTAAATTGTCCATTGACACTACCCTTGAACAGCTTGTGGGATTAGTCTTCCCAGGTGGTGCTAGGCCTACCCTAACCTTTTCTGACAAAGAACTACCGCCAAAAGGCTCAGCTCACAACAAACCCCTGTACATATCTGTTGAGTGCAAGGAAAAATGGATACCGGTGGTGTTAATAGACACTGGTTCAGCTATTAATGTATTTCCTTCTCACACAGCTTATGTCATTGGCCTTAGACTGGCAGACTTCGTGCCCACAACCCAAGTAATTCATGCATATGATAATACAAGCAGGAAGGTTATGGGCACGGTACAAATCAGGGTCTAGGTAGGCCCAGCTCTGCAAGATATTGAGTTCCATGTCCTAGATGTCCCAGCCACCTTCAACTTACTGCTAGGAAGGCCCCGGCTGCATCATGTGCAAGCAATCTCCTCTACCCTCCACCAAATGTTGAAGTACCCTCATGGGAACGGGAAGGAAATGGCAATTGTTTTCAGGAATTCATCCATCCATCCCTGACTAGAGGTAACTACACCAGTGTTAGAAATCGTTCATGGCAAGGAGGACGTATTCCTCTCAAGATTTACACTGGTCGAGGCCTGGGTAGTGCAAACCATTTTGGCTACTAATGAGGGCATGTATGTCAGCGCCCAATCTATCTATGTCATGAACAAACTGCAGCATGTGAAAGGAATAGGACTTGGAAGAAGTGGCCAAAAAGGTGTCACAACATTAGCCAATGTACCGCACAATCCACATGTCTTTGGTCTGGGATATGTACCCACCAAAGAGGACTGGAGCATGAAGGGAGAAGAAATCAGAGCCAGAGTGTAACGTCCGCGAGGGACCTTGCTACAGTTCGGACTCGATTTTGTTGTCACAGTTCTTAATCTTGAACCAAAGAGTCCAAATCTGGCAAATCGTTTGAGAAAACAGATTTTTGAAAAAGAAGTGCCAAACATGGACTGCTTTGCCAGATACAGAGTCGCCACCTAAATAATTTTTAAATGGAAAAATTTAGGAAACCCTGACTCGGTGCCAAAGGCCACGTGTTCGTCATCACCAAAGTTGCCTCGGCTCGGGAGCTTGGATACGATTGGGGAAGGTCAGCTATGAGCACCCCCTCTCGCCCGGTCCGAAGACCAGCCTCTACTAACCATGATATCCGTTTTTGAAAATGTTACGTGTTCTTATTCCGGTTTATTAGCTAGAATTACTCTGTGATGCGCACAATACAAAAGTATAGACTAGATCGCCTAATTTGGAAATAAGCATTGCATATCCGTTTGTTTTGAAAATGCTTTGGAATTTGCTACTCGCGAGTAGGCTAAAATACGGATTTCAACGAGTTGTTCTAACTCAGGCGATCCAGCCTTCACCCATAGGCAATCAAGAAGTTTATCTCACATAAGCATTTAGCCACATGGTAAGCATGCTGTCATGGTAGCACTCACACGCATGCGGTATGCTAAAGCATGAAAATACTTACATCGTACTCCGTACCAAAACAATAAACTAGTTAGCAGATATGCATGGTCCTAGTTTATGTCAAATTGACTAATGCAACACATACATAATGCAATTAGGGTAGACTCGGCTAACCTAAACATGTCATGTGAAATGCAATCAATTGATGCACATATTCAATTTGGAATTGAAGTACAATGCAGTTTGTATGATGCGCCGAGCCTGGTGCATGCGAGACGAGTGTATGGATGCACACATGCATAGCATAAGGTATGCTAATTTAGATATGCCCTAATCTACCATCATAAGAGGGTAAATAAAAGGGAAGAAAGAAGTGGGGATTGGAAGACATGCACACACACGCACCCACGCTTATTACAGATTCACCCTTGCTCGGAGGGACCAAAAGAATAATACAAATTAATTAACTACGAGCTAATTAATTATTACAAATTACCTAATTAGTTAACAAATTAGATAAGCTAAGGAAAACAATAAAAGGTCTCAGGAAGCGGGTCCAATGCAATGCATGCTCGGTCTTGCTCGGAATTGCACTGCCATGCATAGGTCGCCTCGCTTTTCCTGCTTCGCTTCCTCGAGGATCGCCAAAGTCTCAATTGCTTCCTCGACATCGGGAATACCACCGGCTGAGTAGAATTATCACCGGCAGTGAAGTGTGGTCATCGGCACAAGATGCATCCATCGGCTACCAATGGATGGCCGGTCGGCACTACCAAAAATGCCTGCAGAACCTGCAACTTACAGCAGCAGAGGACAGAACTTGCATGGCAATGTAATTCAAGCAATGTATGCACCAACCTTACCCCTTATCATGTGTAGGACTCAAAGGGACATGGTCCTTGGTTCTCGGACCACCAATCGCGCATTTCAATGCGTGATGGCCCAAAGAACCAATTTGTGCATTTTCATGTCAAATGAAATGCAAACCAAACAAATAAGAGCCCAATCCCTATCACTTTATCAAGGGACAAGGCATGCATGCTGGGTGAAATGCAACCTAGGCATGTAAGCTAAGGATGCAATATGGGAATGCAATGCACTCTATACTAGGCATGCAACCTATACAAGCAAACATGCAAGTCATGAGGCAATGCAAACCAATGAAAAGATGGACTTAAACATGATCTAAGCAACCCCAATTAGACCTAAAATCAGTGGCCAAAATGCCAAGTACATGAAGGCAAATGTTCACGCAAGCATGCAAAGATACATGGTTCAAGACTTAAGCATAATGAAGCAACTTTTAAACGCATTTAAAAGGGACAAACATGGATTAATGGCATGCAAAGTAAGCTCTGAAATCATGCTATAAGAGGTGCCAAACCAACTTAAACAAGACAAACAATGGCATGCAAATGGTCCAAGTACTTAGGACAAGCCATGGAGGCTTAAACCAAGGTCAAGTCCACCAAGCCTCACAAGGCAAAGGGGACTTAAAACAGGTCAAAAGAAGGCTTGAACAAAGCCAAAGGTGCACCTAGATGGCATCTAAGTGGCTCAAGTTCAAAGGCATGCACAATGGCCAAACCATGGAGCATAAGGCACAACCTTTTAAAGCAACAAAGAGACATCCAAGGCAATCATACAAGCATGTCTTAAGGACTGAAATGGTACTACAAACGGTGCCAAACCACCAAATCAAAGCAAAGCAAAGCATACTATACACTTACATACTTAAGGCCAACAATCCCAAAATGCAAAGGGGGCATACAATGCAAGCTATGATCGACCCAAACAACAATGGAGAGACCTTAAACATGGTGAAATAAGCACAAAAGCTTCACAAAGCTAAGCCTAAAACATGCTAAAACAATGGCTTACAACCTAAGGCATGTTAGGGGCTAAACATGGCATTACATGGTAGGTATGCAAGGCATGCATGGTGTACCAAAACCAACTTAATACAAAGTTAAATCATGAAAATATAAGCATAAAATACAGCCATGGCATGATCAACAAACCTTTAAACATTATGCTCCCTTAAGAGGCTAAAATTGGTCCTTTTCAAGGACAACAAGGAGAGGGGGTGGCCCTCTCCTTCTTGAGACTTCAAGGCACCATCCTCACCACTAAAATCCCTCAAGATTTCAGTGGTGAGGAGGCCCAAGCACCAAAGTCTCGGAGCTCACCAAAAATGGCACAAAATGGGGCCTCTCAAAGGGTGGTCAAACACCTCCAAACCACAAAACACTGTAAACAACCAATTTAGAGGGCCCAAAAACATAACTTTTTTATGCTATGCACTAAACACAAAAACAGTTACAAGATGGTCAAAAGTAGGATGCAAAAATGGGGTAAAAAGGACTAGTTTCTTACCCTTGAAGCCTTTCTTCAACAATGGTGATCTTGTTGCTCCTTTAAGCTCAAATCCAACCAAGAACACTAAGAAGAAACCTCTGGTCCTTCAAAAGCCAAGGAAAGGTGAAAGACTAGGTGTTTATTTGTAATAGTATGGACAAAAGCACCTAGAACATAAAAGAGAGAAAAAGAGAGATAGAATAGTTACAACTTTCTAACCCTAGAACCAGAGCTCTCCTCTGTGTTTTTCTCACAAAATTCTCTAGCCTCTCCAAGCCAAGAGAAGAGCCCTTCTCTTCTAGGCAAGCCATCTTGTAAAGCTTGTTCAATAAGCTTACAAGAGGAGCATCCCTCCATACACGTGTATGGAGGGGAACAAAATGCCACACAGTTGTCCTAAAATATCTGCAAAAGCAGATGAACAGTAGTCGGCTGCTCAAAATTGCCATTTTGACAAAATTGATGGCCAGTCGGCCAAAAGGAGTGCCGGCCGGCAATATACATTGCCGGTGGCAACAAAACACCTGCCGGTGGCCTCTAGCCACGGCCGGTGATGTGTAGGGAGACCTCACAAGGCATCCCCTGCCCTTCCAAGGCAAAACACAAGTGTTTGGTGCAAAACCAAACACTAAACGGTTGAGTTCGGAGATCGTGAGGCAAGGCGCGTAGCCGAGACCTCCGGGAACTCCAAACAAACACAAACATGGATAATCACCGGGTGTTCAAATGGTGACGTCCAAGTCTTGAGGACGGTCAGAAATGGGGTGTCTACAGTTGCCCCTTTTTGACAGAACTCGAAAGTCATAACAATGACGGGAGTGAATGTCAAAGCCCAGAGACGACCCATTTTTGACAAGGCCGAAGACTTGGACAAACATGCAAGACAAACAAGGTATGCGCCCGAAGGCAGGGGCAAAATGCAAGACAATGCACGAAGTCGAGCATAACTTATGATCATGCAAAGAAAAGCTGTAACGAAGCACACATGCAACAGTTTTAAGTTAGCATATGCCAAACTACACTACAGTGCAGAAAGGATGTAAGAGAATTATACAATTCTCGATATGTCTCACGCGGAGGATACAATACCTGTCCGTTAAATGCTCGTTCCACCGATGGTAAATGAATCGCATACAATATCGCTGCAAAAGAAAACAACTTAACAGGTATGATATTGTTAGCAACATGCATGACAATGCAAGAATGAATGCAAAATGATATGCAATATATACAAAACAATGTATAAACAACGCAAATGAAAATGCAATGCAATAGAAACAATGCAAACTACATGCAAAGCAATTGAATCATGATCCAATCATGAGCGGTTCAAAACCACACAAATGTCAAATAGATTGATGGAGGTAACAAGTCCGTCTACCATAAAACGGTCTACTGAACTATGAGTAATGTAGACGGACACAAGAACGAGTATTGGGGGGGATGACATAAGTGGGGTGACGACCCGCTGGAGAAAGAATGATGATCCTAATGCCGGATGCAAAAATTACACTACAATGTAATATCTACAATGGATATGGCATGCAGCCGAACCAAATCTTGCCTAGGAAAGGCATGTACGCAAACAAGCCGCGGCTAACATAGAACGGTCTACTGAACTATGCTTTGACACGAGAAGTATGGGCACATACCAGACCAAGCTCAACATGGAAAAGCGCAAGCCATAGATGGAAGATGATGCAATGAATGCATGCAAATTACGATGCGGTATATACAAATATGCAATGGGATGGATACAATGGATATGGCACGCAGGCCAAACCAAATCTTGCCTAGGAAAGGCATGTACACAAACAAGCCATGTCTAACACAGAAAAGGTGCCGCAACCCTCAAACCAACATACCAGCGTGGAATAGGCGCGTACACATGCAGAACTGTGCTTTAACGTGAAAAGTAAGGGCACATACCAAACCAAGCTCAACCTGGAAAGGCGCAAGCCATAGGTGGAAGGTGATGCAATGAGTGCATGCAATCTAAAATGCAAATGCATGATGATGCAGTACTTACAATGGACGCATGACAATGCACCATGATGCAATGGCTATGATTGCAGCTTTCCCTATCTTACCAACGGGGCGATATACTAGGTTGGTTCAGTATCTAGAATTGAGGTGCAGACATGCCGCCTCAACCTATGGGGCTTCCATATAGATTTCAAGTCGAGGATACACCCCTGGGTATTTAAACTAGACTTTAGTCTCAAAACTCCCGAACCTTTGCGTTCTAGGCATAAGCCGTTCGAACTCTAGTTTCTACCGTCCCAGTTGGTCTTCAAGGAACTCACCGCATGCACGGGCAGGTGGCTTTACCAGACCACCGAAAGTCGTTCGGGCACGACAAACACTAAAGGAATTGCACCTTTAGAGGATTTAAGGTCTCCTAGACCGGGATGCAAAAAAGGTGTATGCATGACAATGCATGTTGCATGGAATGCGTGACAACGCAAGTTTACTTGAAATGCATGACAATGCATGAAAATTTGACGCATGGCGACGCGCAGCTTTAGGTGCATGACAATGCGATCGAGTGGGCTTACAGTCTTGCCAGACCGCACGTGTTTTTGGTCCTTACCGGACCATGGTGTGTTTTCGATCCCGCCGGACCCATTTTGGGGCAATGCATGAATTGAGATGCGGTGCACAAAACAGTGCGATGCGCAAGATTGCGCGATGAAATGCATGCCAAATGCAACGAGATGCGCAAAACAGCGCGGTGCGTTCAGACAACGCGAATGAAGGTTTTGCACCTCCCAAGGATTTAAGGTCTCCTAGGCCATGATGTGGGAAAAGTGCATGACGATGCAAAATGTGCGCGTTACAACGTGTGCAGTCATGTGATACGATGCAAGGGATGATGCGTACTACAACGCATGCAGACATGCGTAACAATAAAGGTTTTACACCTTCGAAAGATTTAAGGTCTCCTAGACCGTGATGCGGGAAAAGTGCATGACGATGCAAAATGTGCACGTTACAACGCGTGCAGTCATGCAAAACGATGCAAGGGATGATGCGTACTACAACGTAAGCAGACATGCGTAACAATAAAGGTTTTACACCTTCGAAGGATTTAAGGTCTCCTAGACCGTGATGCGGGAAAAGTGCATGACGATGCAAAATGTGCGCATTACAACGCGTGCAGTCATGCGAAACAATGCAAGGGATGACGCGTACTACAACGCATGCAGACATGCGTAACAATAAAGGTTTTACACCTTCGAAGGATTTAAGGTCTCCTAGACTGTTATGCAAAAAAGGTGTATGCATGACAATGCATGTTGCATGGAATGCGTGACAACGCAAGTGAAATGAGTGCATAACAATGCAAATGGGATGTGCATCACAATGCAAATGAAGTGGATGCATAACAATGCAACTGCGATGTGTATCGTGGCGCGACGCGACGCACCAGACAGTATGATGAATGCATGCAACGCATACGGGGCAACTTTTGAATCTTGTAAAAGACAAAAGGATACAAAAGGATACAACATTGCATGAATTCGAGTGCCCCGCACAGGAGACACGGTCTGAGGTCAAAACGGAGGCCGGTTGAGCGTCGGAAATGCACTGTTTTACACTGTTTTAAGCAATGAAGGCTCTGGACCACTCATATGACCCAAGGAAAGGTGTAGGAGGCTCAAAGACCACTGTGGGAGACCACCGGCTGTCCACCGGCCATCACAATTCATCACCGGCCGTCCATCGGCCATCAAAAAATTCCATCGGCACAATATATTGCCGACCGGCAAAAAGTCCCTGTGTCGGGGCAATTTTGACTTTTTGCTTCGAGTCTTTTAAAATAGGGTTTCTAACCCTATTTTCTCACTTCCTCCTTAGCTGAAATTTCACACCCTCTCTCTCTAGAGTGTTTTCCCCTCCTTGTTTCCTCACTTTCTTTGCGTTTTACTCCCGTTTCGTCGTCGGATTCGCAATTTCCTTCGCGTTTCAAACGTTTTCATCCAAACAAATCTTTGTTTCGGTACCTCCTTTGCCATTTCCACCTTTTTGGGTTTTGTTCCCCTCGCTTTCCTCTTGATTTCAGTGCCTTTTTCACATCCCGACTTTTCCGGCCATTTTCCACCCTCCCGGGGGTTGACTTTTCGGTTGACTTTCCATATTCCAGCCCGATTTTCATTTTTCGACCATTTTCCTCGTCATTTTGACATGGCCGACGATATTCCACGCGGTGGGACTCCTCCGGATCATGAGATGGATCCCGGGGTCGAGCTCCTACCTTTGAGCGAGCGCCCGTTCGACCCGGCGACCTACCGGCCGACGATTCACGTTCTGTCCCCCGACGGACTGCGTCAGTTCAGGAGTTTTGACATGGCACTGGATCTCGAGCTTCTGCTACGTGAGCCTGCCTCTCACCTATCCTTCGGCTCTTCCGATGTAACATTTTTTTCTCTATTTTACATTCTACAATGTAGAACTTTTAATTGTCAATCGTCATAGTTGATTACATTCTTTAATTGCTTTAGCTCAGATGCTCTGATACATTGTGCATTGTAGTTGATTGCAGACACACTTGCAACTAATATATGTTTTAGACTGACACACACACACAGACTGCACTGGCCTTAATTACTCAAACACACGGCACATACCATATTTCACTGCAAACTCACCGACACCCAGTATCTGTTTGAATCTGAAAAACTTGCACGCATGCTAAATTTGCACTGATTTTGACTGTTTCTTCAAAACTGTATATTTTATATTGCTTCGCAACTACTTGTTTGAAAACAGGGAGATTCCCATACCATCCGCGGGCATGGGAACACTGTCGCTCGTAAGTGGTACGCCGAGCTACCTGATGCAATTCGCTACATCGTGGACCAGGCCGGCTTTGGCGCATTCTGCAGAGGACTCTCCAGGCTCACTACATGTAGACCTCTCCTTGCCACCCTGGTGGAGAGGTGGTGGGACACCACCGATTCATTTCATTTCTCTGCGACGGGGGACATGACGATGACCCATTATGATTTCTCGATGCTCACAGGCATCGGGGTAGGGGGTGATCCGATCCCCTTTTATACGGATATGGATGAGTGGGAGGCCGCTCGGGCGAATTGCCGCCTGCACGCGTCCGGCCGTTCGATATTCTGGTTTGAGGTGCGTCAGTGGTCCAAAGACACCTCGCCGAGGCGGCCCGATGACTCAGGAGGCCGTGTCGAGGTACGCACGTGGGTTTCTCATGTTCTTGGTTGGGGCGACCATCTTCGCCGACCGGGCGAACACCGTTCTCTCTGCCGCCGACCGGTGGACGCTGTGATATCTTACATTACGATCGGGGTGGCGCCGCTCGCCACTCTCACGGATATATGAGCTCAACTTCCCGTGGGCGGACAGCTTTCGGGGCTCTTGGCGTGTTTGGGAGGTACATTTTTTCTCGCTTTCATTCATTCTATATTTTTCAGACTGTACATCGCACATCGTAGTCTTTTTATACTTGTCAGATATCTTATACACACGCACACACATACTCGCTTTTAATCGATCGTACACTACTCACACTGTACACTCTGCACAATACACTGCACAACACATGGCTCTGCTATTTCTGCTTTTATTCTATATTTTGCTTTATCTGATAAGCATACTGGTATTTGTTCTGTAGCTGTGGGTTTATGCCTACTTTCCTAGGCTTGCTCCCATACCTGACGCAGAGACCCCTCTCGTCGTCCCGTTCTCGCGCCGCTTCGACGGAAGGTGCGTGCGGAGGCCCCGCGAGTCATTCATTTTCTTCTGCCGTTATTTCGACACCATCACCCCCGCAGAGGTATGTTTTACTTGCAGTTCATTTAGCTTCGTCTTTCCACTGCATGTTTCAATAACAGTAGATAACAAACTATATTTCATTTTCAGATCACCTGGCAGCCTTGGGCTCGTTTGCCAGCCGTGATGCGGGATCGGTTTGCCGGTGCTGATAAGACCTCGCGTTTTTGGATTCTCGCGAGGGCCCTCTGGGCTTGGTACTGGTGGCGTTTCTTGCGTCGCACAGGTTTACGGAGCAGATAGTCCCGGTGCACCCTCCCGAGCATATGAGGGATACCAAGAGATTCACCACCGAGCAGATGGCGGACTACACCATTGGCTTGGAGGCGAGCGATTTCAAAGGCGAGGGCGATTACTCGGAGTACGTCCGGACCTTCATCATGCAACCTCTGAGCAGCGGCCACCAAGCAGAGAGAGAGAGACCTGCGGCGCCAGCAGCTGGAGCGGGAGCAGGCGCTGGAGGGGGAGTGTCGAGGAGAGCTCGAGTCCATGGTAGGGGCGGAGTCCAACGAGAACGGGGGACCGGTTGGCCTGCTCTGCCCGCTTCACTGACTTTCAGAGGGCAGGGTGGGGCGACCTACCAGATTCCCTTCGCCCCTCCCCCGGCTGATCACGAGTTAGTCGGTGTCCCCGACTTGCCTCCGGTATGTATTACTGCATTCTTGTACAGTCATTTCATTTCAGTTTATTTGATATTCCACAGAATATTGATGCATCTGATACTTTTGCAGGCGTCTTCTGAGTACACCCGGCAGTCATTGGAGATGAATGCCTCCATGATGGGGATGCTACAGCGGACCTTCGACCTCCTAGCCCTTTACAGCATTCCGGTATGTTCTTTCTGACCACAGCCTCAAACCATACACAAAAGCGCTTTGCATAACTGCGACACGACACAACACTAGATACCCAAATTCACGCACTGACGATACATCAGACACACACTACATGCCTCGATTCATCGCTCACGGCATACATACCTTGCTGACTCATACACAGATTCGGCGATTCACTACTCACAAGACTCACAGATCAGACTATACTAATCAGTATTCTACATCGATTCGCTTTCAGCACTCACAGTACTCAGACTCATATGTATTCTGCACTGATTCACTACTCATGGCACTCACAGACTGTACTCATACACTGTATTCTACACTGACTCACTGCTCATGGCACTCACAGACTGCACTCATACACTGTATTCTACACTGATTCACTGCTCACAGTATTCTAATGTATTCGCCTTTCATGCTTTTTCAACCTCCCTTCCAAATTCCTCTGGTGGGTGGTGCTCCGGCTGGACCACCTATTTCTACCCGGGATGGCAGAGTATATCCTCGCACCAGAGGGGGGCGCACTCATGTCGGGAGCAGCTTGCGGGCTTCAATTCCAGACGATGAGTCAGAGGCAGAGGCGGAGTCATCTGAGGAGGAGACCGGCGATAGCTCGGGCTCGGGCTCAGACGGTGATGCTCCTGGTGATGCTCCTGGGCTTCTGCCCAGGAAGAGGGCGAGGACGGATCCCTAGGCGTGAGACCACTGATGTTGCTTCAGATTTTTGCTGCTTTTTCTTTTCCTTCTTTTGTACCTTTTTCTCTTTTTGGTAGTTAGATTACCTTGTACTGCCGCAGGCAGGTTTTTGTTCCCAAAACTTTGTACTTGAAAAGATTATATGAAATGAAACAAACTCCTTTTTTGTCTAAAAGTTGTTTATATTTATGTATCTCATGCATTGCATCGCATTACATCATATCATATTACATCTCAATGTAAATGAAATTGGTTTGTTGTCTGAAAATCGAGCATTTGTAAATTGAGCACTTGTACTGTAATAATCAAAGGACCATCCAGCAAATAGCAAAACAACCCAAGCAAGCCACTACTTAACCTGAACACACAGCCCATACTCTGTTGGGGATTAGTCTGCATACGGCCCATAACACAGCACTTGGTTCATTCTGCACATAACAAACCCTAAACAAATAGCTCAATCTGACAAGACGGACCACAAAAGCTGAAACGGTTGCAGTTGAAACACGCTTGGATGTCCCAAATTTTCCCTTTCTTCCCTTGCTTAGCATGAATGTAGAGAATGGCACAGCATTCTGAGCACAAACGATTAATCTTTAGAAAAGGGTTTCACAATCGAGGTATCGAGCCTACGACTAAACACAGCGGAGGGACTCAAGTGGAGAAAACAAAAGGCGTACGTCCTAAACACAATAAGACGCGCTCGAAAAAGACTCAAAACAAAAGTTGAGACCGACTAATCTAAAGACATGACACACGGATGTGTCTATAAAAACAGAAGACCTCAGATCTCGAAGAGCCAGTTCCTCCGGGTATATCCCCCCCTTTCTGATTTGTGATTCCCACACCGCTCGGCCCTGAGGCTCGGTTTTTCTCTCAAAACCCTCTAGCTCACTTTTCTCTCCACTTACACCTCTCTATCCTTTATTCTCTCATTTTTCATCCCTCCCCAGGGTGATTGATGAATGAATAGTGAATTGCGGGTTCATGCCCAACACTGTTAGCCCACGGCTATTTCTTCCGGTGGATAGAGTGCCCTTCTGGCAAGTATGTTGATGGCGGGGAAAAGACAGAAGACCTGACTCAATTGTGCCCCTAGTTCGTCACTTTGACCATTTTTTGTTTTCTTCTTAAAACAGTTTTGACCAAAATGAGAGTTGGATTAACATACTTGTTCGATTTTTGATTTGAAAATCATGCAAGTCAGGCTGTGAGCACTAAAAATTTTCCTTTTTGGGTCCGAGAAATGGTCCGGTTTCGGAAAAGAAATAGTTTTCGAGAAAATAGTCAACTTTAGTAAAAAAATTTCAAAAACTATTTTTGCAAACAATCAACGCTCAACGAGTGCGGAACTTACCCTCGAGATACGCAACCTCGGATCGGAGGCAATGGAAAATTGCCCCTTGCTTGGAGGGGGTACATGGCAATGGAAAGTTGCCCCTGGTTTGGACGGCAACTCAGGGCAACTTATGGCAATGCATGGCAACAGAAAGTTGCCCCTTGTCTGGATGATGCCGCAGCATTTTGTAGATGGTCTTTATTGATGACGACTGAACTCCGAAGGCGACGGTCTGAACCAATATATGGACACAGTCACTGTAAGAGCAATGGTGGCTAGACTTCAGGATGAAGTTGCCTACGTATCCCAAACATGGGAATCAAGCCTACGTAGTTCACGGTTGTTACAACCGGATTGTTGGATGCAGAGGAAGCAAGGATGATCAAAACCATTGCATGGACTGGGGCGCTGTGAAAGCGTTGGGGGCTGGACTTCAAGATGAAGTTGCCTACGTATCCCAAACATGGGAATCAAGCCTTACGTAGTTCCGGTTAAGATACACTCGGGTATTAACCTTCACTTTTAGGCTCTAACTTTTGCCAAGGTGCCCAATGCGGGTTTTTGACCTTGCAAGCTTCTCTTCATTTTTTTTCTTTCTCTTCATTTTTTTTCATTTCTTTTCTTCCTTCTTTTTTCTTTTTCTCCAAATTTTTTCGCATTTTTTCTTTCTTCTTTCTTTTTGCATTTTTTCTCTCTTTTTTCTTTTGTATTTTATTTTGCCTTGCTCTAACTTTTGCCTGGGTTGCCCTTTCGGGTTTTCGGCCCAGCGAGCCTCTCAAAGGGTAAAAGTGTAACAAGTCCATGCCAAATGGTTTTGAGTTTGAAGCCTCTCTATATCCAGGAGAGTGACTGTTGGGTTGATTCGCAGAAGAATCCATCACGGTTGCTTCATGAGCCTTGCCTGGTGGGATCTGATCTTCTTGATCTGACTTTGATGCCTCTTGCTCGAGGGCTGCTTCAAATCGGGCCTCGCAGGCCTTTCATGGCACAATTGACCGTTTTGAACGGATTCTAGGTTTGAAACGGATAGGTTGAATCTTGAGGCTGAGAGCGATCCTAGGCTGCACAATCTCAAGAGCGATTCCACACAGGTCTTCACAAGACCGCGCAAACATTTTGTTTTTGAAAGTTTTTAAGAAAGCGACAAATCGCTCGCTAAAGATGGTATGGAACCAATCTGGATCAAAGCTAGGGTCCTTCTCAGTACTCACACTAACAAGCATGATTTCATTCATAAAAAAATGCTTAGCATGCCTATCTTTCTCTAAAAAATGATCAAAGTTTTGCAAAACCCGAGGAATTGCTTCCTCTTCGTTTTCATCACCTCAGTGTTCGAAAAGGGTTTTTGTGAAAAGCTTAGGTCATTACAACGATGTTTAAGGCACAAGAGAGTAGGTGGTATGTACTGTCGTTCCATTCACATCCTCTGGCACAACTAGCTTAAACAGCAACAGGTACTGAAACGTGATAGCCGCAGCTGTTTCATTCAGATTCCCTGATTGTGACTGGCTCCTCAACCGAGATAGACTCAAAAGGAAAAACAAAAGGATAATTACAAAACGGTGTTCGAGGCAACAACCCCGGAATCACCTGCCATTCTATACAAAGGGGACTGACTCGCTATAACAAGACAGACCCGTGAGCAAAAAGGACTAACTCAAGACAATGAGACAGACTCAAAACAAAACAAAGACCGACTCGACACTCAAGCCAGAATTTACAAAACTAGTGTCCGCAGATGCTCAAAAACGCGTGCCAGACGTTACATCAAAATATACCAAGTGTCGCCCGCAGGTGGTTAACTCTCTGATTACATACTTGCAGTATCAATGTCCTCAAAGTCCAACAGCTGAGTAGTAACGGACTTGGCTGAGGTGGGTGGAGGGATAACCTCGTTGTCAATCAAATCCTGTACCTCATGGCAGAGGCGGAAGCAATTGTCGGTAGCATGGCCTGTCTGCTGGTGGTACGCACAGTACTGAGCAGGGTCATGAGTAGCAGGGAGATTCTTCGGGAGAGGCCGAGGCTCCAGGGGTTTAAGGTGTCCCCTCTCGGCAAGGATCTGAAGTGCCTTGGACAATGGCATGTAGAGAGCATGGAAGACCCTGCGCCCTCGGGGCAGGTACTTTGAAGTCTGAGCATTTTTGCTAGACGCACTAGCGAACGGGTCGGCAGGCACTGCCTTAACTTTCTGGTCCTTTCCGGGTGCAGGGTTGGGAGCAGAAGAAACTGTTTTGGCATGACGGGGCTTGTCCCGGTTCTCTGCTTGGCTTGAATTACCCGCAGGTGGAGTGGGAAAAGCATCCTCCACAGCTTTTGTCACAACTGCAGATATCTGTTGCTTGTTCATCCCCCCGGCTTTCAAAGCCTCGACTGCCCACAGCAGTTGTTCGATAGGATCGGCATTTGCCTTCGTTTTGCCTTTGTCTCTAGCCTCGGCCTGATCTAGAATTTGGGTTGGTACGTCATTGCCATAGCTGGAGGCCATCTCCGGTTGGCTGAGTTCAATTACAATCTGTCCCAACAGCGGGGCTTCCTGGGGTACAAAGCCTCTGGCATATGGTGCGGCTGGTGGCGAAGCAGACATTCCATAGGCAAGATCCGCCATGGATCTTTGAAGATCACCTATCATCCCCATTAGTTCAAATGTGGTGGGCTCGCGAGCCTGATATAGCTGGGGGGTCCAAACCGGGTGCGCAATCGGCGATCTGGGTGGATGCGGCACATCGACATTGGTCTCACTTTGCAGAGTGATCCCTTGATCTAATGCAGCTGTCATAACCACTATCTCTTCCGAATTCTGCGTCATCGTAAGTCCTGCCGCAGCAAAGAGGAACACTGACTATTCTGGAACTCTCTGAACCCTAAAAAAAAAAACAAGCGATTTCATTTCAAACGGATCAAACACAGTGTAGCCAACAAGCGTATTTCGACTCTCGATCCTTTGTTCCGAAATCACTGTCCAAAACACACTGAATCGGATACCCTTAGATATAACTGATTCTAGCAAACTGATACTGGTGCCCTCAGGCCTGGTACTCAAACTCGCAAACTGATATGTGCGTTCCTGCAGAGATACATTCTAAAAGCACATAGCAAATAAATGAGAGCCAATACACCCCTATGTTGGGGTAGGGTTTCCCTGTCCTATTTTGTCAGGAGCTAGGGTTGTACTATGCACACAGTGGTTTCAAACAACCTAACATCGGGTAAGCAACCTGTCCTAGTTTGGAATGGTCACTATGGATTCCGAATATGCACTAGGTCGAATGGTCGAAAAGGGTGCCCCGGTAAAACCGGGGTTTGTGTTCCCATACTGGCAGAGCCCGCAACCGGTCAGCCTTATGGCATGCTTTGACAAAGTCAAGCCTCTGGCAAACCGCTCAGGAATAGCAGATGGCTAACACGGTGTCTTAGGCGCACCAATACAGATGCAATGCAAAGAGACACATAAATGAAATCAAAACAGGATATCACGAGTTCAAGTCAAGCTCTCTAAAATCCCTAGCAGAGTTGCCAGAAACTGTAACACGTCCGCGAGGGACCTCGCTACAGTTCGGACTCGATTTTGTTGTCACGGTTCTTAATCTTGAACCAAAGAGTCCAAATCTGGCAAATCGTTTGAGAAAACAGATTTTTGAAAAAGAAGTGCCAAACTTGGACTGCTTTGCCAGATACAGAGTCGCCACCTAAATATTTTTTAAATGGGGAAATTTAGGAAACCCTGACTCGGTGCCAAAGGCCACGTGTCTGTCATCACCAAAGTTGCCTCGGCTCGGGAGCTTACGTACGATTGGGGAAGGTCAGCTATGAGCACCCCCTCTCGCCCGGTCCGAAGACCGGCCTCTACTAACCATGATATCCGTTTTTGAAAACGTTATGTGTTCTTATTCTGGTTTATTAGCTAGAATTACTATGTGATGCGCACAACACAAAAGTATAGACTAGATCGCCTAATTTGGAAATAAGCATTGCATATCCGTTTGTTTTGAAAATGCTTTGGAATTTGCTACTCGCGAGTAGGCTAAAATACGGATTTCAACGAGTTGTTCCAACTCAGGCGATCCAGCCTTCACCCACAGGCAATCAAGCAGTTTATCTTACATAAGCATTTAGCCACATGGTAAGCATGCTGTCATGGTAGCACTCACACGCATGCGGTATGCTAAAGCATGAAAATACTTACATCGTACTCCGTGCCAAAACAATAAACTAGTTAGCAGATATGCATGGTCCTAGTTTATGTCAAATTGACTAATGCAACACATACAGAATGCAATTAGGGTAGACTCGGCTAACCTAAACATGTCATGTGAAATGCAATCAATTGATGCACATATTCAATTTGGAATTGAAGTACAATGCAGTTTGCATGATGCGCCGAGCCCGGTGCATGCGAGATGAGTGTATGGATGCACACATGCATAGCATAAGGTATGCTAATTTAGATATGCCATAATCTACCATCATAAGCGGGTAAATAAAAGGGAAGAAAGAAGTGGGGATTGGAAGACATGTACACACACGCACCCACACTTATTACAGATTCGCCCTTGCTCGGAGGGACCAAAAGAATAATACAAATTAATTAACTACGAGCTAATTAATTATTACAAATTACCTAATTAGTTAACAAATTAGATAAGCTAAGGAAAACAGTAAAAGGTCTCGGGAAGCGGGTCCAATGCAACGCATGCTCGGTCTTGCTCGGAATTGCACTGCCATGCATAGACTGCCTCTGTTTTCCCTGCTCTGCTCCTCTGAGGACTGCCAAAGTCTCTGAATTGCTTCCCTGGACACTGGGGAATACCACCGGCTGAGTAGAATTATCACCGGCAGTGAAGTGTGGTCATCGGCACAAGATGCATCCATCGGCTACCAATGGATGACCGGTCGGCACTATATGTTGCCGGTCGGCCAAAAATGCCTGCAAAACCTACAACTTACAGCAGCAGGGGACAGAACTTGCATGGCAATATAATTCAAGCAATGTATGCACCAACCTTACCCCTTATCATGTGTAGGACTCAAAGGGACATGGTCCTTGGTTCTCGGACCACCAATCACGCATTTCAATGCGTGATGGCTCAAAGAACCAATTTGTGCATTTTCATGTCAAATGAAATACAAACCAAACAAATAAGAGCCCAATCCCTATCACTTGATCAAAGGACAAGGCATGCATGCTGGGTGAAATGCAACCTAGGCATGTAAGCTAAGGATGCAATATGGGAATGCAACGCACTCTATACTAGGCATGCAACCTATACAAGCAAACATGCAAGTCATGAGGCAATGCAAACCAATGAAAAGATGGACTTAAACATGATCTAGACAACCCCAATTAGGCCTAAAATCAGTGGCCAAAATGCCAAGTACATGAAGGCAAATGTTCACGCAAGCATGCAAAGATACATGGTTCAAGACTTAAGCATAATGAAGCAACTTTTAAATGCATTTAAAAGGGACAAACATGGATTAATGGCATGCAAAGTAAGCTCTGAAATCATGCTATAAGAGGTGCCAAACCAACTTAAACAAGACAAACAATGGCATGCAAATGGTCCAAGTACTTAGGATAAGCCATGGAGGCTTAAACCAAGGTCAAGTCCACCAAGCCTCACAAGGCAAAGGGGACTTAAAACAGGTCAAAAGAAGGCTTGAACAAAGCCAAAGGTGCAACTAGATGGCATCTAAGTGGCTCAAGTCCAAAGGCATGCACAATGGCCAAAACATGGAGCATAAAGCACAACCTTTTAAAGCAACAAAGAGACAACCAAGGCAATCATACAAGCATGTCTTAAGGACTGAAATGGTACTACAAACAGTGCCAAACCACCAAATCAAAGCGAAGCAAAGCATGCTATACACTTACATACTTAAGGCCAACAATCCCAAAATGCAAAGGGGGCATACAATGCAAGCTATGATCGACCCAAACAACAATGGAGAGACCTTAAACATGGTGAAATAAGCACAAAAGCTTCACAAAGCTAAGCCTAAAACATGCTAAAACAATGGCTTACAACCTAAGGCATGTTAGGGGCTAAACATGGCATTACATGGTAGGTATGCAAGGCATGCATGGTGTACCAAAACCAACTTAATACAAAGTTAAATCATGAAAATATAAGCATAAAATACAGCCATGGCATGATCAACAAACCTTTAAACATTATGCTCCCTTAAGAGGCTAAAATTGGTCCTTTTCAAGGACAACAAGGAGAGGGGGTGGCCCTCTCCTTCTTGAGACTTCAAGGCACCATCCTCACCACTAAAATCCCTCAAGATTTCAGTGGTGAGGAGGCCCAAGCACCAAAGTCTCGGAGCTCACCAAAAATGGCACAAAATGGGGCCTCTCAAAGGGTGGTCAAACACCTCCAAACCACAAAACATTGTAAACAAACAATTTAGAGGGCCCAAAAACAGAACTTTTTTATGTTATACACTAAACACAAAAATAGTTACAAGATGGTCAAAAGTAGGATGCAAAAATGGGGTAAAAAGGACTAGTTTCATACCCTTGAAGCCTTTCTTCAACAATGGTGATCTTGTTGCTCCTTTATGCTCAAATCCAGCCAAGAACACTAAGAAGAAACCTCTAGTCCTTCAAAAGCCAAGGAAAGGTGAAAGACTAGGTGTTTATTTGCAATAGTATGGACAAAAGCACCTAGAACATAAAAGAGAGATAGAATAGTTACAACTTTCTAACCCTAGAACCGGAGCTCTCCTCTGTGTTTTTCTCACAAAATTCTCTAACCTCTCCAAGCCAAGAGAAGAGCCCTTCTCTTCTAGGCAAGCCATCTTGTAAAGCTTGTTCAATAAGCTTACAAGAGGAGTATTCCTCCATACACGTGTATGGAGGGGAACAAAATGCCACACAGCTGTCCTAAAATATCTGCAAAAGCAAATGAACAGTAGTCGGCTGCTCAAAATTGCCATTTTGACAAAATTAATGGCCAATCGGCCAAAAGGAGTGCCGGCCGGCAATATACATTGCCGGTGGCAACAAAACAGCAGCCGGTGGCATCTAGCCACGGCCGGTGATGTGTGGGGAGACCTCACAAGGCATCCCCTGCCCTTCCAAGGCAAAACACAAGTGTTTGGTGCAAAACTAGACACTAAACGGTCGAGTTCGGAGATCCTGAGGCAAGACGCGTAGCCGAGACCTCCGGGAACTCCAAACGAACACAAACATGGATAATCACCGGGTGTTCAAATGGTGACGTCCAAGTCTTGAGGACGGTCAGAAATGGGGTGTCTACATAGAGCCATAGCCAAGCACGCTAGAAAACACTATGAGCTCATTTACAAGCCAATTCGGGAAACGCTAAATGGCTGCTTCGTTTAGAAGGAAGAAGATTTCCCCTTTTATGGCCTTCCCGAGCCCTGGATGAATTCTACGAAGCAACGTGTTTCTAGGTTCGAAATCTTCTTCGACCTGCCGCTGCAAAATAATGATACCGAGGAAAAGGCTGAACCAAGTACTGAAGCTGAACAAAGCATGGAAAGTGACTCGGACAACAGCGAACTTAGAGTAGGGCAGCACTGGCATGCCTCCTTACAGATCTTGTGGCTAACTCAGAGAACTTAGGGGATAACCTTACCATCTCCATGATCAGGGAATAATCAGGTGTGAACCCATCCAACAGCATTTTGGATACATCGAAAGCACCATCTCTTACTTGGCAGCTGGAGGAGGGTTACCTGCCTTGTTCTAAGTCGGGTGATGAGCTCAAATCTTATTCCACTAAATCTATGGAGTCAAAATCAGATTCCTGTTCTTCTAAGTCTGGTATTCCTGGGGCTGATAACCCATATGGCAAGGTCTTGTCCAGGTCCTCTTTTTCTTTTGCTTTTGTGTCGGTTGTAACCAAAGGGCTTGACCTTATGAATGAGAACACTACTGAATCTGAGTATTTCTCTGTGCCGCTTGTTTATTGTATTGACCAAGATTTTCAAAATTTTAATGAAAACGAAGAGAAAGGAATTCCTCTGGTTTTGAAAAATTGATTAATCAAGAGGATGAAAGGTTTGCAAAACCCTATGCTGATGAAATCATTGCTATTAATATGGATACTGAGAAGGATCCATGTCTGGTCCAGATCAGGTCCACATTGTCTTCGAAAGAGCACGAGCGCTTAGTCGCTTTATTAAAAGATTTCAAAGATGTTTTCGCGTGGTCCTACAAAGACATGCCTTGAATCGATCCTGAGATTGTACAGCATCAAATCACTCTTGATCCCGAGGCCCGACCTGTCAAGCAAAAGTTGCGAAGAATCCATCCGGATTGGGTGTTGAAAATTAAGGAAGAAGTCACCAAGCAGATCGAGGCAGGTTTCTTGTTAGTATCTGAGTATCCGACTTGGTTGGCCAACATCGTCCCACTACTGAAAAAGGATGGTAGAATCCGGGTGTGTGTGGACTTTTGAGATTTGAACAGAGCCAGTCTAAACGACGACTTCCCTCTGCCACACATTGATGAGTTAGTGGATTTCACTACAGGTCATGCATTGCTATCTTTCATGGATGGGTTTTCTGGGTATAACTAGATTCTGATGGCACCTGAGAATAGAGAAAAAACTTCATTTACTATGCCGTGGGGTACCTACTGCTATCGGGTTATGCTGTTTGGGTTGAAGAATGCTGGGGCTACCTATCAAAGGGCTACAACCACCATTCTATATGATATGATCCACAAAGAGGTCGAGGTGTACGTGGACGACGTAATTGCCAAGTCCGAAGAAAGAGAGGGCCACTACACCACCTTGGAGAAATTCTTTCAACGGATCAGAGAATATAAGTTGAGATTGAGGGAAAATGCTTGGCTTTTTGATCACACAGAGGGGCATCGAAGTAGATCCTTCCAAACTCAAGGCCATCCTAGAAATGCCACCACCAATGACTGAAAAGGAGATGCGAGGCTTTCTTAGCAAAGCGCAATTCATAAGATGGTTTATTTCCAAATTAACCTTGACTTGTTAACCACTGTTTGGTCTCCTGAAGAAAGGAAAGAAATTTTGACGCGATGATCGATGTCAATTCGCCCTTGAGCAAATTAAGTAGTACCTTCAGAATTCGCCTGTGTTATTGCCGCCAGAGCCGGAGAAGCCTTTGATTTTGTATCTGTCAGTAATAGACACGACTATGGGATGCATGCTTGCTCAGGAATCTGAAGATAGGGTGGAGAAAGCCATCTATTACTTGAGCAAGAAAATGCTGGATTATAAGACCCACTATACTCCGTTTGAGAAAGCTTTGCCTAGCCTTGGTATGGGCTACCAGAAAGTTGAGGCACTACTTGTTAGCTCACTCTATAATCCTGGTTTCGAGATTAGATCCTATCAAATATCTCTTTGAGAAACCAGCACTTATAGATAGGCTAGCTCATTGGTTGCTTCTCTCCAAAGTTGATCTCAAATATGTCACCCGCAAGTCAATCAAGGGAAGAACTGTAGTGGAGTTCCTGGCAAATCACCCAGTAGAAGGGAATGAAGCGGTGGAATACATGTTCCCAGATGAAACCATTCTGTAAGTTGAGGAGGAGACTTGGATGATGTACTTTGATGGATCGTCCAATTAATACGGTTATGGGATAGGTGTGTTGCTGATAGCACCCGATGACTCCCATATACCTTTAGCCTTCAAACTCCGGTTCAAGGTGTCCAATAATAAAGCAGAATATGAAGCGTGTATCGCTAGTTTAAAAGCAGCCCTGGAACTAGGAGCAAAAAGGTTAGATGTCATCGGGGACTCAAACTTAGTTGTCTCTCAAGCAAATGGGGACTGGAAAGTCAAAGAAGAAAGGATGTAGGTTCATCACCAGACCCTGGACGTTCTGATTCCTAGGTTTGAAAAGTTGACTTTCACGCATCTACTAAAAGAGAACAATAGGTTCACTGATACTTTAGCAACTCTATCTTTTATGGTAGACATCCCACTTGGAGTTCAAATGCATCCGATTATCATTGAGCAGAAATACACACCGACTTATGAAACCATTGCCGCAATAGATGAAGTGCAGGACAAAAACCCTTGGTACTACGATATTTTGAACTTCTTAGAAAAGGAGATTTATCCACCAGGGGAAATTGCCAAGGACAAAAGGGGAATACGGAGAATGGCCGTCCAATTTATCATCCGTAGAGGTATACTGTACAAAAAGGGTCATCTGGGAATGCACAAGTTTTGTGTTGAAGAAGAGGAATCAAAGCGTCTGATGGTGGCCATCCATGGAGGAGAGTGCGGAGTGCACATGAACGGAGTGATGCAAGCCGGAAGATTCTCAGGCAAGGTTACTACTGATCCACTACGGAGAAGGATTGTATTGTTTTTGTTCGGCGATGCCACAAATGCCAAATTCATGCTAATCGCATGAATATTCCGCCATCAAAACTGTATAACATGACTTTGCTATGGCCTTTCTCAGTCTAAGGAATCGACATCATCGGTGCAGTAACACCAAAAGGGTCGAATAGGCATGAATACATCCTAGTGGTAATTGATTACTGTACAAAGTGGGTGGAAGCTCAATCCTATGCAGTGTTGAAAGCATCGCATATGGCAAAGTTCATCAAAAAACAATATCATTTGTTAATATGGAGTCCCAAACGAGATCATATCAGATAATGGCTCCCACTTCAAGAAGGAGGTGATAGACTTGTTAGAGAAATACAATGTGGCTTTTCATAAGTCATCTATATATAGGCTACAAACCAATGGAGCTATTGAAGCTGCTAACAAAAACATCAAGAATATCTTGCAGAAAATGGTTGAGACCTATAGGGACCGGCCAGATAAATTGCCATTTGCACTCTGGGATTATAGAACTTCAATCCGGACATCTACAGGGGCAACTCTTTATTCTCTTGTCCATGGGATAAAGGCTATTTTGCCAATTGAAATAGAAGTCCTGTCACTACAAGTTATGGCTGAGTGTCAGATAGTAGATGCGGACTGGCAACAAAGCAGATTTGAGGAGCTGATACTCTTTGAGAAGATGATGCTCTTTGATGAGAGAATGCTAAAAGCATTGTATCACGTTCAGGGCTACCAGCATAGAATTGCTAGGGTTTTTAACAAGAAAGTTAAGTCCCGAAATCTCAAAGAAAGGGATATGGTGCTGAAAGACAACCGAGCTCCCATTCATGACCCTAGGGGCAAGTTCAGACCCAATTGGACTGTCCTTATATCATCAAAGCTATCTAGTCGGGTGGAGCTGTTATTCTCATGGACTTAGATGGCCTGGAATTTTCACAACTGATCAACATGGACAAGTTGAAGAAATATTATCCCTGAGAGGCTCACTAGGCCGAAAACCTGGAAGGGCGACCTAGGTAAAAGTTAGAGCATGAAAAATTAGAAATAAAGAAAAACTGAGCTTGCAAGGTTGAAAACCCTAAAGGGCGACTTTGGCAAAACTTAGAGCGCAAAAGGAGAGAGTTAATACTCGAGTGAACCTGAACCGAACTACGTAAGGCTTGATTCCCATCTTTGGGATACTTAGGCAACTTCATCCTAAAGTTCAGACGTAATCACTTCCAACTCAATTGTCTTGTCCATGTGTCTGAGCAGGTCATCTCTGTCTATCCTTTACCTACGAGTTTGGTTGTGATCTATACTCTGAGAGAAGAGTTGGTTACAATGCAAAGTAGTGGTGTGCAATCAAGGCACAGTTATGATCTTTCAATTCGGTATTGTACATCTTGAGGATTGATTCCGTGTGTGTCAAGTGGTGATCCTTTCTGAAAATGGTTTTGGAAAGTTTTAATAAAAGTTGATTTTGTTCAAAATTTTACCTTTCACAACTTAGACCATTTTTGGACCAAAAGGAAAATTTTCAGTGGTTGCAACCTTAATTTCATTGATTTCAACATAAAAGTTCTCCAACTCTCTAATACAAATCAAAGTTATTTTTATTATATTGAAAAAACTTGAAAAGAAAAGTCGAAGCTATAAACTAGGGGCATAGATGAGTCAAGTGCTCCTACGTCCTCCACTCATGTTTATGAAAGCTTCTGAAGCCAAAGTGGGCCCGGTTTGTGCCTCATCCTCGAGCCAAGCCAAACACTCGCCAGAAAGGGCATAACTGAAACTAGGGGCAAGGGCCAGACGCTCTTTCGTCCTCCAAGCAGTGAGGTACCTAGCCAAGTGCGAACCACAGATGGGGAATGAAATCGAGTATTCTACCCCTTCCTCTGGACGGGTCTGATCATGTTTAAACTAACATCTGAACCAAAAATGAAAATAGAATACGCAATGCGTCAGGCCAATCAACTTTATACCAAGTTGCCGAGCCATGCTATAACCCATCTCGGTCAGATTAAGCCAGGGGCAACACTAATCTATGTCACCAGCAAACCTATTGCACATCCAGTTGCACCACTATCCCTCATTCGGGAAATCCACTAGTCGGTGGCGGAAGAAATAGCCTCGAGCTGATTACTCAGGGCAAGAGTCCACTACGTTCAACTTATCCATAAGCCACACCTGGGAAGGGATGAAAAAAAAGAGAGATTAAAGAATAGAGAGATGTATGTTGAGAGAAAAGTGAGAAAATGGCTTTGAGAGAGAAATAGAGCATGAGCACCAAGTGATGTAAGAAACACATATGAGAAAGGATGGAAAACAATACCTGAAGAAGTAGTGGACTCCCTGCAAATCTGGTAGTTTCTCGCCGATGAAAGGCATCTAAGCCCATCAAAGTCTAAGTCAGTGCTAAACCAATGTAACTCTTGCCTTCTTTCAGACCTTGGGTCACTTCAATCAACCAAATGTTGGACCTGCCAAAGCTAGGGGCAAGAAGGAAATGAGCAAGCATACATAAGCAGAGGGCATGTTGCCGAAAACCTCGCTAGAAAAAGGTCACCTCTGTCACTGATGTCGAAAAATCGATGAATCAAGTTGGGAATGTCTAGCTCTCCATTGTGGGCTAAAGATTGAGCCTTGTGCAGAATGAGCCCACACATCCATCCCAAAGCTTGGGCGTGGCCAAAACGAGTTGAGGCATGATTTCCTCATCGCTCCAAGATTTCATTAGTGCCTGAAATTCTTCAATTGTTGGCCATATTTCTTGTCCCCCGAAGCAAAAGACATGTGTAACCGGGTCCCAGCATCGAGCCACAGTATGAAGGAACGGAAAACAAAGTGGAGTATGGCTCAGCAAAAAAAAAGTGCATTTATGTCAAAACCTTAAAAATTTACCTTTTCCGTGCCTTCTAAAGTCGCTATCCAATTCGAGAACTTTTCGGCAAAAAATGGCTCCATTTATGGAAGAAATTGCAGCTAAAATGAGGTTCTGAAAAGAAATCACGAAGCTGAATCTCTTGTAGAAGATAAGGCTGTGAGTGGAAGCCAACTGTCAGCAATTTGGCAATTCTCACATTTGTGGCCAGCAGGTGGCCAGGCTACCTCTTGTGGCCGGCAAGCTCTATCTCTGGCTGGGAGCCTTCTTTTCAGGCCTGCCATCCACCTGCGTGCTGAGCAGTGCTGGAAGCATGTGTTTTGTTTTGATCTTTATGTGTTTTAAAGTCTTGTTTTGAGTCTTTTTGGTTTTAGTAAGTTTGTTCATTTGTATTTAAGTTGTTTTTGCTTTGTTTATCGAGTTGTATTTTGTAGTTTGCATTTCGGTTGTTGGTTGGCTTATTGCCCGATTAAGAACATTGTTTCAATCAAGTGCTCTATTGGCCAATTCGATTCCATGTCCATTTCATGCAAATATGGTGCTCATGATGCAAAAATGGCAACACTTTTTTATAAAAACTGTGAGGCTTTATTCCGATCATGGTTTTTACAAAAGAGGAGTACAAGTTTTAAAAGCAAAATAAAACCTATCTGAAGCTATACATGTGCTAATGCTACCAAACAAAAAGAAACTAAGCAAAAGTACCAAAAAAATTTAGCTCCTGACACCTTATGCCCGAGAGGCCCTCTTCATCCTCTTCTTCGGAGGAGAGGACTTAGGGACACTATCTCTATCGGCACCGATGTCCGAATCTGTCTTTGAACCGAAACCCGAGTCAGTATCATCTCCGCTCTCTACCTCAGAGCCCACCTTGGCAACACGTCCGCTCTCAAAACCCGAGCCAGCATCATTGTTTCCACTCTTGAATGACTCAGAATGCCAACTCGCTGCCTCTTCAGAGTCACTGGTCTCAACATCGTCATCGTTCAAGATGGGCTCTGAAGGAGTGCTATGGCCTTGGGCACCCCTATCTCGGCCGCGAACTGGGGCATGTCTCTCTCTCTTCCCTGCTACTGGAGGATATGCTGCCGGTGCTGGTGGAGCTGCTGCCACCAGAGCCGCGTGTACAGATAGGATCTGAAAAAGACAGTTGTTAACATATCAGCCATAGTGTGTAGTATGCAGAATGGGTGTATATAGAAATAAGTTACAGTGTGTGGATACAATGTACCAATTGTAGACACCCCATTTTTGACCGTCCTCAAGACTTGGATGTTTTTGCAAGTACATCCAGTGACAAGTTTGATTGCTCGTCGGGCACTCGAATTCCACGGCGGAACGCCACAGGTTTGAGCTTTCCAAACCTTACATCAATTCTATCTCATTTTTGGACCATGTTTTGGTCTTTCTAGCATGTTTTTCTTGATGCACTGTCGGCCATGATAAGGCACTGCCGGCCATAGATTTTAGCCTGCCGGCCATTAATGTGCGTTGCCGGCCACCAGTGCATCAGAAGATATTTTCTGATATTTTGTACTAGCTGTTTGCACAAATTAGAGCATCTGCTTGCATGTGGATGGTTGGATCTTTTCAAGCATCCTCTTGCACAAAATTTTGTGAGTAAAATTCTCTCTCTCTCTAGAATTCTCTTTTTCTCCCTATTTTGTGCTTGAAAGTGGGAATTCTCTACACATTTGCACCAAGACCCTTGACCAAACACCATCTTGGAGCTGAGGTTCTTGGAGGCCTTATTTGAGCTCCTAAGGTTGGTTTTAGCTCAAAGTTGTGGTTGTTTTGTTGTTGTGCTTCAAAGGTATAAAGCTTACCTCTTTTAAGCTTTGTTTTTGCTTGGCCACCTTTTTACACTGTTTGGACCTGGTTTTTCAACCACAAAAAACTCTATTTTTAAGGTTATAAATGGTGGTTTAAGTCTTGTAAAGTTAGGGGGTTATCTCCTCTCTTTGCTTTTTGGCTTGTGAAATATTTTGAGCCATTTTTCAAAGCTTTTTGAAACAACTTTTTTTGGCCTTTTAACCACTGAATTCCAAGGGAATTTCAGTGGTAAAAACTTGGTTTTGAGGTCCAAAATAGGAGGAGGTGGCCTCCCCTCCTTGTGTCTTGTTTGCAAGTGTAGATAGCCTAACATGTGAGCATGTTTTTCTACCTTTTTGTGACTTGATCTTTAGCATGTTTTTGCTACTGATTTAGCATGATTTAGTCCTGTCTTGGGCTGTCTTGGTCATATGAACCTTGTCTTGCATGGTTGTAGTGCAAAGGCCTTCACTAGCTTTGTGTTTTAAGGCCTCTAACATGTTTTGCTTGAGATGATTGCATGCTATAGCATCATTTAACATGTGATTTCAGTGCATATATCTCTGTTACACTTTCACTTATTCCACTCTTTCATTGCTTTCGAGAGTTGTGTCTTGTGTCTTGTTTGTGAGCTAATATGCGAGCATGTTTTTCTTGCTTTTTATGCTTCAATCTCAACATGTTTTAGCCACCATTTTGGCATGTTTAAGCTCTGTCTAGAGCTGTTTTGGTCATTTGAGCTTGGTATTGCATGCCTCTAGTGTAGTGTTCTTCACTAGTTTTGATGTTTTTTGCTCTTAACATGTTGTACATGAGTTGTTTGCATGTTGTAGTATTATTTTGCATGCCATTTCAACACTAAAAAGTCTGCAACCTCCTTCTATTCTTCACTTTTCATTTTGTTTTAAAAGTGATCTTGAGCCCCTTGTTGGCTTGAGTGTGAACTTGAGGCTCTTATGCCTAATGGTTTTAACTCTCTTTTGAGGGTTCCTCCTAAACAACAACATGAGGCCTTTTTCATGCTCAAGACACTTGTGGTTTAGGCCATCTTTCCAATTATAGGACAATCACTTTGGACTTAACTGGTTAAAGAATGACTTGGTAATGCTAAAATGTGTAAACAAAATTAGACAAGTAAAACATGACCAAGTTAAGCATGTCGTGTTGCATTGCATGTGTTCAATCGGACGTTATATTGAACACAAGGTAGATTGGTCCATTTCATACTCGAAGTGATGAAATGAGCCAATCTCCTTAGTCTCCATTGCCTTTGATCATCCATGATAAGGTAGTGGTCTAGAGTCTTGTTTTTGTGCATTTATTGAAAGTGTACAACTTGGATCTTTGGCCATCATGCATTGAAAATGCTTGATTGGTGGTTTTGGATCCAAGAGTGCCACTCATTTGATGTTTTGAGATGATAAGGAGGGACACAATACAAACATATCCTTGGAAAACCCTCCATTTTCCTCTATTTGTGCTTTGTTGCAGTGTGGTGATTCAGCACACCAGTGGCCTGTAGTGGCTCACTGATGGCTGGCAATGGCTTTATCCTTGGCCGGCATGGCACATTTTTGGCTAGCAGATGGCCGGCAACAAGCATTCATGGCCGGCAGGCCACTGGTGCATTCCTCAGCAGTGAATTAGTAAGGTGAAGTAGAAAGTTCTTGGAGTAACCCTGCAAACAGAGCCTCTCAAGAGCAAATCGGTGGGCTTTTTGGGGCGAAAACCGAATGCATGCATCCTCCGCTTCCCGAGGCAGAGCTGAAGCAGTGTAGTTTTAACATTTGTTTTGCATGTTTAGTGTACATTGGTTTTGTAATTTAATTAATTAGTTTGATAATTAGTTAAGTGTTGTAATAATTAGTAAGTAATTTACTAGTTATTCGATTGGTTTGTAAAAATTAGTCTAATTAGTTTAATTAGATTAGTTAGATTAGCTTAGCTTAGACTAGCATAGCTTTTATTCATTCGGACCCTCCTTCGTGAGGGTGTAACGTTGTAATAAGCGTGTGTGTGCGTGTATGTCTTCCAACCCCACATCTTCCTCCCTTTTATTTAACCGCTTTCGATGGTTAGTTTAGGGTCATATTTCGATTAGCATACCTTATGCTTGCATGTTTGCAAATCATCATGTTTTAAGCCCACCTGAGGGTGGCAAATCCACGTTTTAGCCCACTTGAGAGTGGCACTTTCAAACCATTTTCAAACAAACATGAGTTGATTTGTTCCAAGTCTTGCGGCTTAGTCTATACTTGCTTGTGTGCGTCACATGGTAAAGTTAGCCAATAGACCGGAATAAGAACACATGTGTTTATAAAACACCATATCATGATTAGTAGAGGCCGATCTTTGATCGGGCGAGCGGGGGTGCTCATTTCAGGACCTTCCCCTCTCGTACCCAAGTTCGCGAGCCGAGGCAACTTTGGTGATGACGGACACATGGCCTTTGGCACGAGTCAAGGTTTCTTAAATTTTCCAAAAATAAAATATTTAGGTGGCGACTCTATAATCTGGCAAAGTAGTCCAGTTTGGCATTATTTGATTCAAAATTGATTTTCCAAAATGATTTGCCGGATTGGACTCTTTGATGTTTATCAGTCTCACATTGCACTTTGTGAGATTAGATTCAAAACTGTGACAAGAGTCCGAACTGTAGGACCAATTTGAGCTCTCCAAAAGGGAGGGTGCAAAGAAGTCGAGTCTACACCAATGCAGTGTATCAGTGCAGTTTGGGAAAATTTACAGTTGAAATGCCAGTGTATCAGTGGAAACATGATAGCATGAAGCGCAAACTGAAGGAAATTACCAGGATGCCGTGGAGACCAAGCAGCGTGGGCCATTTCCCAAAATAAGCCCAACTACTAACCTATTTCCCAAATTGAACCTAGTTTGGCCGAAATTCCCAAAATAAGCTAAAGCATTATTCCAAAACACGCTTTTACCATATTTCTGACCTAGGCGGGAAAATGAATAAAATCATAAAAGCGTGGTTAGAAACCACACTTTTAAAGAAATCTGTGTTGTAAAGAAAGTGTGGCTAGAAACCACGCTTTCAATAACAAACGAAACCACATCACGCACTCACACTCTTTCTCTCTCTCTCTCTCTCTCTCTCTCTCTGACACACACACATATCACTTATACACACTCACATCAAACATATATAATTTTTAATATATATAAATTTTATTTTATAAAATTGAGACCAATATTAAATATATATATATAACAATTTATAATAGCAAATAATAATCAACTATATAAAATGATTACTTTTTTATTTTAAGGTTTAAGATTTAGGGTTTAATTCTTATTTTTTTTTATTTAGTGTTTAGGGATAAAATTTATTTTTTTTTAATTTTAGGGTTTAATTCTTAAAATTTATTTATTTTTATTTTAGGGTTTAGGATTTATAAAAAAAAATAAATTTTAAGAATTAAACTATAAATTCTAAACCCTAAATCCTAAACCCTAAAATAAAAATAAGTAAATTTTAAGAATTAAACCCTAAAATAATATATATATATATATATATAAATTTTATCCCTAAACACTAAAATAAAATAAAAATTAAGAATTAAACCCTAAATCTTAAACCGTAAAATAAAAAAAATAAATTTTAAGAATTAAAATAAAAAAGCAATCATTTTATATAGTTGATTATTATTTGCTATTATAAATTATTATTATATATATTTAATATTGGTCTCAATTTTATAAAATAAAATTTATATATATTAAAAATTATATATGTGTGATGTGAGTTTGTGTGAGTGATTTGTGTGTGTGTGTGTGTGAGAGAGAGAGAGAGAGAGAGAGAGAGAAGAAGAAGAAGAAGAAGAAGAAGAAGAAGAAGAAGAAAAAAGAGTATGAGTGCGTGATGTGATTTTGTTTGTTATTGAAAGCGTGATTTCTAACCATGCTTTTTTTACAATACAGCTTTATTTAAAAGCGTGGTTTCTAACCATGCTTTATTAATTAAAAGCGTGATTTGTAACCACGTTTTTATGATTTTATTCATTTTTCGCGCCTGGGCAGAAATATGGTGAAAGCGTGTTTTGGAATAACGCTTCAGCTTATTTTGGAAATTTTGGCTGAACTAGGCCCAGTTTGGGAAATAGGTTAGTAATTGGGCTTATTTTGGAAATGGCCCCGTCTCATTTCTCTGCACCATGCCTGTCAAAGAAGCTATCAGCTCGAGACAGCTCCCTCTGTACTCTATGGATGCCTGCAAATGCATTTGAATGATCAGTGTTTACAATAAACATATCTGAAATGAAATGTGGGGTGCCAAGCGTAAAGAATGGTCCATACTTGAGACGAACCCCAAACCCCAACAAGCTCATATCTAGCCTCGGCCGGCTCGATCAGGATCTGGTAAACAGCCCCGGTATGCCACCAGCATATGAGTGTGGTAGGAAGCTCTGGCCAACAGGTGTTGTGCTCCGCAAGAAGAGCCCCTCTTGTATGGGCTTTAGTTTCCTTAGTCGCTTTTCTCACCACAGGAGCCCTTGCCCCCTCGCCTCCATAAACGCCTGTCAGAGGTGGCATAAGGTAAGTCTGAATAAAGATCGCGTAGTGGCCCTCTGCTCTAAAGTAATCAGCATCCAAGCCTACCATAAACTGTGTGACTGCAGTAACAAATAGGCTATTCGCTGACCTCATAGACTCCAGAGGTGTCATCGAAATAACCAGATTCGGCAAGTCCACGGTTCGGCGAACGAATCTCTTGCTCAAGAACCAGGCCCGGCAGACTAGGCTCTCCAGTAGGATCCAGAAATGAGAAGTGGCCCATCCTTCTGTGTACTAGTCCCACACCCTGCCAGCATCATGGCCCAAGGCTGCCACATGATCTGCAAATAGAGTGTACAAATTATTAGTTGCTGTCAGTTGTTGAAGTGTGAATCAGAACAGTTTTAAAAGCAAAAATGAGTGCGTTTTAGGTTACCTCGTGGGCGGCCACAATGTCAAAGTAGTGGCGGAAGAAGGCGAAGGACTCACGACTCCTGCGCTAACATCGACCATCATATCACTTCGAGTAAGAGACCATTGGAGAAAGCTCATCCATGGGCTCTGGGGCAAGAGCTGTAAAATATGCATAAACCCACAACTGCAAGAAAAGTGCAGTGATATGTGATCAACAATGTATGAGCAGATGCAGAAAGTACAAAGCAAAAAGCATAATGCATGAAAATGTATAGAAAGTGCAAAGCAGAAAGCACAATATATGAACAGATATGGAAAGTGCAAAACAAAAGGCATGCAACCTGAATAGATATAGAAAGTGCAAAGCAAAAAGCACAGGTTTTGAACAAATATAAAGCAGAAAATGTGAAGTAGAAAGCATAAAGTGCAAAAAGGAAATTGAAATGCATACCTCCCAGGCTCGCCAGTAACCTCCGATCAGCTCTCCCCTTAGGCGAGAGGTCGAGCTCATATGGCCGTACAGGGTGGCGAGGCCAGCTCTGTCCCAGTCATAGAAGCATACCCGGGAAAGGGTTACCAGGGCACTCAATAGATATAAGCTCACGGTGTTCCACCTGTTCAAAAACAAAATGGTACCGAAGACAAACATCAGGAAGCCTCTGGCATACTGCTCCATCTCCTCTAATGTTTGGGGCTCGCTCCCTCGGAACTACTTAGCGAACCAACTATATCTGACCATAGCTGGCCGGTAAAATGATGGGCATACTCCCAGCAGCTCGATCCAGGCAGCCTTCCACTTCCCTATGTCGGTGTCAAAAGGGATCGAGTCGTCCCCTACTCCTAAGCCTATGATCATGGCAAAGTTGTAAGAAGTCATCATTATCTCCCCGGCAGTAGAGAAGTGGAAGGAGTTGGTGGTATCCCACCACCTCTCCACTAGCACTCCTAGAAGAGGACGGCTTGCAATGACCCATGTCAGGCTGGAGCATAAAAGTCCAAAACCAATCTCGTCGACAATATCGTAGACCCTAGCAGGGAGCTTGTCATACCAATCCCTAGCTATCTTTACTCTGTACCCCCTATAGGCACGGACGTCTCCTTGTGGCAAAGAATAGATGAATCAGATGAAAGGCAATGATGAAAATGCAGTCAGATGAAAAGAAGTATAATCATATGAAAGGCAGATGATGAAAGTACAATTAGATGGAAGGCAGTGCAAGAAATGCAATGAAAAGAAGGGCAGGAATGCATGAAAACAGAGTTCATACCTCAGTGGTGCTGGATGAAAGGTATAAGGCCGACTCCCTCAACAGGAGGTCCTCTAGTACACTGTGGGCAAAGTCACTGAGCCGCCTAATGCCTCCGAGTGGCAATATATGCGTACAAGGATGATATCTCACCGGATCAAAAGGGCGCACTCTCAAAGGTAATGGCTCTGGCTCAACCTCAGGCTCAAACTCCGTCTCGAGGTCGGGCTTAATACCCTGAGCCGCCTTGCCAGCCTCGGCAGCTATCGGCTTCTCTACCCTGACAACAGGTGGGAACTCGAAAGGAACCTCTGGAGGAGCCCCGTCATGTGAAATCTCATCGGCCGTCTGGAAAATTGGTGGAAAATAGGTAAAAAATGAAGAAAATTGAGAAAAGAGGCTAAGCTTGGAAAAAGTCAACCCTAGGAGAGAGAAAATGGGAGAAAAAGTCAAAGCCTAGAAAAGTTCACGAAACCCGAGAGAAACTCAAGTGGAACAAGCCCAGAGTGGTGGAAATCCAAGAAAAAATGTCAAAATCAAATTTTGATTGGTTCAAAGTGAAAAGAATTAAAAGGCTTTAACGAATAAAGTGTGCATGGGGAGTTAGAAAACGCGTGTAAAGCTCGGATCTAGAGAGGGAAAGTGTCGAGAGAGAGAGAGAGAGAGAGAGAAGATTTTCGGACCTGGGGTTGTGAGGAAATAAAGCCTTGAGGCTTGTATTTAAAGACCTATGAGCAAAAAGACTAAAAAGTCTCGATCTACCATCGGTGGCCAACAGGTGGCCGGCAAGGCTTTTTGATCGCCGCCAGCCTCTCCTTGTGGCTAGCGAGTGGCTAGTGGCCCTCTTCTGTGTTCTAATACTATTTTGTGTCTTTGTTTCCCAAGAAGTGCAGGGAAGGTTCACTATTGGGTTCAGATTGTTTCTAAGGAAGCTCAAAACTGTGTTGCTAGTGCACGATGTTCCTCACTTGCCAACATGAACGAGGTGTATCCGTTATGAACATGTTATAACAACTTTGAGAGGTAAATCGGAGGTTGCCACCGAATATCATTTTATTCGTTTTGTCAAATTACGCTTTGGTTCTTTTCCGTTGCATAGAATGTGCATTTCCTATATATGCATGCTACACGTACATCATACATCATTTATCATTTGTGCATAGAATACGCTCTTATTTCATGCATAGAATATGTTTTTGTTTCTTGCATAGAACATGCTTTCAATTAACATCATACGTCAGTTGTCTATCTTGCATGAGATATGCTTTGTGCATCTGTTGCACACGATTACTTTGTACCTTTATCGCACACCTCTCTGTTTTATCTCAAGATGCGTGATGCGTGGCTCTAGGCGTGTTTTATCTCGGGATGCGTAAAATGAGAGCCTGAGCGATTTTCTTGTATCTTAGGATACGTGACGCGTGGCTCTAGGTATGTTTTATCTCGAGATGCGTGAAACGTAAGCCTAAGCGATTTTATTGTATCTGAGAATGCGTGTTGCGCGACTCTGTGTGTGTTTTATCTCGGGACGCATGAAACGCGAGCCCGAGCCATTTTCTTATATCTCAAGATGCGTGATGCGCGGCTTTGGGCGTGTTTTATCTTGGGACACGTGAAGCGCAAGCCCGAGTAGTTTTCTTGTATCTTAGGATGCGTGACTCGCGACTATAGGTGTGTTTTATCTCTAGACACGTAAAGCGTGAGCCCGAGTGGTTTTTCTCCTCTTCTTATGATTTTGGCATGACTAGAGTTTCTCGAGACGTGTGAATCGCGAGCCCTAGCGGGTTCTCTTGTTCATCGGCACGCGTGAAGTGTGAGCCTGAGTGTTTTTTTATTTGTATCTCAGGACGTGTGATGCACGTGTTTTATCTCAGGATGCCTGAAGCGCAAGTCTAAGCAGATTTTCTTATTTCTCAGGACGCGTGAAGCACGAGCCCGAGCGATTTTTGTTCCTCTGTTTCTCAGGACACGTGAAATGTAACCTTGAGTATTTTTTTATCTCGAGACACGTGAAATGCAACCCCGAGCTGTTTTTGTCTCTTAGTTTCTCAGGACACGTGAAATGCAACCCTGAGCGGTGTTTTCTTTCCTCGTCTCGTGTTTTAGCGTGGTCAGAGTATGTTTTGTATCTTTTTACATGGAACCTATGTTGGTTTTAAGCTTGAAGCTGCTCATTCATATGTTGTTATCTTGCTTATTGCATCTGTTATTGCTTATTGCATCATCTCGCATGATCATGAGTTTTCAAAATAGCTAGCTTCACTTAACGCGTAAGTCCAGCTTTCAAAGTATCTTTGTGCATATCATTTGTATCTTGCCCCAGAACTACGCTGGTTTGATTCCTTGCAAAGGGATACGTAGGCAGCCTACTGGCGCAATCATTTATTTTTATCTTGATTGTTTGTCCAAGTCTTACGGCCTTGTTCGGGCTTTGACCTTCACTCATGTCATTTCATGACTTCGAGTTCTGTCAAAGAGGGGCAACTATAAACACCCCATTTTTGACGGCCCTTACAACTTGGACGTCATCGCTTACATACCCTATGATGAGTGCATATGCTTGCCAAGTGCTCGAAGTTCTCAACGGTACGCTACAACTTTGAGCCTTTCAAACCTTACCCCATTTGCTGCCTTGTTCTTGGACCAAAACCCTAGCTTTTCAAGCCTACAACCCCTGGTGACATGCCGGCCACCTCTTTAGGCTGTCGGCCATCACTCTTGGATGTCGGCCACTAGTGATGGCCAGCCAGCCACCAGTGTCTTTTGTAGATATTTTGTGACAGTTGTGCCAGCTGTTTGCACAGATGCTTGCATCTGCTCCCATGTGTATGGCTGGATGTTCTTGAGGGAAATTCATGTTTTTTATATATAGGAGACCTCCCTCTCTTGTTTTAAGGTTAGAAAAATTTTGGAACAAAATTTTTCCTCTTTCTGCAATTTTCTCTCTCTTTCTTCCAAATTTCTACACTCTTGCCTACATATCCTTAACATTTGCCTATACACTCTTAACCAAACCTCTCCATATTTGAGTTGAGGTATTCTTGAGCTTTGTTGGAGCTCTTGAGGGTGTGTTTGCTTGGTTTTATTGCTTGGAATTGATTTCCTCTTCAAATGTATAAAGCTTTGTCTCTTTACTTGCTTTAACTATTCTTTTTCTTGCAATTTTCCAACTATTTTTGGGCTGTAAAAACTCCGTGTTTTTAGATTGAAACTTGAGTTTTAAGGCCAATATAGGTTGAGGGGTGGTCCACCCTTCTTCACACCTTGCTTTGAAGGCCTTTACCCTTGTGTTTCCTACCCTTACACTATCTTTTTTTTTAGCTTTTAAACACTGATTTTTAGAGTTATTTTAGTGGATAAAATCATGTTTTGAAGTCCAAATTTGGAGGGGTTAGCCTCCTTTCCTTGTGTTTTGCTTACTAGCTTAGTTTATGCTATGTTTTAGCTTATTAATCTAGCTTTTTTTAGCTCAATTCCAGCATGTTTTAGGAGTGTATTTAGACTGTTTTAGCACTATTTTTGGTTAATAGTTGCATTTGAGCTTTGTTTTGCATGCTTATAGTGTAATTGTCCTCATGAGTTTGGTGTTTTAGGCCTTAGACACCATCTTATTTGAGTTGATTGCATTTATTTATGGCTTTCCATACTTGTGATCACTCTTAATCATCTCAGCAACCTCTCTCATTTCTTGGCTATTGTTTTGCTTTAAAAGTGGTTCAAACTACTTGTTTGTTTAAGCATAAGATTGAGATGCCATGCTTAATGGTTTAATCCCTTTGGAGGTTCATTACCAACGGTATGATGTCTCTTTCATGCCCAAAGCAACTCTTGGTTTAAGCCCTCTTTCCATTAGAGGACTTAAATTCACCTTTTAACTCAATTTATTAAAGAATAGATGGTAATCTAAAATGGAGTAATAAAATTGAAGCTAAAAAGGTGCAAGATAATAAAATGTGTTGTGTTCAATCAGACGTTAATTGAACACATGAAAACTTGGGCCATTTCATGCTTACTAGTGATGAAATGATTCAAGTCTCCAAGGTCATCGCTTCCCTTGATCAATTCATGAAAGGGAGGTGGTTTTGAAAGTCTCATTTTTATTGCATTTATTGAACTTGCACACTTTGGTTCATAGGCCATCATGTAATGAAATTGCTTCCATTGATGGTTTGTGAACCAAACTTACTACTTCTTTGATTTGTTCCTAACAAGGAGGGGTGAGTTTTGCAAACAACCCTTGAGAATGCCCTGTGCATGCCCTATTTGCCCTCTGTTGCAGCAGGGAAGCCCAATCGGCAGTGGCCAGCAGGCCATCATCAGTGGGCCAGCCAGTAATGCAAAATTTAGCAGTGTAGTCCCCCAGCAAAGCAGAGTTAGTCTGGAGGTGGAAATGAGTGTAAGTGTTCTACTGTGCAACAAAGGCATTCAAAAGCAAAATAGTAGCCTTTTCGGGTGGAAACCGAACATGTGCATGAGCATTCCTTGCGTACCAAGCCTGTTCAAGTTTAAATATTTGGCTTAGATATTTGTTGTAATTAATTAGTTGTAGCTAGTTAATTTTGTAAAGCGTTGTAATTAATTAGCCAGTTAATTAGTTGTTTGATTTCATCTTGTAAGTATTTTAATTAGCTAGAATAGTTAATTAATTTGTTGTAATAATTAGTTAAGTAGTTTAGCTAATTATTCATTTCGGTTTGTAATAGTTAGCTTAATTAGCTTAGCTTTAATTAGTTAGCTAATTTATTCATTCGGACTCTTCTTCGTGAGAGTGCAATGTAATAACGTGTATGTCTTTTAACCCCAGGTCTTTCTCTCTTTTATTTACTAGCTTATGATGGTTAATTTAGGGCATCATGTTTTGTTTAGCATACTTCATGTTTGCATTCATTTGTATTTCATGCACTGAAGCTCGGTTCATCATTCTAACTTGCATTATTAGGTTAATACTTCTTTGAAGACGTGCTTAGACCACATGCTATCAAATTACTTCATATGTCATATTAGTAGCCGAGTCTATTAGATTGCATATTGCATGTGTTGCATTAGTCATATTGCATAATTAGGAATCATGCATATTTCTAACTAATTTCTTTTTGGCATGGAGTACTAGGTGAGCCTTTACTCACTTTAGCATATTGCATGCGTGTGATTGTTGTCATGTCTAGCATGCTTGCCATGAGGCTAAATGCTTAAGTACTATAACTGTTTGAATACTTGTGGATGAAGGCTAATTGCTTGAATTGGAATAATTTAAGTAATATTTATATACGATCACTTTTTCAAGTGGTGCATATTTGAAACAATTTTCTAAAACAAACATGAATCAAGTGTTTCAATTCTTTTGAATTAGTCTATACTTGTGTATGTTCGCATCACATAGTAATGCTAGCCTAATAATCGGAACAAGATTATATAATGTAGATAAAATTCATATCATGATTAGTAGAGGCCGATCTTTGATCGGGCAAGTGGGGCTGCTTAATTCATGACCTTCCCCTATCGTACCTAAGTTTTTGAGCTGTGACAATCTTGACGAACATGTGGCATTTGGCACGAGTCATGGGATTCCTAAATTTTTCAAAAAAAAAACATTTTGGTGGCAACTCTGTATTTGGCAAAACAGTCCATTTTTGACATTTTTTATTCAAAATCGATTTTTTCAAAAGATTTGCCAGATTGGGACTCTTTGGTGTTTATCTATTTCACATTGCGCTTGTGGAATCAGATTCAGAACTACGGGAGTCCGATACTGTAGGACTTATTCGTCTTCCGAAAGGGGGCGCGAAAAAGTCGAGCCACACAGGGCTTCCATGAAGCTTCTTCTTCACACTTCTTCATAATTCTTGATTATTCCAGTAACTCTTGATTTGTGAATTGGGGTTTGATTTTCAACAATTAGAGCTGGCAATGAGCTTGAGAGCTCATGAGATTCATGAATGAAAATTGAGAAAAATAGAATACGAATATGTGACAATATACACACACTTATGCCCTCACATTGTTAGGGAAATTGTATTGGTTTGCTTCAAGGTTCAGTGTCCCTAGATCTCTAAACTCTGCACAGTTGTAAATGCAAGTGTGTCCTTTCGCTATGTTTGGCATGAAGATAAGGTGTAGGTTGGGTTGGGGCTATTTTAGGTACAAAAAGACAAAGTAGACTTTTTAGCCTAATAAGACGAAATGTCACATTTAAATCATAATCATTTTATTTTTCCTCTTACAAAAGTCAAAAAAGTCAAGAAATCTATCCTAAACGAGACTTTTTAACCCCAGACTAAATAATCAAAAAGTCAAAAAGCCAACCTATATCTCAAACGAAGAGTTTATATCCTTTTGTTGGCCTTTGAAATCATAGGGCACATGTATAACTTCATTCGCACATTAGGTGTTGTTTGGTATAGTTTATAGAGTTGTTTATAATTTTTTATTTTTATTTTTATAGAATTTTATGTTAGGGTATTTTTGCTTATAATTTATGAAACAAAAATAACTTAAATAAGTTATATATATAAATAATATTAAAAAAAAAAAAAAGAAAAAGAAAAGTGATTATTGAGAAGCATGAGGAAATGTGCTTTTAGCACTCATTTTTTATTACCAACTTTCAACATTTTAGAAGCTACATCAAACGGGTCTGTAATCAATAGAGAGATTTAACTCAGTTTTATGATTGTGTTGTAGCTGTTTTGTTTAGTGAGATGAAAGCTTTTCGGATAATGCTTGCATCCTCTATATTATTATTTTCGTCGCCACCGACTTAGTTGATGGTTTATTATATGTATGGGATCGTGCTAATTGTCCCTGGGACACATGAATGATATTTTTAAAAAAAAAAATTCAAATATAAGACATTTTTCATTAAATTCAATACACTTATTGTTGAAATTAATGTACTTTTTAATAGTTTATTTATTTTCAAGACACTTTTATCTTAATCTCAATGTTAAACAATGCCTTAGTAGCACTCTTTAGCATTTACCTGTATATATTTTTAAGGGTTAATTATGCTTTTCACCCAGTAATTTGACATAAATTTCAATTTAGTTCCTATAGTTTTAATTTAAATAATTTGATCTCTATATTTTAAATCCAATTTTAATTTGGTCATTTCCTCAGAATTGGTGGTTAAAATTAACATTTGGGATACCTGTCAATTTTTTAAGGTTTTAATTTGATTCCTCTGTCTAAATTAGAGATTAATATGAATAATTTTGGGACATTTATTAGTTTTCAAATATTGGATGAAATGGAAAAAGCAATCCAAAATTCGAAAAATCTATATATTATATAAGGAAAAAACGATTTTTCAACCCACAAGCCTTGTGGGAGCTCCAATAGCTCAATCTTAATTTTTCAATTTTTTTATTTAAATAAAAAAAAATTCTCAACATTTATTGACTTTTTCCAACCCACAAGTCTTTTTGACTTTTCTCATACCTACTACTACGCATTTTTCAACTTCTTTTATACACTATAGTTAGTAATGTGATTGTTAAATTATTTTTATAAAAAATCTAAAAAAAAATAATAATTTGTATGTTAAAAAAATATCTAAAACATATATAAATTCTTATTAAATCTAGGGGTACTTACCAATCAGTCCTATTAACTAGACTTATTTACCTACAGGTCCTAACTAATAAATTTAACACTATAAAAATAAGAGATTGATAAATTTATCACTATAAATTTATTCATAAAAATATAGAGACTGATAAATTTATCACTATAAATTTATTCATAAAAATAAAAGACTGATAAATTTATCTTTATCATTTAATAAATTTATCAATAGGACTTCATGGGTAATAGGTCTCAAAAGTAGGACCTCTTGATAGTTTACCCTTAAATCTATATATCTATCTAACTCTATATATATATATTAAGCAAAAGGGAGTTTTTAACCCCAAGGCCTGTGGGAGCTCCAATCTCTTAATCCTAATTTTCTAATTTTTTGATTTAAAAAAAAAAACCTCAGCATTTATTGACTTCTCCCAATCCAACCTCAGCATTTATTGACTTTTCCCAACCCACAATCTATTTTGACTTCTCCCATAATTATTACAACATCCTTTTCAATTTCTCCCATAAACTATGATTACACACAAAAATAAAAAATAAAAAAGATAAGAATTTAGCTATAGATCTCAAAAAAATATAACATCTAAATTTGAATTATTATTTAATAATATATATATTAAGCAAAAGGGAGTTTTTAACCCCAAGGCCTGTGGGAGCTCCAATCTCTTAATCCTAATTTTCTAATTTTTTGATTTAAAAAAAAAAACCTCAGCATTTATTGACTTCTCCCAATCCAACCTCAGCATTTATTGACTTTTCCCAACCCACAATCTATTTTGACTTCTCCCATAATTATTACAACATCCTTTTCAATTTCTCCCATAAACTATGATTACACACAAAAATAAAAAATAAAAAAGATAAGAATTTAGCTATAGATCTCAAAAAAATATAACATCTAAATTTGAATTATTATTTAATAATATAATTATGTATTTTTTTTATGTATATCTATCAAAATTTTAAATCACTTAATGGGACAAATTAATTAACTTTTCAAAATTATTGATTTTTAATTTACAAAATGTATTAAAAAAAACTATTGACTGATTTATTTATTTATTTAATAACAAAAATATTTCATAATCTCTCTCTCCTAATCTCTCTTACAAATTTTCAAAAAAAAAAATATTAAAAATTGCATTCATTTTCTCTTTCCCAATAAATCAGATATGAGCTCCAATCTCATAATCCTAATTTTCTAATTTTTTGATTTTAAAAAAAAAACTTAGCATTTATTGACTTCTCTCAATCCAACCTCAGCATTTATTGACTTTTCCTAACCCACAATTCCTTTTGGCTTCGCTCATAATTATTTCAACACCCTTTTTAATTTCTCCTATACACTATGGTTACACAGAATTTAGTTATAGATCTCAAAAAGATATAACATCTAAATTTGAATTTTGATTTAATAATATAATTATGTATTTCTTTTTATGTATATCTATCAAAATTTTAAATTACTTAATGGGACAAATTAATCAATTTTTAAAAATTATTGATTTTTAGTTTACAAAATAGACTAAAAAAAACTATTGACTAATTTATTTATTTAATAACAAAAATATTTCATAATCTCTCCCTCCTAATCTCTCTCACAAATTTTCAAAAAAAAATATTAAAACTTGCATTCATTTTCTCTTCCCAAAAAAATCAGATAATATTTTCTATTAAAGTTGTAGATATCTACCTATATTTTATATATTATATTATAACATAAAAACAAACTACAAAACTAAAAAAAAAACTTTAAAGTTTATCTAAATAAACTTTAAATCAATAAAACTCACATGTCTATCAAATATCTAACTCACATCATAACTTACCTAAATAATAACAATTAAAAACAAATGAAAACCACAGATAAATTAAATTAAAAAAAAAAAAAGATACCCACAACTCCGTCTTAAATAAATTGAAAAAAAAAAACCCAAATAGAAACCACATAAAAATAAATATAAAAATAAAAATAAAAAGATATATTTATATATCTATCTATCTATATCTATCTATATCTATACTATATATTAAGCAAAATGAGGTTTTTAACCCCCAAGGCCTATGGAAGTTTCAATATCCCAATCTGAATTTTTAAAATTTTTTATTTAAAAAAAAATAAAAACTCAGCATTTATTGATTTGGTCAAAATCTCCTGATTAACATTTATTAACTTTTTTTAATTCACATATCTTTCCACATGCCTGCAATTATTGATTTGATCAAAATCTCCTGATTAGCATTTATTAACTTTTTTCAATTTACATATCTTTCCATATGCCTGCAATTATTGATTTGGTCAAAATTCTCTGATCAGCATTTAAAATCCCCTTATACAAATAATTATAGATACAATTCGTGTAGAGTTACTGCAGTACCCTTTTCAACTTCTCTCATACACTATGGTTAGTGATAAGAAAAAAAATCTTAAAAAACATAATTTATATATTAAAAAAAATCTAAAACAAATATAAATATCTATAATTATCCCGTGCATAGCACGGGTGATATGCTAGTATATTATATAAGGAAAATGAAGTTTCTAATCTACAAATTTTGTGGGAACTCCAATATCCTAATCCTAATTTTTTAATTTTTTGATTTAAAAAAAAAAACTCTGCATTTATTGACTTCTCCCAACCCATAAACCCTTTTGACTTTTCTCATAATTACTGCAGTACCCTTTTCAATTTCTCTCATATACTATGGTTATACACAAACATAAAGAAGATAATAATTTAGTTATGGATCTCAAAAAGATATAATATCTAAATTTGAATTATGATTTAGTAATATAATTATCTATTTTTTTTATGTATATCCATCAAAAATTTAAATCACTTAATGAGACAAATTAATCAATTTTTTAAAATTATTGATTTTTTAATTTATAAAATAGATTAAAAAAACTATTGACTGATTTATTTATTTAATAACAAAAATATTTCATAATCTTTCCATCATAGTCTCTCTCACTGATTTTTAAAAAAAAATATTAAAACTTGTCTTATTTCTTTCTTCCCCAAAATATTAGATAATATTTTTCATGAAAGTTGTAGATATCTATCTATATCTTATATATTATATTATAATATAACCAAAAAAAAATTAAAAATCAAATATACAAACAGACAAAATTAATAAATTGGATTTTTATTTATTTGGTTAAAATGTTTTTTTTTTTTTTTTTTTTGTGCATCTCGATATCAAATTTTGAATTTTGAAATTTTTTAAAGTTTATCTAAACAAATCTAATTTGAAAATATCTCCCACCATTATACTTTAAATCAATAAAACTCACATGTCTATCACAAATCTAACTCACATCATAACTTACCTAAATAATAATAATTAAAAACAAATAGAAACCATAGATAAATTAAAATTTAAAAAAAAAATTGATACCCACAACTCCATCTTAAATAAATTGAAGAAAAAAAAACCTCCGAATAGAAACCACACAAAAATAAAAATAATAAGAATTTAAATATGGATTTTAAAAAAAAATTGACAATATCTAAATTTGAATTATGATTTAGTAATATAATTATCTATTTTTATGATGTATATATCAAAATTGTAAATTACTTAATGAGACAAATTAATCGATTTTCAAATCTTATTTAAAGAATAATCTGATTAGTCGTCCGAACTACTAAACTTTGCGAGCATTGAAAAAGGGGCTAATGGATTGGGTTGTGTGAGATTTAAGTTGTTGGAAATAATATTCTCCAATTCTATAAATTTATTTTTTTTTAATTTTATTTTTTCCTTATGTAATTCTCTTTTTCTACTGTTGGTTTGCTTTTGGTTTGAATTTTAGTGAGATTTATGTGTTTGTTTACAGGTTTGTATGGTAAAGAAGAATTATTGGTGACTATGGTTGCAATTGAAGTATCTATGTCCATTCTATGCCAAGAATTTTGATCGAATTTTGTTTTTTTCAGTGAAGACCACAAAATTGAAGTAAAAAAAAATGGATATCAAATTTTTTATGTTTTTTTGTCATTTTATTTTATAAAAAAATGTGAAAATTTATTAAGAATTCAAGATTTTACTATAATATTAGATTTTTGTATAACTAGATAAATTTAAAACTTTTAAATATCTTTGTGTTCTTTATTTTTATTCTCTTTTTATCCTATTAGACTATTACTGTTATTTGTTAGTTTGTTAATTATAATTCAATTAATTGAAAATGAAAGCTTAATATAACTTTTCATATATCTTATAATTAATTTGTAACTACTATAGTTGTATATAATAGCATAATATATAGGGATAATCTCTAAATATAATTTATATTTTTTTATGTGATTAAAATGATCCATCATAATATATAGAAGAGTTAGATAGTTTTTTTTATCTCTAAAAAAACCCAATCTATTTTTTTTTTTTACTTTTTAATTTTTTAAATCGAAATAGTCCATCTTAATAGTATATAGAAGAGTTAGATGGTTTCTTTTATCTGTAAAAAATCCAATCTATTTTTTTTTTACTTTTAAATTTTTTAAATTGAAATATCAATTATTTTGTCCATAAAACAAAACTGATAAACACATATAAAAAAGTTAAACATTTTTTTTTTCATTTTTTAATTTGTAGGATATTTACAAATGAAAAATGTTTGACACCCCAATTTTTTTTCCATAATCCAACTTATAATGATATAGTCATTAGGGTCAATTTTTATACAAATATGATAAAAGAATTAATTAAATTATACATTTCAACCAACTACATACTCAAACTCTGACTATTTCAAGATGTTATTTCACTATAATTTCAATTAAGAGAATCTTCAACCCTTAATATATTTTTTTAATCAAATTATAATTTGATAAAAATTTTAAAAAATAAAACGTTGAAAATTATTGTTTTTTCCATCAAAATTGGTGAAAAGAAAAAAAAAATTGAGATAAGAATGAAAGTTCTTCTAAAAATTGATAAAAATTTAATGAAAAATTTAAAGTAATTCATATCAAATCAAAATTTTTATTCAAATTTAAAATCAAATTAGATAAAAAAAAATTAAAAGAAAATGATGAAAGTTTGAAAATATTTTGAAACCTTCTTATTCATAAATATTAGAAATCCGCGTGTGTATTATATTCGTATTGTATTTTTAGTTATAAAATTGAAATCAAAAGAATGTAACTTAAATTATTAGATTAATAATAGAAATATCATATTAATTGTTGTTAAATATCACTTCACTTTATATTTAATAATAAAATTATATATTTGTTTTAATTATAATTTTTAAATTCATATATTTTCATAATAAGAAGAGGTATGTCATAACTCAATTAATCTCATTTAATCAGATTTAACTTTTTTTAAATATAAATTATCAAAATTACACTAAATATATATATATATATATTAATTTTTTTAAACTAATAATTTAAAAAGTTATAAACATAAAAGTTAACTTATAAATTTCATATATGCCGCAAGATAAAATATTAAATTATTTGAAGATAATTATAATAATTTTTTTTAATTTATAAAATTCGGTTTACCATTAGTTCATGTTAATTGAAAGTCATCATTTTCACACCCTTCTTTTCCCCAAACCCCCAAATGCAGAGAATCTGGTCTGGGTAGTCCTTAATGCAAATCATACGCAATTCTCGTCTACTAAGTTCAGAGAAATAATAGAAACAAAATGGTACTACACGTTTATGGAGTGACAATGATCATGTAAGTGGTATTTTGAGAAGTTAGTAAAAAGTTAATTTTTTGATTTTTTGGCTTCTTGGTGACTTTTTTGGCAAAAAGTTTGATTATTTTGGATAAAAAAACTGATTTTTTTTTTTTTTACGAAAACAGCTAAAAAGTCAAAAAATTAGTTTTTTACCAATCTTTCCAAAGTGTCCCTAAATGAGAAACTAAAATCAATGTATAAGAATTTTTTATTATATTTTTAAGTATGAGTAATAATGACCTTCCTTAAAATATAAAAAAAAATATAATAAATTTTTAATTTTGACATAATTATAACGACTTTCTTTTCAATAAAGTTAAATGGGCAAAAACTAATTTAGATGGCGTAAAAATATAAAAATAAACAACGTAAAATATGTATTTTCGTATCATTTTTTTATCCAAATAACTAAAAAACTGTTGATGAAAAGGAAACAAAATGTTATATAAATTAAAATTTAAAAGGAACTTTATGTAAAAATATCAAAATTATAAAATTTATTATATTTTCTCCATAAGTTAAGAGATCAATGTAATTTACCTTAATAATAATGGCGATAAAGCAAGTCATGCTAAAGGATCAAAATCACTTTGTCGTTTAGCCATCAAAAGAAAAGATTATCACAATGTATATATTATATAATTTGTCATTTAGCCAAAATTTGTCTATTATTTCGTTGAATGAGGCGCACAAATTAATATTGTACACCAAAAACTATATATATGTAGTTCCATCAAAATAAAATTTAAAAAAACCGGTTTTTTTTGTCTTGTAATGCATGGCTGATTTCATGTTATTAACATGGAAAATGATACGTGTGGCAATTTAACAGCAAATCCATGAAATCATCTAGTCATTTGATGGCAGAGTGATAATTTTTCATGACGGCAATTTTAAAAAAATATTTTACTTTATTTAGTTTTAATTTTTTGAATTTAATTTTTAAAAAATTGTGTTTTTTATTTTTTTTATTTTTAGGTAATGTTTTTTAAAATTTTAAGCATTTTTTTAATACTTTTTAGATATACTTAATATAAATACAATTAAAAGGTATAATATTTGTGAAAAAATTCATAAAATACCAAAAATACAAAAAAGAAAAAATTCAAAAATTTAGTATATTTTTGTATTCTTGTATATTTATTGATTTTTTAAAATATTTGTTTTACAAATATTTTACCTTTTAAGTATATCTAAGTTATGTGCATCCAAAAAGTAAATAAAAAAAATTGCTTAAAATATTTTATAAAATCACTAAAAATAAAAATAAAAAAACACGAAAACAAAAAAACTCAATTTTTTAAAAATTGAATTCAAAAAATTAGAATCAAACAAAGTACTTAAATGCTTAATTCAAAATCTAAATAAATCCATTATGGTTAATAGTTTTTGTTTTTGAGATTTTTTTTTTTAATTTCCAGATTATGTGCTTAATTTAAATATGCTATTTTGAACATTTTTTTGGAGTAATAAAATTCTTTCATTTAAATGTATTCTTTTACTATATGGATTCTCTTAAAAATAAAAAAAATATTGATTTATTTATTAATACATAACAGCCCTCTACGAACATACATATATCATAGGCTAAATTACACTGACTTCCCCTAATATTGGGAAAAAAATTACAGTAAGCCTCAAACTTTTTTCATAATTATGCTAACATCTCTTTTAGTAAGGTTAAATAGACCGAAACTAATACAAATGATGTGAAAACTCAATGATAAATAAGAAAAAAATATACATTCCAGTATGAAATATATGATAGTATTTATTTTTTTATCTGTATAGCTAACAAATTATTGGAAAAATATATATATAATTGTTATGTGAATTAAAAATTTTGTTTATTTTTATTTTTATTGTTGTTAGGATGTGAATTATAACTTTAAACAAATTCAATGTGATTATATTAAAATTATAAAACTTGTTATATTTTCTCCCAACATTAAAATTTACCCTATATTATATATATATATATATATATGGTCCCATCAAAATGATGAAGAAATATCAACATTTTTTTTCTTCTCATCGTCTGGAACATAGCCAATTGCATTGTTATTAACAAATATGCCTTTGAAATTCTCCATGCACAGGAATGGACCCAGATGGGGCAAGGTGGTGATCCCCCTCCCATGTGATTTAAAAAAATTCTCTTCGTATATTAATATTAGTTGTTAATTATTTTTAAATTATACAGATTTGTGCCCTCTAAATGGGAAAAATGATTAAGTGATTGTACAATTCACACATCTGTATTTATAAAAACATCTGATTTGAACTACAAAACTTAATAATTATGACCAAATTTTTTTTTTGGATTTCTCACAAAGTTCATAAATTATTTAACAATTTTTTTTTTTTTTTAACTCGATGGGTTTTCAAAATATTTTTTACATTCTATACCGATGAAAATCGATATTACAGTTCATACTTTTCTTTTTAAATTTTTATTAATATATATATTCGCTGCCTTATGTTAAAATTCCGACTCTATCATGGTCAATGCATTCATGAATGTGTGTTATTTGAATGACATTAATTGAATGCAACCATACCACATCAATTTTCTATACCTATAAGTCAGAAATTTGTTAGAACAATATTCTCAAAACATCAATCAAAGTTTGATATGATGTTTCGAAACTCCTAGATAAGATCAAAAAGTACAAAAGATTTTAAAAAAAAAAAAAAATTAACACATTGTTTGGTTTGTGTTTTGAAATGGGAATGACTTTCTTTTTGTCTGTGATCGGATTAGAGATTACTATTGGGCCTATGAGGGTTTATTTCGGGTCCCGTTTCGATAATTTAAATCATTTAATATGCAAAATTCGTCGAGTAATATATGTCTGTAAAAAATCACGTTAATCAGATATCGATAATTATGTGATCAAATCAAATTTTTGTAAGTCGTTTATTTTCACCGTCCATTTTTTTCGTACAAAACTAATATAATTACATAGCTATTGATATCCGATCAACGTGATTGTTTTGAAACATGTAGTACTCAGCGAGTTCCACGGATTATTGAAACGGGATCCGTGGAGTTAGCTGATCCTAACGTGCCTCTTCAAAATTATTTTTTAGCTAAAAATTTTAAAAAATTAACTCCATCAAACTCGTTTGCAGCTCGTCAAAATTTAGGATGGATACAGTAACTCGTTATAACAAGCGAGGCACTGCTCATCGCTATTTGTGTGTTACCGAATGTCTACCCGAAAGTCCAGTCAGTCAACCGGTCAATGGTAATTTTTTTTTTTTAAAAATTATTTGACTGGTAACTTATCAATTTAATAAAAAAAAGAAAGACTAACAAACACAATAAGAAAATAATATTTGATAAGAATAAGTTAAAATAAAAAATTTGATATAGTAGGTATTAAAAGGTGATTAACTAAAATAATGAAATAATTTTAATTTAACTAAATATTTGAAAAGTTTAGTGTGAATGCTCCTAGACTATCACCGGCCGTATGCAACAAATTTGGAGTGTTATATAATACATGCTTATATAGTTTTTGGCAATTGATCAATGTGGGAGGCCAAATTTAGCACGGATCCTAGTAAAATATTAAAAATTTCTAACATTATTCTTTGTGTAACTTTGATCAAGTAGAAGACAATTTACAATGGAACACCGTTATGGACACGTGTCGTAATAGAATAATAACATGTTTAAGAAATAAGTAGTGTTACATATTTCCGATGTGCCAAAAAAAAAAAAAAAGAAAAGAAATGTTGCTCACATTAAAAAATTATAGGAAATTACACTGACATGATATTAGTGAAAACTATGTACAAAAAAGTGTAAAATGTTGCAAATATTAATAATTAAAATCATAATTTTTTTTATTTGTTTGTAAATAGGGATGTAATCGGTTCGGGACGGTCGGTGTTTAGGTGAAATTTTGCACCGAACCGATAATGTCGGTTTTATTATATTGAAAACCAATACAGACCAATTTTCAAATATCACCAAACCGCACCGACGATTCAATCGGTTCGGTTCCATGCGGTTTAATCGGTTTAAATGCTTTCAAAATTAAGTCATTTCTTAAATTTATAGTATAAATAATAATTTATATATAAAATAATAAATTAGCCATTTGTACACAATTTTAATCATATCTAATCTAACCATTCACAAAAATACAAATAAAAAATTAATAAATACTAAGGCTTGAAGCTTTTAGTGAATTAGAATTAAAAACAAAATATTTCAATTTCTGAATCAAAGTCTTGACATCAAAACAAAACCAAAACTTAAAACAATCATCCCATAAGTCTAAAACCACAAGTCTATCAAATAGAGTCAAAATATTCATTATATATTATATGTATATATTATATTCGGTTTCGTGCAAAATGTATAGTATACCAAAACCCAAACCGAACTAAAAAACTAAAAAAAAAAAAATAGACCGATTCATATTAAAACACCGACCAAATATGACCGGTTCGATCCGGTTCGATCAGTTTAGTCGGTTTTTTCGGTTTTTCTTACATCCCTATTTGTAAATATTTTTTTCTAAACCCATTGTTATGTTATTCTCCTTAAAAATTATACTTACTTTTCAAATTTGATATGATAATTTATTAGAATATTTAAGCCAACTATTTTTTTTCTCTTATATTTAAGTCATTCATATCTTTTACACTTCATTGGATATAGATAATGAATCTAAAAAATAGTTTATATATCATTTCCTAATTACAATTCAGTTTATGAATGATCTATAAACAGACTCCTAATTAAGAAGTCAAAACAGATTATCCAACTGAAATTCATGTTGGACTCATCCAATTTACTTTATTAGACTGGAGAGAATTCGACTTTTATTTACAATAATTTTGTTCTTAAACTTCGCAACATGTATGTCATCTTCTTATTTGTCTTTGTTTCGATTTTTGATGAAAAATACTTAGGTGAGAGTGAAAACCTTGGATAAATGTTAAAAAATTTAAGGGTAAATTGCACTCACCTCTTCATATTTGAAAAAAAAAGAAAAAAAAAAAAAAAGAAAAGAAAAATACAATAAATCTCATAAATTTGGCATAATTATACTGGGCTTTCCTCATGTTTTAATTCACATACATTTGACCCTCTTTTCATAAAAAAATCATTAGTATAAATGAAAAAATAATGTTATCATATCTTTTACATTAAAATATATATTTTACATTTTATTTTTTTGGTGTATTCATACAATCTACATTAATTTTGATCTCTTTAATCTTATTTAAAAAAATTTAATATAATTATATCAAAATTATAAAATTTATTATATTTTTTTTAAATCCTAAGTGAAATCAATATAATTTACTCATAAATACAAAAATCACATAGGTAAATATATGATAAAAATTCCACGTCATATTGATGTCATGTTAATAAGTTTTGTGTACAGAAAATGCTATACGTCCAAATTTTTTACCAAATAAATAATTAAATATCTCATATAGGTGTGTTGTTCACAAAAGTGTGGTGCTTTCTTTTTCTTTCCCACCTGAAAGATGTTAAATAGCTTGTAAGTTCGAAGTTTTGAGTACCAAAATTGAAAATTTTGAAATTCTCCTTTAGCGTGACGTGTTTATATTCTTCCATTAATTATATATATATATATATATATTATTTTTTAATCAGTTAACATAAAATTATAGGTCTCATTTTCTTCACTAATCACAACAATCCTAGAGCACCATGTTGCCGTAGAAGTGGTCATTCACTGGGCTGGTCTGGGCTGGATTTGGGCCGAGCCGACACTACTTAATAAGAAACTTATGTCTATTACAACCCGCCTAGCCCGAACATTGTGCCTATATGATCAACCCAAGTCCAGCTCAAAATAAATTATAATTCTCAAGTACGTCAATCAGTTCATATACATAAGCTATATAAAAAAATTAAACATAAAAAAATTAAACATTATAGTATCTATTATTTTATTTTATTTTTTTTATAAATAGACAATGGCTAATAAAGCAACTATTAAAGATTTAAAACCATATTAATTAGAATATTATAATTTTTGTTAAAACAAACAGACCCGTAATTCCACAAGTTCAAAGTTTTTTAGACTAAACTATTAGTAATGCATCAAACTAAAAAATAAATAAATAATTCATAATTTAAACTTCAAATTTCTTCAATCTTTTTTTTTTTTTTGGGTGAATTCTTCAACAAAAACAGTGACTACTTGAACATTTTACAAATGGCATAGCCAACAAAAAAAAGAATATATATATATATATATATTTAATATATTATATAAATTAATTAATTAAATTAAATATGTAGCGGGCCAAATTAGGCCAAAAATATAATTCTCAAACCCAACTCGTTAATTAATCAGGCTGAAAATATCAACTCAACTCAGCCTTCTGGGCTAAAATAATATTCTCAAACCCTAAAAAAATAAAATTATACTGAACAAATTGAGCAGGCCAATGCCTACATCTATGTGGCTATATTTCAAGAGCACCCAATCAAGAAGTTGTGGAAGTTTACTTTTGGGCCACATTTGTAACAACTATATTATAGGGCAAATTACCCGCACATCCCTTGAGGTTTAACAAAATTATAAATTTTTCTTTGAAGTTTCAAAAATTACATTTTGCCCCCATTGTAATTAACGCTATTAACGGATATATCACAAATTAACTAAAATGCCCTTTTGAGAAATAAGGACAATTTACCTACACTCCTTTGAGATTTAGCTAAATTACAAATTTCCTTCTGAGGTTTAGCTAAATTACATATTTTCCCATGAGGTTTAACTAAATTATCATTTTTAAATAAATTATAAAATGCAAAATTAAAATGGAAAAACACTTATCACACTACAAAAAATTTAAGGTTTTAGATATCAAAATTTAGGGACAAAATTATTTTTAAGGGACTAAATATTTTTGTTGCGAAAAGTGTCATTATATTTTTAGCAATAAAAATTGAATATTAGTGATTAATTTTATTTTTTTTTTGGTATCAGATTTTTTGTCTCAAAAAATAAACCATTTTGAGACCAGTCCCTAAAAGTCTATTTATTATTGATATTTTCAAAATTTTATCGTTAAAAACCTTATTTTTTACTTTTCAAGGCGATCTTTTAGCGACTATCATCACGACGACAGAAATTAATTTCTAAATGTCTTTTGCAACAAAATTTTCACTTTTAGAGGTCAAAAAAATTGATCACTAAAACTCTTATATGTTGTAGTGTCAGATGGTGAAAATATCATAAAATTAACAAATAATTAAATAAAAGTTAAAAACACAAAAAATGACTTGTCAAAAAATTCTTAAAATATATTTTGTTTGATTTTTAGAAATTTATTTTTAATTTTTTTTAAAAAAACTAAAAATTAATTTTGGTTAAGAAATAACAAATAAAAAAAAATTATTATTTTTATATAATTTTATCTTTGAGTGGTTAGAAATAATTTTTACAAATTAAATATATTTTTTCATATTTATTTTTATTAAATTAGTTTTTATTTTTTTAATAAATTCTGAATTTTTTTTTCTAAATAACAAATCAAACATAATTCCAAAAACTTAAATTTTTTTTTTTTCATCTAACGTAATTCTTTTGTAAATTTTGTTAATTTATCAAAGGGATTTCAGCAGAGGCAATAAAGTTCATCAATTTACATTTTGGTGATGTCAGCTAACCATTCTTAACGTTTAGTTAACGGTAGAGGTTAAATTATTATGCAAATATAAACTTCGGGGGCAGGATGTAATTTCTAAAACTTCAAGAAGAATCTATAATTTAGTTAAATCTCAAGGGAGATGTGAGTAATTTGCCTTATGTTATAATAGGGAAATTTCATGATACATATTCTTTTAGGTATGTATCATAGGTCTCCAATTACGACATTGGTAGTTTTTTATTACAATCTAATTATTATGGTGTTACTTATGATTTGATTATAACCTAATTATACATATTGTGGTATTAATTATAATTTATTATGATGATTATGACATTATTTTAGTTATCATTCAAGATGTTTTAGTTGTATCTGATGTGATATTTAGTTATAATTTATTTTTTTTAGTTATGACTCTGTAATGATTCATTTAAAACATTTGTGTTAATTAATCTCACAAATGTCATAACTTACATTTGAGAGTGTGTACTATAGCATAACTAATTATGATAAATTAATATATTAGAAATATAAATATAAGGATGCAATTTCTTTTGAGATAAAATATTTTATTTGTTAAAAATATCATTATTATATATTTAGAACAAAACTTGACATTTAGTAATGAATTACTATTCTTATTCTTTTTAGATTAAAATTTTCATTTCAAAAAATAAAATTACGAAATTATTTTATCCCTAAAATAGATTTATCAGTGATATTTTAAAAAATTTGTTGGTAAATGTTTTTTTTTTTAGAAAATTTTTTATGATGATTGAAATTGCTCTCTTAATATTTTTTAAAATAAAATATTTACTTTTAAAATAAAAATAAAAAATTAATCTCTAAAAATGTTGTATGTTATAAGGAAAATGTCACGCCTCAAACCCGCCCCTAAAGGTTTGGGCATGACCTAAATAGATTAACCTTGAGGGCAGCGCTTAAAGAGTACAATAACATGCAAAGATATCCATTGAGCCACTACAACTATGCCAGGATCACGATTCAGAATTAAAACTCATAGTGGACATGCATCCGCGATTAAGTTACATACACATCTACAAGTTTAGCCCAGAGATTGGGCATACAAAAAAAATGTTAGATACAACAACCTTAGCTCGCAAAACATAGGCACAAAATGACAAGGACTAGCAAAATTTGTCCTAGTAAGCAAAAAGGTTCTCCAAGTGCCCGTTATCCTTAGGGTGACAAAAGATGCTTGATAAAGACGCTAGGACGGATCTCCAAGTTGGTTGGTTTCCTACAAAAATCAAAATAAAAAATGTAATGAGGCAAACTCGGTGAATAATAATAAATAATAAGTTTATTGGCTATGTCTAACCACAATACATAACAAAGCATTTATTAAATGACATACAAAAAGTAACGACATGGTTTTAATTCCGTAACGCCCTTAGCCTAATGTATAATTATAGCATAATGGCCTATTGGCCCAAAATTAGCGTAATGGCCTTTTCCGAGATAGCCCCACGGCCGAGAATAGCCCTTTCGCCGGATAGCCTTATGGCCTATGAAATAGCCTTAGCGCCCATAGCTTATTCTGACCCGGAATAGCCTTCGCCCAGAATAGCGAACGCATAAAGCGTAGCAGCGGATGTATGGATTCAAGAGGTGGCTCAGTTCGTGAGGTGGCTCCCCAAGGTGTCCCACTGTCTGACAGACTTTGTTCGCAATCGATGTTCAAGAAGTTTCACCCGGTCATAATATATACAAAATGAGTATCATAACGGAACATCTCTGAGATGTCATTAAAACAGATTGGTCTTACAGATACCACGTAGACACACAGCTTTTTTTTATCATTGGATAAGTTAGCCTAAGTAGATTACACAATATCCATTCACTCCAAAGGTAAGTATATTATAGTCCGTAATGTGCCCACATTTCATTTGTTTAACATGAGTTAATACCTCCACTTTGGTTAACGAATCGCATTTTAACTATCGAGTAGTTGTCTTAATGGAACATGAATATTAACGAGGGTCAAGTGAACATATTAGTAACATATGAGGTATACATGCCATTCCATTATAAGTCCCATTTATTCATTAAGAAACGATATCATTTACGATAGGTGATGAACTTCACAACACAAAATGATTCTATAGTCATACCGATGTATGCGGCTCTTTTCATCATTCAGCCGACCGCCAATTGGCATAAGGCTAATGTGTCCACTTACGAAGGATAGAGCGTTAATACCATAGTTATTATCGAGAGTAAATTGTACATATAGCTATTATTACTATTGATGTCTTGATGATGTGCTAGTTCCTCCTCCGTGTTCCTCGCACACCATCATAACTTGTACATTAATTCTCTTTCCTCTTAAATCATTGAAACCATTCCATGTGTTCTTACACTTCACGTGAGTTTATCATCATTTTAAAGTCATCAAGAAAATATTCTAAAAATACCCGGAGGAACAAGCATGCACGGCGGACCACGAAAATTCGAAAATCGATCTTCCCATTTCATATCCTAACTCCATTTTTCATGCCATTTAATGCAATCCAAGGTGAATTTAAATCAATACATCAATCTACCATTACCATAACATGGATTCTTGACAAATTCAACAAATTAGAAGCTTCAACAAATCATCTCTTCCTCAAATTCCATTCTTGGATTTGGATTTAACTTCCACATGTTCATACGTAATTAAAATTCTTGAAGTATAACACAATATTAACATACTTCCATGAGATGATGATCTAAACTAAGGATTGAAGTATAATTTCCATACAACACTTAAATTAGTTCCAAAACAACTAATAAATGGGACACCCTTATAATCAAACATGAAACAAGCATGAATCTTACATAACCATGAATTACAAGCTCTAAGTTGCCATAATAAGGGGAGCTTAACCTTACCTTGAATTAAACTTCCACAACTTTAACCAATTTGCCAAGTTTTCTTGTTAGATTTCTTTTCCCCAATTCTTGCCCTCAATTCCCTCTTTTTCTCCCCAAAGAAAGAGGTATACACGTTTTTGTTCAAAGTCAAGAGACTTGGAGATATTTATGGAAATAACAAAAGCATATAAGGAGAAATTCAATCGTTTTATCATTCAAATTAAAATTTCATAAACATGCTTAATATTATTAAAAATTATGCCGATCACATATATACAAATAATTTAAAAATTTAATCTCTAAGGCATCCAATTTCTGATCCGAACATTCTAGTGGAACAGATAGGTTTCTTTATGCAACAGATAGGCCTTCATAAACATGGGTTTCACTTTCTTAATGATAATTTTTTTTTCATCAAGGACTAAGAATATATCTGAAATCATATGCGAGGGTCGGGTTATTACAGAAAATGAGTGAGAGCACTAATTAGTGCTACCACTAATGATGTGGCAGTGGGTCCCGCTATAAATGATTTGATGTTTTGGCCTTAGTGCTGTATTTTTTTTTCTTTTTTTATTGAATGTCATGTCATTAGTGATCTTTTTAGAGTTCTAAAATTAGTGATCTCTATCATTGTTGATGTTATAATGATGGTAAAACGTCCGTAAACGTGCGGACACGGGCGAAGTAGAAGAGTACGACCATTTCAGGTTCGTCCAACCTCAAGAAAAGTGATTAAAAATGTCTTTAAAAATGTTAAAATTTAAAAATAAAACTTCATCTCCTAATATTTTATATAAATGAGACAAATGAGTTGATAGATATTTTATAAGATTTATTAAATACAATCATTTAACATAACTATTTTGTAATTGAGCCATTTTCATATAAAAAAATTAGTGAAACATCATTCTCCAACTTTATGCAAATATTAACTACTATGAAAATGTTGAGGAATTGACCCATTTATTTAAATGTTAAGGAATCTTAACTACTATGAAAATATTATATGTCATTTATTTTATAAAATCGTAATATTAAAAATCTTAAAAAAAATATTTTCATTTCATATTATCATAATAGTATTAGATTTCTTGAAATTCTAATATGATTAAATAGTTGTAAATATCTTAGAATAGAGACTTTTTATGAAAAAATATTTAGAGAAAGAAAAGGTATATATTTAGAGACTCTTTAATAATTGATTGGTTCAAAAAAATATAAATTATCTTGTTGCTAAAAAGAAAAAGAAAAGGTCAAAAAAAACATATTCAGTCATTTGGGGTTGTCTCTAGTCCACATTTGGATTAAAGGATGTTGTCTATACTGTATTAATACAAATTTTATTTCGATAATTCGAATTTTTATTTTTTATTTTTATTTTTATGTAGAATTCCTTGTATATATGATTTATGAAAAAAAAATTAAGTCATTTGAATTATTAAAATAGGATCTATTGTAAGTTCACAGACCTAAACATCACCTTTATACTAAATGCAGACTAGAGAGTAGCTGGGCATGGTAAAATTATATAGAAAGCATTAAAGTACATGAATTTGAAGGTTAATGAAAAGATTTGACAGTCAAAAAAATGATGGGTGTGTTTGGTTTGTGTTTCAAATCAATTTTTGGAAAAAAGAGAGTACAAAAACGTGTTTGGTAATGAATTTTCTAAAATATTCTTTGAAGACTATACTCACACTCTATGCACAAGACAATCTCTTGTTTCTAAGAGAATCCTTGCACCTTTGTCTTTTGTCATTCACTTCTCTCTTTCACTTCTACCATTTTCTCACCTCCATTTATCTGTTACAAATATAGCTTGCACCAGTCCAACGGCTCTCTCTCTCTTGAGGAAGACAATTCAGACCAGTAGGCCAAGATCTGTACTCCTTCAAGTGTCTTTCAAGAGATCCACTTCTCTTACCTTCATTATTGCTCTGTTGAAGATTTGAAAAATCTATTATGAGATGTAACGACTGCTTTTAGAGGTTGTAGGTGTGTTTAATTCATCTCTGCCTCACAGAGGTTGAGGCAATAGGGTCATCTCACCGTAGGAGTCATCTTCTTTCACAAGAACTTGTCTTTCTCACAGATTTCCCCAAATGTTGCCCTAACTTCTGTATCAGTCAAACAGATTTATCAAATCGTCAAAAAATCTGGACTAATAACATCAATGTCCATCATTTGTTTGTTTTGGGCTCTATAAAATGCAAAGTGCCTAGTTTCAAACCCCACCAAGACAAAGCACAACAACATCCTTCGCAAAAAAAATGGAAAGACCATGCATAGGTCTTCGGTGTGGATGGTGGGATTTATGGCCACCAAAATCCGCAAGCAAAAGGTACAACTATTGGCAACTGATTTTTCTTTACAAAGTTCCTAATCTCAACTTTTCTTCACTTGTTTTTTGTTTGTCAGATTTTTTTTTTTTTTTAATTTCCCAATCTCACATTTTTTGAAAATTTGTATTGGACTATTTCCCTTTCAAAGGATATGTTTGTTGTGTTGATTTATTTGGTGCAAATTTTTTTTTTTTTTTTAACGATTTCTTTTTCAAATTAATGGAGCCAAGTTTTTTTTGTTTTTGTTTTTTGTTTCCTGTTTGATGTGTTTAGCTGCTATTTTCAAGCTAGATCTGTACTCCTCGGTCGTTATTCAATACACCAAAAAAGAAAAGAAAGAGATCTCCTCAACCCTCTATCGATTCCTGTGTTGGGTATACCTCTTTATTAGAGTGTGGGACCCAATTAGTTTTGGAAAAAGAGTTTAATTTGGTTTAGTATTAATTATAATATATTTTTATATATTATATTTAATTTGTGGAGACCCAATCCAATTTGGAAACAACTAAGGTTTGATAATAAACCCTAGATTCACAATAATTTAGGGTTTGTTTTTACTCATCCCGAGGTGAAGAGAACGACTGTTACACATACTCCACTTTGGTGAAATCAATTATTTTGGATGTGTGAACAGTGGAATTAATTTGGGTGGTTCTTTGCTTCGTTTTCAGTGTTAATTTGGTTCTTTATTTTGGATCTTCTACAACTCTGGTTCTGAAGATTTTTTTGTTCATCTATTTGGTGAGATCTTTCCTCTTGTTTATTTGTGATTATTTGAAATTCACCTAAGGGTAGTTTTGTGAGACCATTAGTGTCTCGTTTATAATCGTTTGGAACTTATTTGGTTGATAGTGGAATCGGATTTCGATCCCGGACGCATTCTCACATTGAGGAACCACGTAAAATTCTTGTGTTGCCCGATTTAATTTTTCCGCTTTAGTTTTTATTCCCATTGATTGATTTACTTGTGGGGAATCACATATTTTCTAACAACCGGTATCGAGCTTACGGTTTATTTGGATTTATTTATTTGTGTAAATCAATAGAGAGGAATGTGGGTCGTATGTATAACTTCAATGGTAGCAATAGGGTAACTTGAAAAACTAAAATGGAGGACCTAATATTTTGTAAAGATTTGTATGGATCCATTGAGGGTGATAGTGACAAACCCGAAGGTATGAAAGATGATGAATGGAAGAGGCTTAATCGAAAAGCCGTTGGTGTTATCCGTCAATGGATTGATGACAGTGTGTTTCATCATGTTGCTACTGAAACTTCAGCATATGATTTATGGAAAAAAATTAGAAGGCCGTTATGAGAGGAAATCAGCTACAAATAAAGCTTTTCTGTTTCGTAAGTTGATTAATTTAAAATATAAAGAGGGCAACCCTATTCCGGAACATCTGAATGAAATAAAGAGTATTGTTCACCAACTTGCTTCTATGAAAATTATTTTTGATGATGAGTTGCAGGCTTTGATGCTACTTAGTTCTTTGCCCAAAAATTGGGAGACTTTGGTTGTGACGGTTAGTAATTCGACACCTGATGGAGTTGTCACAATGGGCCAAGTCACTAGTAGCTTGTTGAATGTAGAAACTAGAAGAAAATCAACGGGTTCCTCTCATTCGGAAGCATTTGTTGTGAGAGGCCGAAGCAAAACAAGGGGGAGGAGTAAGACTCCTCATGGTCATGATCAAAGCAAATCAAAAGATGGTTATTTTTCAAAGAAAGACATTGAGTGCTGTTATTGCCATGAGAAAGGGCACATGAAGCGAGAATGCCGAAAGCTCAAGAACAAGGAGAAAAGGCGTGACAGAAATGTGGATAAGAAGCAAGAAGACACAACGGCAGTTACTACCAATGATCTCATGGCCGTTTGTGAAGATGATTGTATCAATTTTGTGGGCCAAGAGAGCAATTAGGTGATTGATTCCAGTGCTTCTTTTCATGTGACTTCTCGAGTTGATTTCTTCACTACATATACCAAAGGAGATTATGGTTCTGTTCGAATGGGTAATGAAGGTTTGTCCAAGATTATTGGCATGAGTGATGTTTGCTTGGAAACAAATTTGGGCTGCAAGTTGTTGCTTAAAGATGTGAGGCATGTTCCCGACATTCGCCTTAATTTGATCTCTACTGGGAAGCTAGATGATGAAGGCTTCAACAACAAATTTGGTGATGGAATATGGAAGCTCACAAAGGGTTCTTTGGTGGTGGCTAAGTGCAAGAAGACTCATACACTTTATTCGATGTAAGGAAAAATTTGTAAAGGTGTTGTCAATGCACTTGAAGATGATACTTCTACCAAATTGTGGCACAAACGGCTTGGCCACATGAGTGAAAAGGGGCTGAAGTATTATTCAAGAAAGAGTTTTTACTCGGTTTGAAAGGTACACATCTCAAAACTTGTGTTCATTGTTTGGCGGGTAAACAACATAGAGTTTCTTTTCATAAAAATGTTGATTTATTTGGATGTTTGTGGTCCTTTAAAAGTTAGAACACATGGTGGTACACTTTATTTTGTTACTTTCATTGATGATTATTCAAGGAAAGTTTGGGCTTTTCTACTACAAACTAAAGATCAAGTTCTAGAAGTATTAAGCATTTTAAGGCCATGGTTGAAAGAGAAACAGGGTAGAAATTGAAGTGCATCTGATCAGACAATGGTGGTGAATACATTGGGCCATTTGATGAGTATTGTCGCGGCCAAGGTATTCGGCATCAAAAAACAGTTAAGAAGACTCCTCAACAAAATGGAGTTGTCAAGAAGATGAACCGTACCATTGTGGAAAAAACAAGGTGTTTGCTTTCACAAGCTAAATTGCCAAGATCCTTTTGGGGTGAGGCATTGAAGACAGCGGTTGACATGATTAATTTGTCTCCTTCCTATCCTTTGAATGGTGATGTTTCAGAAAGAGTTTGGACCTGCAAAGATGTGTCTGATGAGCACTTGAAAGTGTTTGGTTGCCGAGCTTTTGTTTACATTCCAAAGAATGAGAGGTCCAAGCTTGATAGTAAGTCAAGACAATGTATTTTTCTTGGCTATGGGCGTGATGAATTTGGGTATAGATTGTGGGATCCGATCGACAAGAAAGTCATTCGAAGCCGTGATGTTGTGTTTCTTGAAGACCAAACAATTGAAGACTTTGGCAAAGGTGATCAACCGAAGCCAAAAACTAGTGACTCATTAACATGGATCCATCTCCTTCATCTTCAGTTAATGATGAAAACGGGGGAGATGTGCAACTTCCTATTGAAGATGTAGAGGATGATGCTAATCCTAATGAAGTTGAGCCAGAAATTGAGGAAGAGCATCCAACTCAAGAACCGCCACCCCAACTTGAGTTGAGGAAATCTACAAGGGACCGACAACCTTCAAGAAAGTATCCTCCCAATGAATTTGTGTTGATTTCCGATCAAGGAGAGCCTGAGAGCTACCAAGAAGCAATTGAGCATGCAAAGAAAGGTGATTAGAAAAAGGCCATGGACGAGGAAATGAATTCCTTGCTTGAAAACCAGACTTATGATTTAATGAAGTTGCCTAAAGGGAGGAAAATTCTGAAAAATAAGTGGGTTTTCAAATTGAAGAATGATGGCAAGAATCTGAGGTACAAGGCACGTCTTGTTGTGAAAGGCTTTGGGCAAAAGAAAGGTATTGACTTTGACGAAATTTTCTCACCGGTTGTGAAGATGTCTTCTATTCGGGTTGTACTTGGCATGGCTGCAAGTATGAACCTTGAAGTTGAGCAACTTGATGTGAAAACCGCATTTCTTCATGGTGATCTTGAAGAAGAAATTACATGAAGCAACTAGAAGGTTTTGTGGAAAAAGGAAAAGAGAAATTTGTTTGCAAATTGAAGAAAAGTTTGTATGGCCTCAAGCAAGCCCCGCGGCAATAGTACAAAAAATTTGACTCTTTCATGATGAATAATGGTTTTTCTAAAACTACTTCGGACCATTGTGTGTTTGTGAAAAATTTCCCGAATGGCAAATTTATTATTCTTTTGCTTTGTGTTGATGACATGTTAATTGTGACGCCCCGATTCTACACTATAGGTTGCAGTCAAGGGAGAGTCACTAGTGAGTCCTATGGTCAATAACCAAGTAAGATCCCAGATCGCCGAAGGAGTCAAAATAGCCTCCCTTCTAAGTCCAAATTTTCTTAGGCAAAGGCACTACCTTTTTGACAGATCTTACAAGGCATTGGCACAAGGTCTCATAAGCAACGATAAGGTTCATACATAGGATATAGGTACATAACAACCACAATTATGCTTGATTAAAAAGATTGTTTCATTACATTACATCCCAAAAAGAAAATTTTAAGCTTCATATGAGTCTTACAAAAATATCCAAAAAGAAACTTCTAGTATTCCTAGGATAACCAAAAGTCTTCAAAGGTTTCCGGCTCGTCGTCTTCCACTACGAGTTCTGCTTCGTCACCTGGCATGATACGCCGTGAGCTTTAAATGCCCAGTAAATACACACACCTCACCCCTTTTTCCCAGTCCAATACACAATCACATTTATAGCACCAAGTAGTAAAGCATGATACTCTAATAAACAAATAAATACATTAAGAGTTGAGTCAGATGTTAGTAACTAGAAATCCCCCAAAGAGATTCCGTCCTCCCGACTACAAGAATCGGACGTGGATTATTTGGTATGCCCTCTCTTTTGCTGCTTTGTTGCAGAACTAACCTCAGATACCTACCAACGGTTATATACCACGTAGCGCCAACCGCAGGGCCTCAAAAGAGACGGTAAAAATAGGGCCTTGTCCGAATCCCTCATTACACCAAACCACCTAGGGTCCGAATACAACCGCTCCGTTCAAGGGTCCCGAAAACCACTTATGCAAGATTTAACCTCGAATAGGAACGATCCCAACAAATCATATATCGCATTTTCTCATCTTTTCATTACTCAAGTGTTCGAAAACCCAATACCCACCCAATTAGGTTTCCCGTTGAATTAAGTGTTTTAAGTCAAGGTTAGTCCAACTAAACGATAAAATAAAATCCACATAAGCATGCCTCCTCAAGATAAGAAGATAAATAACATAACATATCCATACAACATCATGCCAAGATATGATAATAAGCCATTAAACATTTTCATGAATACAAGGGCATAAAACATCCAAACATAACAAACTTCCAGATTTAACATCACATGAAGGTTAATATGGAAGGACTACTTAGGTTCATCCACCGGACTCGGTTTTCCTATGGTTCGTAGAGAATTTGATCTAGTTTCTAGAAAATTTTTCGGAAATGGGATTGCTTTTCCTGATTTTAAGTTATTTAGAAAATAGTCCAGCACTGTTCCAGAATTGGCCCAAATCTGTCGATTGTTACGAAAACTTGATTTTCTTGCAAACCACTCAATGTTTTTCGATGAAACCAATTTTACTTGAAAGCTAACTCCTTAAGGAAGGTTTTGACATAAAATAGAGGTTCAGGATATTTTTTTACATATTTCTGGAATATTTGAAAGTTGACTAAAAAAAACAGGTTTTAAGGTAGAATGCCCAAAACAATGAAATTTATAAAAAAGGGGTTCCATCATGGAAAAGTTTCATTTCTTTTGTGAAGAAAATATGCTAACTATCACATGTTTAACTCATAAATTTTTTTTGAAAGAGTACCCATGAAAAGTTGAGAGATGTGTACAAAAGAAGATGGTTTTGTGCCAAAATGGGTAGAATACATGAGAGATGGAAACAATACTCAAATCTTAGTATTTTCAACATAGGAACTTGATAATAACAGATCTGAAACTTTATTTAGAATCTTTAAAAACATGCATTAGAAAAGAAAATGAAGAGAGGGTTGTGTTGGTGGCTTACCCTCCAAGCTTTGCACAAGAAACTCTCTTTTCTTCCTCCTTCTTCTCCTCTAGATTTCTCTTCCTTGCCCTCCTCCCTCTCTCTAACCAAAATGTGTGTGAGTGAGTGTGTTGTGTATATGTTTGCAAGCTAGGGAGGGTGTGGTATATATAGGCAAATTGGGGTAAAAGGACATAAAAGCCCTTTAGTTGGAATTGGATGGAAAGTTAGGATTTTGCTTGAATTCTAAAGGAATGGAAGGGACTTAGGAGGTGTGTTCCATTGGTTTAGGCCACATCTAGTTGTAATAAAACTAATTCTTGGATTTTGCATCCTAGGTAGGTCACTAGGTTGTATTTCTCTAGGATTTCATAATCATAATCTTAGAAAATTGGCTCCTCTCTCCTTGGGGAAGTGTGATGGGGCAAATTTTTTATTAATTTTGGTCCTAGGCACATCTCTCAAGGTGTATATACACACACATATATATATATAGCAAGATTGATGGCATACCAAGGTACAAGATATAAGTACTATTTTGGGGCAAGTTTTGAAATTAAATATATATATATATATATATATATGAGGGCTTAAAGTTAAATACATGTAACCTAGGTAAAATTAAATTAGGTTAGGGAATTTCTGTTTGGATAAAAATAAAACTAGCAATTACTAACTGTCAAGATTCGAATTGATTCAAGTAAACGAGGGTTTTAAGAAAATAAATCATCATTAGGGTCTGAGAAGTAAATACATATTTCAGGGGCCTTACATTAATTGTGGGTCATGATTACACTATGATTAACAGGTTGAAATGGGAGTTGAGCAAGTCTTTTGCTATGAAAGATTTGGGGCCGGCAAAGCAAATACTTGGTATGAAAATTGTTCGTGATCGCAAAGAGGGGCTGATTTGGTTGTCTCAAGAAAGCTACATTGAGAAAATTCTTGAGAGGTTCAACATGAATAAGGCAAAGCCGGTTGGTTGTCCACTTGCGGGTCACTTTAAGCTTAGTTCGAATCAATGTCCTACAAGTGAGAAAGACAAGGAAGAGATGTTGAAAGTTCCTTATGCTTCAGTAGTTGGTTCTTTGATGTACGCCATGGTTTGTACAAGGCCGAATATTGCTTATGCCGTTGGTGTGGTGAGTCGATTTCTCTCTAATCCGGGTAAAGAACATTGGGCAGCGATAAAATTGCTTCTAAGGTATCTTCGAGGGACTTTGAAGGTGTGTTTGTGTTTTGGAGATGGTAAGCCGATGCTTGATGGGTTCACAAATTCTGACATGGCTGGTGATATTGATTCTAGGAAATCTACTTCGGGGTATTTGATGACTTTTGCAGGGGGAGCTGTGGCATGGTAATTTAAATTACAAAAATGTGTTGCTCTCTTAACTACCGAAGCTGAATTTATTACCATTATGGAAGCTTGTAAAGAAGAGTTATGGTTGAAGAAATTTTTGCAAGAATTGGGTTTGCAGCAAGAAAAGTATGTGCTTTATTGTGATAGTCAAAATGCTATTCACTTGAGCAAAAATTCTACTTTTCATTCGAGATCGAAACACATTGATGTGAGATACCATTGGATTCGTGATGTGTTAGATTCGAAATTGTTACAACTCGAAAAGGTTCACACAGATGATAATATTTCAGATATGTTGACAAAGACTTTGTCGAGAGACAAACATTTAAAGTGTCGAACTTTGGTGGGTATGGTTGATTTCTCCACCTAAGTTGGTAAGGAGAGAATTGTTGGGTATACCTCCTTATTAGAGTGTGGGACCCAATTGGTTTTGGAAAAAGAGTTTAATTTGGTTTAGTATTAATTATAATATATTTTTATATATTATATTTAATTTATGGAGACCCAATCCAATTTGGAAACAACTAAGGTTTGATAATAAACCCTAAATTCACAATATTTTAGGGTTTGTTTTTGCTCATCCCTAGGTGAAGAGAACGGCTGCTACACATACTCCACTTTGGTGAAATCAATTATTTTGGGTGTGTGAACAGTGGAATTAATTTGGGTGGTTCTTTGCTTCGTTTTCGGTGTTGATTTGGTTCGTTATTTTGGATCTTCTATAACTCTGGTTCTGAAGATTTTTTTGTTCATCTATTTAGTGAGGTCTTTCCTCTTGTTTATTTGTGATTATTTGGAATTCACCTAAGGGTGGTTTTGTGAGACCATTAGTGTCTCGTTTGGAACTTATTTGGTTGATAGTGGAATCGGATTTCGATCCTGTGGACGTACCTCACATTGAGGGAACCACGTAAAAATTCTTGTGTTGCTTCTAATTTAATTTTTCCGCATTAATTTTTGTTCCCATTGATTGATTTACTTGTGGGGAATCACATATTTTCCCTAACATCCTGCACTGCTGAAAATGATTGTCATTATCCAGTAAGCGTTTTCATTTCAAGCTCAAATTAAATATTGAAGATGGAAGATTTGTGTTGCTTATTAGTTGTGGGCTTTGGTTAATTTTGGCAGTGAGGTTAATTTCACTAGAGTGTAATAGATTTCTGGTATTTGTTATTCAAATAGTTCCTTATACTTACTGGCAAGTGAACTAATTGCAAAGTGGAACTAACTGAAGTTAGAACATTGATGTACTTGTAATTTGTTATGTTAATATTTGTCTTACAATTGGTATTTGCCTATTAGAATTGAACAACTTAAACCCACCTAACTTTAAACGTACATCTTTTGCACTTGTATTAGGCAAGTATGGCTAACGATGTTGATGACTTTAAGATGTGGGGAACCAAAAATGTTAAGATATTTTTACAAATCTTGTTGGATGAAATAAAGAAAGAGGGTACTTGCATATCAAAGAAAGACAAAAGTTTTTATCCAAAAGCAGTGGCAAACAATAGATGAGGAGATGAGTAAGAAGCTTGAAAAAAATTTTGGTCAAAGAAAATTGAAGGGTAAGTGCGCGCATCTGAAGGCAAACTAGAAAGAGTTTGTTGCTCTTAAAAACCACACTGGATTGGGCTGGGATCTAATAACACAAACTGTGATAGCCCCAGATGATGTTTGGGAAAGTTATGTTCAGGTAATTGTTTAGTTTTAGACACTTACCACAAGCATGTGTACAGAGAATCCTTACTCTAATTATTATTTTATCTTTACAACTTGTAGGCCCACTCAAATGCGAAACAATTCCAAAATAAAGGCATTGAACATTATGAACTAATGTCACAAATCTTTGCAAAGTCATTTTCCACTGGAGCATTTGCTAGTTCTTCTCGTCAGGTTGCACCTATATCTGATGATGAGTGAGAAATTGATGAACGATTTCATGGATATACCTCAGGGAAAGGACTAGTAGATAAATCTTTCACTTCTGGAGGTAAGTGGAAGTCTAGTGTTCAGCATCAGTCAAACAAGAACCTGAGAATGGATGATGCACTTGAATCATGGCAACGATCATATGATGCATGTAAAAGGTTTTACCTTCGAGCTGAGGTAAATGCTGGGGTAGCTGATGCGTACTCAGTTTCCGCCTGCATGGACATACTAAAATCAATGGCCCTAGATCCCAACTTGTACTTGAAGGCCATAAACATGTTCACAATGTTAAAATGGCAAACCATGTTTGTGACAATGGAACCTAAAATAAGGTATCTTTGGATCCTCAATTTGTGACAAGTTTGGTGATCCCACAGTTCAAGTAGGAATTTCATGGTGCTGATAAAATGAACAAGGCCGGGTGCTCAAGAATTTTTTGTTTTATTTTTTTACTTGCTTTCGGTAGGAGTTTTATGGTGGTGATCCCAAAGTTTTTTTTTTTTTTTTTTTCTATTTCTTTTGTTGTTGCTATGGTTTCATGAATTGCGTATAATAATGTTTCTTATATCCAACTATTTGGAACATGATCTTTTATATGTGTTTGTTACGAGTAGTGTACTGATTAACCTACTTTCTACATTTGATATTATAAAAATATATTTCCTTTATCATTTTACACTTTGCGATTTAGATGTCATCGTCACGCCGAAATGAAGGTCAAGCCAACAATTGCATTTAATTCGTATAGTGACGATGAAGATGATCTGATGGACTACCACATGCTTTGCCAACTAACAACTTATAATCCTAGGAAACTACCACAATGTAATTGTCCTTATACCAGTGATCAATACATACAATTCTTACTAAGTGAAAATCCAAAATCAATATGTAATCAATTGTGTATGGAAGTCATGACATTTATGGAATTGGTTAAAGAGATTGTGCGATAAATGTAGTAGACCTGCCTAACATGAGATTGTCATTGGAAGAGTCGCTATTATGTTCTTATTTATTTGTGGTCAAAGTTTACGATAAGAAATACTGGAGATCAATTTCAAAGACTCAAATGAGACTATTCATCAAGATTTCAGACTTATGATGCAAAGCGCTTGGAAATCTTGTGCCATTTACAATCCAACCACCAAACATGGTTGTAATCCTTCAAATTCGATATGGCGACGCATCGCCATGGTTTAAGGTAACATACATGACACTTCATTTGAATTTTTTTAATGGATAGAAGATTGTAGTTATTTTCTTACTGATGCTAAATATATCTTCATATGAACATAAATACAAACCAATATTTGTGTCATCTATGTTACCTTATGTCTAATTTTAAAAATCATTTGAAGTGTTATTTTAACTTCAAATTTATCCCAAAACACAAACCAGACACACCCATAATTTTTATCTTCATATTTCATTTATCTTATTTATTTGTACCATATATAGTGTTATTTTAACACAATATATACTAAATTCCTGCAATGATTTTAAATATATAAATATATATATATGGAAATAGGTTAGAGGGTCAAACAAAATTGCATCTTACCATAGTGTTATTTTTAGTCTAATTAATTTAACTCAAACAGCTCGTTCCTTGACATAGTCAATGAAGTGGAAAACATGAAAGAATTAACATCACAAACACCTTTGCAAGGCATAATTCGGGTTGGATTTGCATCTAAATGCTCATTGCCTCACTGAACTAAAAGAATGAATAAAATTACAACTGAAAGAAGTTCTGTCAAACGGGATTGCCTATAACAAAAACCTAACAATATTGAAGTGAAGAACCTACTGGAGATTGTCATGACCTAAACCCACCCCAAAAAAGTTTGGCATCAGAATCGCTAGTATTCCGTGATTACCAAAGGCCTAACTGTACAAATGTAACAAACGAGGCTAGCGGAAGCTAAGATATAAGAAAGTAAAACGTCCAACAAGCTGTGAACTCACATGAGACAAAATGCATTACTATAGATATATATACATATGTATATCAAGGTATCACAAGTTTGTCAAAATACAACTAGAAGAGGGGAGACATTCCCATCAACCACAGATATAATACCAGCAACAACCGACCATAACACATGAGTGATTTCAAAAGGGTGCTCACTGGACCACCTATATACTTCAACAGATAGGAACCTCGCCATGAGGCATAAAAGGTAGCTTGACCAAAATGGAGGTGAGATTACCGCCACTATATCCCCTCCTGAACTAGATCACCTACATATATATACATATCAAAACGTGAGCTAGAGCCCAGTGAATAACAACAGTGTAAAGAGGTTCCGAATGATATCCTTACTAGAAAGAAAAACCATAAACTTAACAGATTCTTATTTCATACAGGGACATAAATGTTTACGTGGTACATCTTATAGCAAACTAGTTCAAGCGGTCTTGAAGACCGAACAGGCGGTCATGAAGATCGATAATTAGATATGATGGCCATCATAATAATAAATAGGAGTTCCATGAAATGGAACTAACAGAGATCTCAGAATAATATAAACAAAGCTAAGGATGCCACGAAATACAGTGTAAAAACATAGGAACATCATTCATTAAATATAAAGATAAGCATGTTTAGAACAGGGAAAAGATAAAGCAGAAAAGAGATACTTAAGTTAAACATATCTTTACAACAGTGTTACTCACAGCTTGGCTCCACTAAACACGTAGTTGGGACATGGCTCGTGACCTACAGAGGCATACATAAGCATAACACATTCATTCACCGTGTAACCAACTAGTTGTTCTATAACTTATGGATTAGGTTAGTCTAATTGTTCCTTATTCTTTTTAATGTCCGTGTAATGTACATGATCGTTAAATATATGCGGAAATCATGCTAACAGAGGCCCGAAAGGTGAAAAAATGAAGTAGAAAACTGACACTGGGTTTGCAGACAGCCACACATGCGATCCCTTGGCCATATGTACGGACTTCACCGCATGTGCACCAGATGGTGCAATTATTTTAGAATGCAAGGTGCCTCGCTTGTTTTCGCCTGCAGACTCTCCACAGACGCGGCGCCACAACTTCCGCATGTGTGGTCTTCACAGACGATGGTTCTAGGTGTTCTAGAACCAAAATTTCGCCTGCTTTTAAGCTTCAATCTTCTTACAAATTAAACCCAAATTTGCACAAAACAATGCTCAAAATTAACCAAACATGGCAAATAAACAACTTCTAAGTCCCAAACAAAAACATAACTTTGAACCAAAACCCATTTCACTAAACGAAAACAAAGAGTATGCAAATGGAAGTTTTATGTATCAAAACCCATGGAAATAGTTCCTTCAACCCAAAATCCATGTAAAATCAAGTGAGTGAGAAAGGCTATGCCATATAAGCTAAACTTTGGAGTGATTCTTGACACACACACACACATACATACACACACTACACTACTCAATTCCTAATTCAACTCAATTCCTACAATCACATGTGGGAATTAACTTAATCTCTTGGCTTTAGAGAAGAATTTTTCACCTTTTAGGGTTGAGTTAGTGAAGTTGCTCCTCAGCTATCTCTTTTTCCCTTTTTTTTCTTCTCTTTGTTCTCTAAGACTCTAGAATTCTCTCTCTTTCCTTTCGTGTGTAGCTCAACTTTTTCGCCTTTGGAAGTTCGAATAATCCCTACAGCTTTGACTCATGTTCTAAATCTAATCTCACAAGTGCAATGTGAAATTGATAAACACCAAAGAGTCCAAATCTGGCAAATCGTTTGGCAAATCGAATTTTAATCAAAAATGCCAAAATTGGACTGCTTTTGGATACGTAGTCGCCACCTAAATATTTTATTTTAGGAAAATTTAGGAAACCCATGACTCGTGCCAAAGGCCACATGTTCATTATCACCAAGATTGTCTCACGGGAACTTAGGTACGAGAGGGAAGGTCATGAATACATTTGAGCACCCTCGCCGATCGATCAAAGATCGACCTCTACCAATCATGATATGCTCTTGTTCCAATTTATTAGGCTAGCATTACTATGTGATGCGCACACACAAGTATAGACTAACTTTGGAAGAATTGATACATCTCAGCTCATGTGTATTTTGAACGTTGTTTCGAAATATGTTCCACTTGAAAAGTAATCGATATGAACATTTACTCAAATTATTCCAATTCAAGCAACAAGTTTTCATCCACATGCATTCAAGCATTTTATCATTTAAGCAATTAGCCTCATGGCAAGCACGCTAGACATGGCATCAATGGCAATAATCACACACATGCAATATGCTAAAGCGAGTAAAGGCTTACCTCGTACTCCAAGCCAAAATGAACAAAAGAGTAAAAAAAAAATGCATGATTCCTAACTTATGCAAGATGACTAATGCAACACATGTGATATGCAATTTAAATAGGCTCGGCTACTAAACATGGCATGTGAAATAATTTGATAACATGCGATCTAAGCACGTATTCAAAGAAGTATTGAAACGACAATGCAGTTAGAATGATGAACCGAGCCCCGGTGCATGCAATACAAATGGATGCAAACATGAAGTATGCTAATCGAAACATGATGTCCCTAAACTAACCATCGTAAGCTAGTAAATAAAAGGGAGAAAGACATGGGGTTGGAAGACATACACATTATTACATTGCGCTTTCACGAAGGAGAGTCTGAATGAATAAACTAAGCTAATTAACTAACTAATTAAGACTAAGCTAATTATTAAAAAACAAATGAAATTAGCTAACCTACTTAACTAATTATTACAACACTTGAATTAACTAACTATTCTAGTTTACTAACTAATTAAATAATTACAACACAAGTGCAATTAAAATAAGTAATTAAACTAAACAACTAACTACTCTGCCTCGGGAAACGAAGAATGTTCATGCGCATGCTCAGTTTCCACCTAAAAACGCCACCGTTTAGCTTTCGGAGAGCCTCAAGGTAACAATAGAACACTAACATCAAGCTACTCACTCGCTTCTGCCAAATGAACATACTACTGAAATTTTGCACCAGTGGCCGGCCGGCCGGCTAGTGATGAGGGCTGCCGGCCACCAGTGATTGCCGACCAGCCATCAAAGGTGGGGTGCCAGCTGCCTGTCGGCCATGTAAAGAGGCTTGTTGGTCAGAGACGTTCAACGTCATGGCTCCCCGCGCGAAGGCGCGAAATCGTTTTGTTCTTAAGCTACTACAGTTCGGACTCAATGTCACGGTTCTAAATCTAATCTTGCAAAGTGCAATGCAAGACCGATAAATCACCAAAGAGTTCAAATCCGGCAAATCGTTTTGGAAAGCTGATTTTTATAAAGAAGTGCCAAACATGGACTGCTTTGCCAGATACAGAGTCGCCACCTAAATGTTTTATTTTGGGAAATTTAGGAAACCCTGACTCGTGCCTAAGGCCACGTGTCCGTCATCACCAAATTTGCCTCCGCTCGAACTTGGGTACGAGAGGGGAAGGTCATGCAATGAGCACCCCCGCTTGCCCGATCTAAAGATCGGCCTTTACAAACATGATATTTTGTTTTTGAAAGACATGTGTTCTTATTTCGATTTATTAATCTATCATTACTACGTGATGTGCACACCATACAAGTATAGACTAAATCGCCTAAGTTGGAACAAAACATCTCATGTTTGTTTGTTTGAAAATGGTTTGGAGGTGCTACTCGCAAGTAGGCTAAGATGTGGATTTGCCACCCTCGAGTGGGCTTAGAAAACATGATTTTGCCACCTCAAGTGGGTTTAAAACTCGCATTTCGATGAATTGTTCCAATTCAAGCAATCCAACTTTCATCCACAGGCATTCATTCAATGAAACACTTAAGCAGTTAGCCTCATGGCAAGCATGCTATCATGGCAACACTCACACTTATGCAAGATGCTAAAGCATAAACACTTACAGTGTACTCCGAGCCAAAACAGAGAACTAGTTAGAAATCATGCATGATCCTAGTTTATGTTAAGATGGCTAATGCAACACATGCAAAATGCAACTAGAAATAGGCTCGGCTATTCTAAGATGGCATATGAGATACAACTTGATAACATGCTATTGAACATGTATTCAAGTAAATATATTGAAATACAATGCGGTTTGTATGATGAGCCGAGCCCGATGCATGAAAGACAAATGAATGATGCATGCATGTGAAGTATAAGGATGCTAATTGAAATATGTCCTAAAACTAACCATCAAACAACTGATAAGTAAAAGGGAGAAAGACGTGGGGTTGGAAGACATTCACACACTCACGCACACTTACTACAAAATTCTCCCTTTCGACGGAGGGTCCGAATGAGTACACTAAGCTAGCTACGCTAAGCTAAGCAACTAATCTAATTATCTAATTAGACTAATTATTACATAATCAAATTGAATAACTAGCTAACACTAAGCTAATTATTACAACACGTTAACTAATTAACAAATTAACTAGTTTAATTACAAATTCAAAAGCTAACTAATCAAGTAAAGCTAATTACAAATTACAAAGCCTCAGCTCAGTTCTAAGAGTTCGAAGATGCATGCTTGATCGCCTCGCTCGGAAATCCATTACCATTCCTTAGGTTGCCTCTGTTTGCACTGTTTTAGACTTCTGAAAATTGTGCCAATCTCCAAAACACTTTTGATCCACCTCATGGACATGCTAAGAGGTCATCGGCCAAGAGGTATGGCCATCAGCCAAAGGATAACGGTCATCGACCAATTTTGAGGCTATCGGCCAATTATTGATAGCTGATCGGCACACTAGATAGCCGATTGGCCATGTCTTCCTGTAAACTCTCCTTTTTGCTGCAACAGAGCACAAACAGAGGCATGACAATGTATTTGCAAGAAAATGTGTGTGTAACTACACCCCTTATCATATCTAAGGCTCAACGGTGTGTAGTGCTCGGCTCTCAAGCCATCAATCACGCATTTCGATACATGATGGCCAAAGAGGCCGAGTTTCACAAATCAATGCCTGATGAATGCACAAAAATACATAAATGCCATAACCCCTATCATGCATGATCAAGAGGGTCGGCGACCGAGAATTGAGGCATATTTCATCACTTCAAGTATGAAATGCCCCTCGTTTCTCGTGTTTGGCTTAACACCCAAACCAAACACAATGCAATGCATGCATAACTTAACAAAGCTAATGGCATGCAAACAACGTAATGCAACATGAGCATGCATGCACCATGCAATGCAACTCAAGCATGCAACAACAATACAATGGAACAAGCATGCAACAACATGCTACAACATGCAAATTATAATGTCATGCAACAATATGCAAACAACAATGCAATGGCAATGGACCATGTAATGCAACACTTAGTGGACTTAAACCGCACATGGACAGACCTAAGAGGGTCCAAACAAAGGGCCAAAAGGATGAAACAATGGCATAAAAAAATAAGAAAATGCATGCACATGCATTGGTCTATCAATTACGATAAGAACACAACTCTCGAAGGTGCTCAAAGAGTAGAAAATGTGGAAGTGTAATAACACTATAAACTCTGAAATCATGCATGGAATGATGCCAAATCAACCAAACAATACGAGTATGGCATGCAAGAGGGCTCAAAGCTTGAAGCTAGCATAGGCACTTGCACTATAACTATGCAATACATGAAGCATATGGCCAAGGCTACCCAAAATGGTCCTAGAGCATACCAAAATGATGCTAAAACATGCATGGAGCAAAGCCAAAACAAGCCAACATGAAGGGCATAAGGCATGAAGTATGCAAGGCCAACAAAGGATTGCATTACACCCAACAAAACCAATCATGAGATGGCTACACCAACAAAAATCAGAGCTATATTATGGCAAAACAAGACCAAAAATACACTAAAATGATAGCCCAAAGGCCTAAGCATGGTAGCATGCATAATAACCCATTCTTAAGGCATGAAACACCAACTCTTCAAAGCATTGAAAGAGTGACAAATGTAAGTGTATGACAACACTACATGTATTGAAATCACATTTCCAATGATGCCAAATCATGAAAGTAGTCCAAGTAATTCATGCTAGTGGCTTGAAAACTCAAAGCTAACAAGCTAGAATGCACTATGGCTATACAAAGTGTGGCATGCATGACCAAAACAACACAAATTAGAGCTTAAGGCCCTGCTTATAAGTGCCCTTTAGCCAAAAAGCCAAAAAGTTACTAAAAAAATTAAAAAGCCAACAACCCATACCAAAAAGTCAAAGATTCCCTTTTCTCTTTACTTTTTGCATATCTTTCATATCTTTTCGTAATAAGCCAAAAAGTCATCCCAAACATACTAGTTTTTTTACATCACATTTTAGCCAAAAAGCCAAAAAGTTACTAAAAAAGTCTGTTCCCAAATGAGGCTTAAGCATGGTAAAACAAGGCTAAAAGCTTCTTGGAGTTGAGCCAAAACATGCAAGAATGATGGTCCAAACATATGATGCATGTTATGCTAGAATGCAAGATTGCACTACAAGTATGTGAAGCATGCAAGATGCTATCAAACCAACCTACAATAGAGTTGAGGCATGCTAAAATAACACCAAAAACTTGTTGAAATGGAACCAAAATATGCTAGACAAACATGCTACTTTGATGAGCCATCTATACAAGCATACAAGACACAAGGAGAGGGGATGACCCTCTCCTATTTAAGACCTCAAAATACACTTTCCACCACTGAAATTCCTTTGGAATTCAGCGATAGAAAGGTTATGCAAAGAGAAAAACAAGAGCCTAAAGGGGTGGCCCAAAACAAGGCAAAACAAGGCATTCAAGGGAGTAGATCACCCCCAACACCCCCAACACCAACAAGACCTTAAACAATCATTTCAAACACAGAAAATGAAGCTTTTTACAGTTAAGAGTTAAGCCAAAATAAGCATGCGAATAAGGCCAAGTAAGCAATGAAGACAAAGCTTAAAAGAGTGTTAGAGACTCACCTTTGTAGAACACCTTCAAAGAGGCAACTCCAGCAACTTTCTGAGCCAAAAACCAAACTTTGAGTTCAAACAAAAACCTCAAATACCTCAACAACAAGAGTATGGTGTTTTAGTAGGTGCTTTAGTGCAAAAGTATGAAGAAATTACACTTTTGAGCACAAATAAGTGCAAATATAGAGAGAGAGAGAGAAGAATATATAGAGAGATACAAATAACTTCTATCTCAATTTTTCAAAACCTCTGGAAAGGGAGAGGGGTCTCCCTTCTTATAGAAATTCAATTCCAAAGCTTGTTAAGCAAGCTAAGGACTTGAATCAATCCCTCCATACACGTGTATGGAGGATGAAAACTGTGCTCACCAGCTGTCACAGCTGGCATGAAAATATCTGAAAAAGCAGATAGAAAGGTCTCGGCCAGAAAATATGGCTGATCGACCAAAAAGAGTGCCGATCGGCCAAAAAGAGTAACGATCGACCACCACTTATGGCCGATGGCAAGGAAACAAGACCAATAAGCACATGGCTTGGCCGATGGGCTGTAGGGATGGCCAACAAGCCACCCTATTCCCTTAGAAACAAAACCATAGGTCCTTGGTCCACAACCAACCACAAAATAGACACGTTAAGAGATCCTAAGGCAAGGCGCGCGGCCGAGACCTTTGGGAACTCAAAACGAACACGAGCATGGATGATCATCGAGTGTTCAAACGATGACGTCCAAGTCTTGAGGACAGTCAAAAATGAGGTGTCTACAGTTGCCCCTCTTTGATAGAACTCGAAAGTCATAAGATGAAGGGAGTGAATGTCAAAGGCCAGAGACGACCCATTTTTGACAAGGCCGAAGACTTAGACAAGCATACAAGATAACAAAGAGATGCGCCCGCAGGGAAGGGCAAGATGCAAATGACATGCACGATGCCGAACATAACTTATGATCATGCAAAGAGAGCTATAATGAAGCATTCATGCAAAACAAATACAACAATTTAAGCAAGCGAATAAGAAAGAATAGTCCCACACCTTCCAACAGAAAGGATGTAAGAAAATTATGCAATTCTCACTGCGTCTCACGTGGAGAAGACTAAAAGCATCTACTGAGGATACCCGGAGTTTAAAACACAACATCTCTCAGCGTATCACATGCAGGAGAGAAAAGGACTGTGCAAGAAAGCGCAGTCATCCAAACGCGTGCCAAATACGATAGGAGAGAGATACGTCCAAACGCGTGCCAAACACGAGTGGAGAAGGGTAGCAGTCAAACTGAACCGGGACTTCTCTTGAATGAACCATACATACAATATCGTCTGGTTTCACCAACTTCAAATGAACCATACATACAACATCGTGCCTGCAAAAGAAAGAAATTCAACAAGTACAATATAGTGGAAACACATGTTCAATCGTTAGATCAAGATATTATTTCAATATGAGATAAACGCATGCATATACAATGCGAGTGAGAAGGTGCATAGTATTGCAAGTGAAAAGATGCATGACAATGCAACTAGAACGAGCATAACAATGCAAGTAAAACATGCACGACAACGCAAGCAAGGGGTGCATAACAATGTAAGTAAAGCATGCGCGACAATGCAAGCAACGTGCATAACAATGCAAGGACAAGCATGCGCGACAACGCAAGCAACGTGCATAACAATGCAAGGAAAAGCGTGCTAGACAACGCAAGCAACGTGCATAACAATGCAAGGAAAACATGCGCGACAATGCAAGCAATGTGCATAACAATGCAAGGAAAAACATGCGCTACAACGCAAGCAATGTGCATAACAATGCAAGGAAAAGCATGCGCGACAACGCAAGCAATGTGCATAACAATGCAAGGAAAACGTGCGCGACAATGCAAGCAATGTGCATAACAATGCAAGGAAAAGCATGAGCGACAATGCATATAGTGTGTGCATAATAATGCAAGGAAAAACATGCGCGACAACGCAAGCAATGTGCATAATAATGCAAGGAAAAACATGCGCGACAATGCAAGCAATGTGCATAATAATGCAAGGAAAAACATGCGCGACAACGCAAGTAATGTGCATAACAATGCAAGGAAAAACATGCGCGGCAACACATATAGTGTGTGCATAACAATGCGACAACAAAGAGAGGCACATGTTCAACGTAAGCATGGTAAAGGCATGTTATTTGTGATGTTGAGATGCAACTTCAAAACAAGATGAGGCATGCTCAATGTAAGAGTGAAAAGGCATATAAGAAACGCGCGTCATACAAATATGACAAAACACTCGTAAGGCAAGATATTCAATAGCAATTCTTGAGCAATTATCAAATCTTGCTGTGATACCCCTGTTCTGTATTATGTTAAATGGTCCCTAATACATATGTGATTATATGTTTTGATATGATTTTGTATGCCATTATGTGAATATATGTGATTTGGAATTCTATTTGTTTACCGTAGGAATACCTGTTTGAATAATCTGCCTTGGAAATTAAATTGAGAGCCTTATCGGCCACGGAACCCGAAATTGATTACGTCATTGTGATTGGCATAATTTTTTTAGAGCCTATGGTGAAATTTAATTAGAAATTGATTCCGGACCAGATTATGCTGATTAAATTAATAAATTAGTGCCCAATTACCCTATATTAAAATATTGTGACTTAATGGGGCCTTATTATATTCAATTCCCTTTTTGGTTCACCTTGGCTAATTCTAACAAAAGAAAAGAGAGAAAGGGAGTCGGCTAGAGAGAGGGAAAAGAGGAGAGTTGGGTGTTTGGCTCCAATTTGTGTAGGATTGGAGGATTAAACTCAAGAAATTGCTATAGTTTGGAAGATTGAGCCTCTAGGTGAGCATTTGATTCTTGAATTCATGAGTTTAATGTGTAATCTTGTGTTTTCAAGGGTTATTTGTGACCAAGAGCATGATTTGAATTAATTTTGTTAAAATTGAGGCTTGATATGTGTATGCATGTAATGAACTCCCATGGAATCATAAATCTAGCATGTAATTTATAAAATTATGAAAGATTGGTAGTGTAATCCCACATGCAAGCATGTCTTTGTCAAATTTTATGGGAATGGGCACTAATTGCATTATTTGAAGGGAATATGAAGTCAAAAAGGGGCATGCATGTACAAATCATGGGAGTATAAGTCTTGAATGTTTGAATTTGACCATATTGGAGATGAGTTGTAATATTTTGCCCCATGCATGCAAATAAATCATGAAATTGAGCTTCAAAATATTGTAATTCAGTGTTTGTACCATGTTAGTGCACATATATATGAATTTTGGGTCCAAATCATGCATTTGGGGCCTTTGGATTTGAAGTTGAAGCTCAAGAACATGTTCTGGATTTTCCAGAAATTTGAGGTCCGCTCGAGCAGGGAAAGTACCGCTCGAGCGTAAATTTCGTGCTCCCAGCACTCTTTGCAGAGTTGGTGTTCGCTCGAGCGGGGAGCTTTTGTAGATAGGCCTTCCACTCGAGCGCCCAATTTCACGTTCGAGCGTAATTTTCATGCAACCAGTACTTTTGCAGACCTTAAGGGTCCGCTTGAACGGGGGAGTCCACGCCGGCGGGACCCTATTTTCAAGTTTTGTTCATGCGTCGTGTTTCGTTTTCCGTTCTCTTTCACTCATAAGCACCCTTAGACATATGTTAAGCATTGTAAATGAGTTAATGAGATAAGAATAAAGCCTAAAGAGGAATATGCGAATTAAAGAACGGATTGAACTATTAGTGACCCTTTTGTGTTCATGAAATGTGTAGGGTCAAGCTCGTGGCAAATCCACAAGCCGATCACTGTGAGTAATATCAATATTCGAATGCATGTGAATGTCCAATTGTTTATTCCCTTATAAGCTTAATGAGTTGCTAATTGGGATTGTGGACAAAAGTCTGACATGAATAAACGAATGGACCGAAGGTCATTTGGATGAACATAAATGGACCAAAGGTCGTTTTGATAGACATAAACGGACCAAAGGTCGTTTTGATAGAATTGAATGGATCGAAGGTCATTTTGATAGAAATGAACAGACTGAAGGTCGTTTTGACTTATATGAATGGACCAAAGGTCATTTTGACTTATATGAATGGACCGAAGGTCGTTTTGACATGAATGAGTGGGCCGAAGGCCGTTTTGACATAAATGATCGGGCCGAAGGCCGTTTTGACATAAATGAGTGGGCCAAAGGCCGTTCTGACATGAATGGAAATTTGAATGGGCCAAAGCCCAGAATGTTGAAACTACAAGTCACTTAATTTGAAATTCGTATAGTTATGTATCGGTTAAGTAGAAATATGAATTGGGCCCAAGGCCGTTTGGAATATGTTGTTCTACATTGTTATGTAATTTCTATATTTGATATTATTCACTGGGCTATCGCTCACGCTCATTCATGTGGTTGTAGGTGAGCCAAGAGAAGTCCAAACTCAGCCCCAATGAAGTCCGTCAGGAACAACAAAGGTTTTGGAGAGTCAACCTTGTGTCTCACGCATGAGACCCATCCTTGCCATTTGTTGTGCATTTACGTTTTGTCTTGTTGGCAAGGACCTTGTGTATATTTGTATATAGTCTGTTATAGGTTGACTCAGTTTAGATGATCATGTCTGTAAAGAAGTTTATGCTTCTGTACTTTTGATGTGGGTTATTGACGTATATGAGTATGATTTGTTTTGATGTGCATATAAACACGGCTCTATGGACAAAGTTTTAAAATTTTGCATCCGTTTGGCCCCTTTACTCTGATGTGTTATGTCTGTTTTGGTCTGAGGCCATAGGTAATCACAAGATTACTGGCCGGTTATGTCCTTAACCCATAGGGGCGGGTTCGGGTCATGACAGAGTGGTATCAGAGCACGAGTTAATAACTCACACACTTCTCCAAAAGAGCAATACGCATCTAGATAAGATCTAGGATGCATTCATGTGGTAAATATGAATTTGGAGGCATTGATTATATGCTTAAATGTTTTGATATGAACAATTATCTGTTGTAAGTTGTGAACTACTTGCATTGCAAATTACCTGAATATGTATGCTCCTTGTTACATGCATACTTGTGTATATCCTGTATAAAGTATAATGCAAGTTTAATCAGATGGTGAGAACCAGAGGAGATGAAATAGAAGAATCCTCAACTGCCAGAATGGACAGAATGGAAAGACTGATACAGGAAATGGCAGAAGCTTTGAGACAGCAACAGGAGTGGCAACAACAGTGGCAGCAACCACACCCGCCACCTCCACCTCCGGCACCACCTGTGCCAGACCATCAAAATGATGACCGAATAATAGCTCTCACCAAGGAATTCAAGAAAATGAAACCACCACAGTTCCACGGGGGATTAGATCCGTTGAAAGCCGAAGCGTGGGTCCTCGGCATTGAGAAATTATTTGAAGTGTTTCCCTGGTCAGAGACTCAGAAAGTGCTTCTAGCTACTTTTATGCTAGAAGATGAAGCAAGAAGATGGTGGATGTTGATGCGAGAAAATCATAAAGATGTTGACTGGGTAAAGTTTCTGGAAATATTCTATGACAAATACTTCCCGCAATGTGTACGGGATAGGAAAGTAGCAGAGTTCATGGAATTAAAACAAGATAGCATGACAGTGGCTGAGTATGAGGCCAAGTTCACTGAGTTGGCAAGGTTTGTGCCATACGTGATTGACACCGATTATAAGAAGGCAGGACACTTTGAAGGTGGATTCCGCAGTGACATCCTAGAGAGGGTAAATGTTCTAAAGTTGGAAACCTACATTGGGGTGCTTGACAGGGCCATCATATCAGAGGCTAATATAGCTAGACAAGCTAAGCCAATAACAGAATGGAAAGGCAATAAAAGACAAGGCTTCTTTTCGAATAAGAAATTTCTAAAAAAGCAAAACACGGGCTCCTCAACTACTTCAAGTTCTTCCCAAGACACAGCTCCCATGTGCAACATTTGTAGCAAAAGGCACCGTGGAGTCTGTTAACGTGCATCAGGAGCCTATTTCAAGTATGAAAACAAGGGCATATAGCCCAAGAGTGTAATCAGAATGGTGGAAGGATAGCAGCTAGTTCAACTACATCAGTTCCAAAGCCGGGAAATACTTTGAGATCTGCTACTACTGGGGATACAGTGAGATATGGAGTGTTTTTGCACTTGTTCCGGGTGATACACGGAATGCCAATGCCGTTGTCTCAGGTACTATTTCAATATGTAATCAGGATGCCTTTGTATTAATTGACTCTGGATCAACACACTCATTTGTGACATATACATTTGCATCTAGACTAAATAGACCCCTAGAGTTATTACCATATTTGTTATGTGTGTCTGTTCCATCGGGGGAATCTGTGTTATGTGACTACATATATATATCGGTTTTGTGACATGTGTATCGAGGATGCCACCCTATATGTAGATTTGTTGCCCTTGAACTTTAGACATTTCGATGTAATTTTGGGCATGGATTGGTTGACCAAATATTGTGCCACCATAGATTGTGTGACAAAGAGGGTTGTGTTTAAACCCCCAGAACAGAGAGAGATTGTGTTTGTGGGAAATGGGGTAGTGCCTCCACCATATTTGATATCTGCAATGAAAGCATGTAAACTGATCAAGAAAGGGTGCCAAGGTTATTTGTGCTATGTGCTATCTGAACAATCTGAGAATGTTGAATTAAACAATATTCCTATTGTTAGAGAATTTCCGGATGTGTTTCCGAACGAATCACCAGGGGAATTAGTCGATAGGGAGATAGAGTTTACTATTGAGACTGTGCCAGGCACCCAGCCTATTTCTAAAACTCCCTATAGAATGGCTACTGCTGAAATGAAGGAGTTGAAAGAACAATTGCAAGATCTGCTTGATAAGGGGTTCATCCGACCTAGCACTTCGCTTTGGGGTGCACCAGTACTATTTGTGAAAAAGAAGGATGGTACCTTGCATCTGTGCATCAACTATCGGGAATTGAATAAGGTAATACTAAAGAACAAATACCCCCTACGCCGTATTGATGATTTATTTGACCAGTTGCAAGGATCACAGGTGTTTTCTAAGATTGATTTGAGATCCGGGTATCACTAGCTGAAGGTTAAGGCATAGGATGTTAAGAAAACCGCATTCAGAACGAGGTATGGTCATTTTGAGTTTCTTGTCATGCCATTTGGAGTGACTAATGCCCCGGCAGCATTTATGGACTTGATGAATAGAATTTTTAAAACCTACCTTGGTGAGTTTGTCGTAGTCTTCATCAATGATATTTTGATATATTCCAAAAATAGACTTGAACATGAACATCACTTGAGAACTGTTTTACAAATACTTAGGGAAAGAAAATTATTTGCTAAACTAAAGAAATGTGAGTTTTGGTTGGATGAGGTTGTTTTCTTAGGGCATGTGATCAACAAGGAAGGAATTTCATGGACCAGAGAAAATAGAGGCAATTGTGAATTGGCCTACAATCGACTAATGTGACAGTTCGCAGCTTTATGGGCTTAACTGGGTACTACAGGAGGCTTGTGAAGGATTTTTCGAAATTAGTCGTGCCTCTTACCCAATTGACACGTAAAGGACAACCATTTGAGTGGAACGAAGAAAGAGAATCAACCTTTCATGAATTGAAGACGAGATTGACCACGGCACCAATTTTGACATTACCTTCAGGTACGGAGAATTTTGTGATTTTCAGTGATGCATCATATAAGGGTTTGGTTATGTGTTAGTGAAGGACGGAAAGGTTATTGCCTACGCTTCCCGGTAATTAAGGCCACACGAGAAGAATTATCCAACACATGACCTGGAACTAGCCACAGTTGTTTTTGCTTTGAAAATCTGGCGGCATTATTTGTATGGGGCAAAGTGTGAAGTCTACATGGATCATAAGAGCCTGAAATACTTCTTTACGCAGAAAGAGTTGAATATGCGTCAGAGAAGATGGCTGGAATTGATAAAAGATTACGACCTAGAAATTCAGTATCACCCTGGGAAAGCTAATATAGTGGCTGATGTCTTGAGCAGAAAATCAACAGGGGGTATGGCTTGTTTGCTTACCGAACAAAGGGAGATTTTACAAGACTTTGAGAAGTTTGAAATTGAAGTGGTGATGTGTGAACAGGGCGGATTGATAGCCGCTATTGCAGCCGAGCCAGCAATTGTTGATGAAATCAAGTAGAAATAGAAAGAGGATGAGTTCCTTAGAAAGGTAATTGATGAATTTGAGACAAGTCCAAAAGTAGAATTTAGCATTGCAAATGAAATGTTGAAATTTCGTAACAGAATATGTGTCCCTGATATCCCGGAACTAAAGAAGAGGGTCTTAGATGAAGCCCACAGATCTGTATTTGCTATGCACCTCGGCAACAATAAAATGTAACGGGATTTGAAACAGACCTATTGGTGGCCTAAAATGAAGAAAGAGATTGCAGAGTATGTGTCCAAGTGCCTTTAGTGTCAGCAAGTTAAGGGTGAACATCAGAAACCAGGTGGTCTACTTCAACCTTTCCCTATTCCCGAGTGGAAGTGGGAACATGTGACCACGGATTTCGTCGTTGGCCTACCTCGGACTCCTCGAGGTATGGATTCTATTTGGGTTGTAGTTCATAGGCTGACTAAATCTGCACATTTTCTGCCTATCAAAACTACATTTACTGCTTATAGATTGGCTACTATTTATGTTGATGAAATTGTTCGGTTACACGGAGTTCCGGTATCTATTGTGTCGGATAGAGATCTGAAATTTGTATCGAGATTGTGGAAGAGTTTGAAGGAAGCTTTGGGAACAGAACTAAGATTTAGTACTGCATTCCACCCACAGACAGATGGGCAGTTAGAACGAACGATACAAACCTTGGAAGATATGCTTCGCATGTGTGCTTTGGATTTTCAGGGGAGTTGGGAAGATTATTTGCCACTTGTAGAATTCGCTTATAATAACAGCTTCCACTCCAGCATTAGTATGGCACCATACGAGGCTTTGTATGGTAGAGTTGTAGATCACCTATTTGTTGAACAGAGGTCGGGGATAGAGCTTTACTCGGGCCAGAAATTGTGCAGGACACTTCTGAAAAGATCAAAACTATTCGGCAAAGGCTCAAAACAGCTCAAGACTGACAGAAGAATTATGCAGACGTTCGGAGAAGACCTCTCGAGTATGAGGTTGGTGACCATGTGTTCATCCGTGTTTCTTCGATGAAAGGCCAAGTCAGATTTGGGAAAAATAGCAACTTGTCGCCCCGTTATATTGGGCCATTTCAGATTTAGAGAGGCTTGGTCCGGTTGCCTACAGAGTTGCCTTGCCACCGGGATTCGAGCAAATCCATAATGCGTTTCATGTGTCGATGTTGAGGGGTTACCTCCGAGACCTGTTGCTTGTGATTGATTATCACCGGGTTACTATTGATGAAAATATGGAATATGCTGAATGGTCGGTAAGAATTGTTGACCGACAAGTGAAAGAATTGAGAAATAAATCCATCCCAATGGTGAAAGTGGAATTGAAGGAACACTATGGGACGGATGCCACGTGGGAAAAAGAGGAGGAAATGCGACTACGCTATCCACATTTGTTTCCCGACGAAGGTAAATTAAGTTTGGAGGACCAAACTTCCTAAAGGGGGGAAGACTGTGATACCTATGTTCTGTATTATGTTAATTAGTCCCTAATACGTATGTGATTATATGTTTTGATATTATTTTGTATGCCATTATGTGAATGTATGTGATTTGGAATTCTATCTGTTCACTGTAGGAATACCTGTTTGAATAATCTGCCTTGGAAATTAAATTGAGGGCCTTATCGGCCACGGAACCCGAAACTGATTACGTCATTGTGATTGGCATAATTTTTTTAGAGCCTACGGTGAAATTTAATTAGAAATTGATTCCGGACCAGATTAAGCTGATTAAATTAATAAATTAGTGCCCAATTACCCTATATTAAAATATTGTGACTTAGTGGGGCCTTATTATATTCAATTCCCTCTTTGGTTCACCTTGGCTGATTCTAACAAAAGAAAAGGGAGAGAGGGAGTCGGCTAGAGAGAGGGAAAAGAGGAGAGTTGGGTGTTTGGCTCCAATTTGTGTAGGATTGGAGGATTAAACTCAAGAAATTGCTATAGTTTGGAAGATTAAGCCTCTAGGTGAGCATTTGATTCTTGAATTCATGAGTTTAATGTGTAATCCTGTGTGTTCAAGGGTTATTTGTGACCAAGAGCATGATTTGAATTAATCTTGTTGAAATTGAGGCTTGATATGTGCATGCATGTAACGAACTCCCATGGAATCATAAATCTAGCATGTAATTTGTAAAATTGTGAAAGACTGGTAGTGTAATCCCACATGCAAGCATGTCTTTGTCAAATTTTATGGGAATGGGCACTAATTGCATTATTTGAAGGGAATATGAAGTCACAAAGGGCATGCATGTACAAATCATAGGAGTATAAGTCTTGAACGTTTGAATTTGACCATATTGGAGATGAGTTGTAATATTTTGCCCCATGCATGCAAATAAATCATGAAATTGAGCTTTAAAATGTTGTAATTTAGTGTTTGTACCATGTTAGTGCACATATATATGAATTTTGGGTCAAAATCATGCATTTGGGGCCTTTGGATTTGAAGTTGAAGCTCAAGAGCATGTTCTGGATTTTTCAGAAATTTGAGGTCCGCTCGAGCGGGGAAACTGCCGCTCGAGCGTAAATTTCGTGCTCCCAGCACTTTTTGCAGAGTTGGTGTTTGCTCGAGCGGGGAGCTTTTGTAGATAGGCCTTCCGCTCGAGCGCCCAATTTCACGCTCAAGCGTAATTTTCATGCAACCAGTACTTTTGCAGACCTTAAGGGTCCGCTTGAGCGGGGGAGTCCACGCTCGAGCAAGAACCCTGTTTTCTGAAGTTTTGTTCATGCGTTCTGTGTTTTGTTTTCCGTTCTCTTTCACTCATAAGCACCCTTAGACATATGTTAAGTATTGTAAATGAGTTAATGAGATAAGAATAAAGCCTAAAGAGGAATATGCGAATTAAAAAACGGATTGAACTATTAGTGACCCTTTTGTGTTCATGAAATGTGTAGGGTCAAGCTCCAAGGCAAATCCACAAGCCGATCACTGTGAGTAATATCGATATTCGAATACATGTGAATGTCCAATTGTTTATTCCCTTATAAGCTTAATGAGTTGCTAATTGGGATTGTGGACAAAAGTCTGACATGAATAAATGAATGGACCGAAGGTCGTTTGGATGAACATAAATGGACCAAAGGTCGTTTTGATAGAATTGAATGGATTGAAGGTCGTTTTGATAGAAATGAACAGACTGAAGGTCGTTTTGACTTATATGAATGGACCAAAGGTCATTTTGACTTATATGAATGGACCGAAGGTTGTTTTGACATGAATGAGTGGGCCGAAGGCCGTTTTGACATAAATGATCGGGCCGAAGGCCGTTTTGACATAAATGAGTGGGCCAAAGGCCGTTCTGACATGAATGGAAATCTGAATGGGCCAAAGGCCAGAATGTTGAAACTACAAGTCACTCAATTTGAAATTCATATAGTTATGTGTCGGTTAAGTAGAAATATGAATTGAACCCAAGGCCATTTGGAATATGTTGTTCTACATTGTTATGTAATTTCTATATTTGATATTATTCACTGGGCTATCGCTCACACTCATTCATGTGGTTGTAGGTGAGCCAAGAGAAGTCCAAACTCAGCCCCAGTGAAGTCCGTCAGGAACAACAAAGGTTTTGGAGAGTCAACCTTGTGTCTTACGCATGAGACCCATCCTTGCCATTTGTTGTGCATTTACGTTTTGTCTTGTTGGCAAGGACCTTGTGTATATTTGTATATAGTCTGTTATGGGTTGACTCAGTTTAGATGATCCTGTCTGTAAAGAAGTTTATGCTTCTGTACTTTTGATGTGGGTTATTGACGTATATGAGTATGATTTGTTTTGATGTGCATATAAGCACGGCTCTATGGACAAAGTTTTAAAGTTTTGCTTCCGTTTGGCCCCTTTACTCTGATGTGTTATGTCTGTTTTGGTCTGAGGCCGTAGGTAATCACAAGATTACTGGCCGGTTATGTCCTTAACCCATAGGGGCAGGTTCGGGTCATGACACTTGCAATATACAAAAGGATACGAAAAAAGGATACACCCCGTGCATATCGAGTGCCGCACACGAAAGACACGGTTCGAGGCCACCACGGAGGCCGCTTAAGCTTCATAAGTGTATTTTCTTGCACTTTATTGAAAGATGAGGGTACCAATCAATAGAATTGAGCCAAACAAGGGCATTGGAGGTGCATCGACCACAAAGGAGACCTATCGGCCATCCATTGGCCATCAAAAGAGATTATCGGCCAACAATTTAGCCAATCGGCTAACAATTTGGCCGATCGGCCAAAAGTGACAGATTCGGGGCAATTTTGTCCATTTGCTTCAGGTCTTTAAATATAGGGTTCCAAACCCTATTTCCTCACTTCTCCTTAGCCGAAACTCACTCTCCTCCTCCTCTAGGGTATTTTCCTCCCTTTGATCCGTGTTTTTCTCCCATTTTAAGCCTCCCGTAACTTTTGATTCGCGAAACCCTCTTCGTTCCAAACACTTTGAACCGAACGAAACGTGATTTTGGTGCCACATTCTCGATTTCCAACACTTGGGGTTTGTTTCCCCTAAGTTAGCTTTGGTTTACGTGCCTTCTTCCGCACTTCGACCTTTTCTCCCATTTTTCACCCCTCGGGGTTGACTTTCGGTTGACTTTTTGCATTTTTTACCCACTTTCCATACCTTTGGCCATTTTCTCACTCTTCTCAAGATGGCAGACGATATTCCATGGGGTGGGACTCCTCCAAAGATGGACACGGATCTCGAGGTCATGCTCTTACCTCTTAGTGTTCGACCTTTCGACCCGACGACATACCGGCCCGCGATACATGTACTGCCTCCCGATAGCATCTGCTAGTTCAGGAGCTATGCACGAGGTGCGCCATTAGAGCTCTTGCTACGCGAGCCAGAGTCGCACCTTTCTTACCGCGCCGCTGAGGTATACTCTTCTTCTTTACTTTCTACAATGTAGATCGTATATCTTGGATAGTTGATGCTGCCCTTTATCTGATCATCACAAACACACTTGTAGATCACATCTTAGTTCACCCTGAGCACGTTCATGCATAATATCTATGTAAACTCGAACACATGCACACACACTGTATTTTCATCAATTCTGAACATATTCAAACACTGTATTTCTGACATTGCTTCGCAACTGTTTGGTCTTGAACACAAGGATATTCCCATGCCTTCCGGGGGTATGGAAATACCGTCGCCCAGGGTTGGTATATGGAGTTTCCTGATAAGGTCTGCCAGATTGTTGATGAGGCTGGCTTCGGCATTTTCTACATGGGACTCTCGCACCTCACTGCGAGTAGGCCCCTTCTAGGTGCGTTGGTGGAGAGGTGGTTGGACACCACCGATTCCTTCCACCTTTCTGTAGCGGGGGAGATGACGATGACTCCCTTCGACTTCTCCATGCTCACTGGCATCGGAGTAGGAGGTGATCCGATCCCTTTCGATACTGATATGGGCGAGTGGGATGCTGCCCAGATGTTCTTGCTTGGCGTTCGCCCACCTCTCTCCCGACCAGGGTTCGTGAGGTATTCCTGGTTCGAGGACCAGTTCAGATTACATGCGCCGACGACCCGCGAAGAGGTCGAGCAGTATGCTCGAGGGTTCATTATGTTCTTGCTGGGCGCCACCCTCTTCGCCGACCGGGCAAACATAGCTGGCCTCTATCTGTTGATCACGTTGGTGGACATGACCAGGATCCGACGCTATGATTGGGGTGGCGTAGGCCTGGCCACACTTTACGGGTACATGAGCTCTTCATCCCGCCGTAGTGGACACCTGCTAGGGGGGTACTGGCGAGCCTGGGAGGTACATTTTTCCCTTCTGCTTTACAATTCTGCTTTGCACTATCTGTACACCACACACACTGTATATACACAATCTCCTTTACACTGGCTATACATTGCACACACTGCACAAGACACTTCACACACTGCACGATACACCGTACATCATTCTCCTATTCCTGCTTTATCTATGTTCTGCTTTACTGATAAAACATACTCATTCTTACCCTGTTACACTCTGTAGTTGTGGGTGTATGCCTACTTTCCGAGGCTTGCTCCAGAGCCGAAGGTGGAGATGCCCCTCGCTGTCCCATATTCTCATCGATACGATGTGAGATACGAACGAAGGCCGTGGGAGTCTTTCCTGTTCTTCCGCAGATACTTTGACACCATTACCGTAGCAGAGGTATTTCAAACATTACAGTTTATTTAAGCTTCGCTTTACATTGTACTTGCAATAGCAGATAACCAACTATATATCCTATCATTTGTAGGTCACCTGGCAGCCCTGGGCCGCATTGCCGGATGTAGTGAGAGACCAGTACATGGGTGCTCGAGAGACTGCCCAGTTCTGGGTCTTGCTGGAGGGTCCGGTCTGCTGGGCTTGGTATTTAGGTGAGCTTCTTGCGGCAGGCCCATGGTTTACCTGAGCAGATAGTTCCGAGGCCACCTCCTACCCATATGAGGCATACAGAGAGGTACACCCTACAGGAGATAACCGATTTCACGATCAGTTAGGACACTGACTTTTTTCGAGATGAGGGCAACTACACTGTCTTCATCGAGACTTATCTCATGCGGCCTTTGGCCAGTATTCGCTGAGATAAGAGAGAGAGAGAGGCCTGCAGCTCCTGTGGGAGGAGTAGGAGCACCGAGGGCGACTCAGGCCCGCGACAGGAGTGGGTCCCGGAAGGGACGGAGAGCTGAGTGGCTAGAGCTGCCCACCACCATGACATGCCGAGGACAGGGTGGGGAGACTTATCAAATACCCATCGCTCCTCCTCCGGCTGATCATGAGCTTGTCGGAGTTCACAGCTCAACCCCAGTACGTGCTATACTTTTCATTCTGTACAGTCATTTCATTTCAATTGATATCCCGCAGAATACTAATTACTTCAACACTTTTGTAGGCTTCCATCGAGTATACTGGACAGGCTCTGGAGTTGTCAGCCTCAGTGATGGGGATGCTATAAAGGAGCATAGACTTACTAAGCATTTACGATATCCCGGTAAATTCCTTCAACCTCAGTCCCAAAATTTTGCATAATCTGTTCCATACATGATTTGATACCACATTATCAATACGGCACTTGATACACTGCACTCACATACCACTCACGGCCCTGATACACTGTAACTCACATATTGCTCACAGCATTCATACAGTACTCATATGTTGTATTCGATACCATACTCGACTTTGCATAGCATAACTGATGCATCTACTAATTTGTTTTTTTCAAGCCCCATTCCAGATACCGGCCGTAGGGGGTGCCTCAGCAGGACCATCAGTACTTGCCCGAGGAGCGGGGAGAGCAGGACGAGGGATCTCAGCACGCAGCCGCAGCAGAGCTGGGCGTACTCACTCTGGGAGTAGCTCACGGGCGCCTGCCCCAGATGATGACGAGTCTGATGCAGAGGCAGAGTCGTCTCAGGATGAGGCTGGGGATGGCTCCGGTTCAGGCTCAGACAGCGGAGCTGACGGTGGCGATCCTAGACCTTCGTCCAGGAAGAGGACGAGGACGGACTCCCGCGCTTGAGGTGACTGGCGCCGATCCAGATGCTGCTCTTCCTTTTTTGCTTTACTTTTCTTTTTACTAGTTGTTTTGCACATTGTATTGTGTCAGGCAGATTTTATTTTTCTTTAAAACTTTGTACTTTTGCAAAACAAAATATGATGGAATGAAACAGCTCTTTTTGTTGAAAAAGTGTTACATTTGTACATTCTAAGCATCGCATCGCACCGCATTACATTACATAACAATGTAAATAAGATTGAACTTTGCTTTGAAAACTAAACACTCGAATTGCATTAATCAGGTAGTGAACTGACTGACAATAAAACAACTCGATAAGAAAAACAAAGAAGTTGACATGTTAACCAAATGTAAATACAACTCGATAAACAAAAGTACAACAAATCAATAAACAAATTGAAGTAACACAGGCGTGACTTCGCAAAATCATCACCGAAAGGCATTTGAAGTGGAACAAGTCACAAGTTCTCAACATCTCCAACACATAAACAACCTAGAGAACAAAAGGGAAGGCCATCAGCCAAGGTGAGAGGCCATCGGCCACAAGAAATGACCATCAGCCATAATTACTAGCTGATTGGCTAAAAAGATGGTCGGTCGGCACTCTTTTTGGCCAATCGGCCAAAAATGACAAGAACCTCCAGAATGCTACCACCTGTCTTCCACTCAACACTTTATCTTCTACAAAAGCCCCAACTTCGTAGTTTCTCCATTTCAGCTCAGTTTTTTCACCAAATGGAAGCATTTCTCGTCCAAAATCTCACAAGTTGGATTGCCAACTTAGATGGCTTGAAAAAGCTGAATTTCCGGGGCTTCGGAATAAATGCACTATTCACGTTGAGTCGCACCCCGCTGTATTTTCCGTTCCTTCATGCCACTGTAAGTTTTGGAATCCGGTGACATACGCCTTTAGCTTTGGCGGACAAGAGATATGTCCCACTTTCGAGGACTTCCAAGCTTTAATGGAATCCGAGCGCGATGAAGAAATCTTGCCTCAATTCCGCTTTGGCTACGTCCAAGCCTTAAGACAGATGTGCGGCCTTACTTTACATGACGCTCGGTCATTGATTCACGACAGAGAGCTGGACATTCCGAGCTTGATTTGTCGTTTTTCTGATGCCGGTGACCGCGGCGATCATCATTGGCAGGGTTATTGGCGACATGCGCTTTGCTTGTGCATGTTGTCTCATTTCTTGCTTGCCCCAGGCTCCGGTACGTTTAGCACTCATTTGATTGAAGTCGCTGAGGGCTTAAAAGAGGGCAAGAGCTGCATCGCCATGACACGAGCTGAGACATTGATGGGTTTGGACGCTTTGCATCACCGGGAAACGACTAGATTCGCGGGGAGTCCACTACTACTGCAAGTAATGTTTCCCACCCTATCTCACATATATTTCTCACATCACTCGGCCCTCAGGCTCGATTTTTCTCTCAAAACCCTTTTCTCACTTTTTCTCTCAACGTACACCTCTCTATTCTTTTATCTCTCATTTTTTATCCCTTCCCAGATATGGTTGATGGATAAATTGAAGGTTGTGGACTCGTGCCCAGCATATTCAGCTCGCAGCTATTTCTTCTTACGACGCCTAGTTGATGCCCCTGATAAGGGATGATGGTGCGACTGGATGTGCAGTTTGTCCGCTACCAATGTTGCTTGGCGCTGCCCCTGGCTTAATTTACAGGCAATGAGCTACAGCATGACCCGCCAGCCTAGGATTCAGTTGATCGGCCTAACACACTGTGTCTTTTACTTCCCGTTCCGATTTCGGTGCCAGTTCGGTCATTATCAGACTTGCTCAGAGGAGGGGATAGAGTATCCGGCTGTATTTTTGGTCCGAGATGCACAGCTAGCTCGGTATGCCACAGTATGGAGGACGAGAGAGCTTCTGGCCCCCGCTCCCACTTTCAGTTGCACCCTCTCTGATGAGTGCATAGCTTGGCTTGATGAAGAGGCGCAGGTTGGGCCTACGTTGGCATCAGAGGCTTCGACCAGCTCTGGGAAGGGATACAGGAACACCTGACTATGCCTCGAATTTATTTGCTTTAGTCAATACTTTCAAGGTTTCTTTATGAATGTAATAAAAAAGCAACTTCAATTTGTATTCAAGAGTAGGAGAACTCTGTATTGAAATCAATATAATTGAAGGTTGTGGGTACTGAAAATTTTTCGTTTGGTCCAAAAATGGTCTAAGTCGTAAAAAGATTAATTTGAGCAAAATCAACTTTTATTAAAACTTTTCAAAACCATTTTCGATATGGATCAGAAATAGACACGCCTAAGATCTATCATTGAGATGCACAACCCCAGACCCCAGCAACTAGGAAGTTGCCCCTAGTCTGAATAGCATTGCACTGGAGATCACAACCGAGCTCTTGAATACAGATTAGACAAAGATTACCAACATGACCACACGGACAAAGTTGATTTGGAAGTGTTTATGGCTGGACTTCAGGAGGAAGTTGCCTACGTATCCCAAAGATGGGAATCAAGCCTTACGTAGTTTGGCTCGGGTTCACTCGTGTATTAACACTCTCCTTTTGCGCTCTAACTTTTGCCAAGGCCGCCCTTTCTGGGTTTTCAACCTTACGAGCTCAGTTTTTATAATTTCAAATTTTCCGTGCTCTAACTTTTGCCTAGGTCACCCTTTTCGGGTTTTCGGCCTAGCGAGCCACTCAGGGAAAGTGTTTCTTCAACTTGTCCGTGTTGATCGGTTGAGAGAACTCTAGGCCATCTAGGTCCATCAGAACGACAGCTCCACTCGACCAGATAGACTAGATAATGTAAGGGCCAGTCCAATTAGGTCTGAACTTGCCCCTAAGGTCGTGGATGGGAGCTCGGTTGTCTTTGAGCACAAGATCCCCCTCTTTCAAATTCCTAGACTTAACCTTCTTGTTGAAAGCCCTGGCAATTCTTCGTTCATAACCCTGAACGTGATATAGTGCTTTCAGCCTTCTTTCATCAAAGAGCATGAGTTCTTCGAACCTGCTTTGCTGCCAATCTGTCTCAGCTATCTGACACTCAGTCAGTACCCGTAATGACGGAACCTCAACTTCGATAGGCAGAACAGCCTCCATCCCATAAACCAAGGAATACGGAGTTGCCCCAGTAGAAGTTCGAATTGAAGTCCGATAGCCCCACAGAGCAAATGACAGCTTATCTGGCCAGTCTCGGTAGGTTTTCACCATCTTTTGCAGAATATGCTTGATGTTCTTGTTGGTGGCCTCAACTGCACCGTTGGTCTATGGTCGATATGTAGATGACTTATAAAAAGCCACGTTGTACTTCTCCAACAAGTCAACCACCTCCTTCTTGAAGTGGGAGCCATTATCTGAAATAATCTCGTTCGAGACCTCATAGCGACAGATGATGTTGTTCCTGATGAATTTTGCAACATGCGATGCCTTCAACACTACATAAGATTGGGCCTCAACCTACTTCGTGAAATAGTTTATCGCGACCAGAATGAACTCATGCCCATTGGACCCTTTTGGAGTGACAGCCCCAATTACATCAATCCCCCAGACTGAAAATGGCCATGGCGAAGTCATGTTGTACAGTTTCGACGGCGGAATGTTTATGCGGTTTTCATGGATCTGACATTTGTGGCATCGCCGGACAAAGCCAATACAATCCTCCTCCATGGTGGACCAGTAATAACCCTGTCTAAGGATCTTCCAGGCTAACATCACCCCGTTCATGTGCGCTCCGCACTCTCCTCCATGGATGGCCTCCATCAGGCGCTTGGATTCTTCAGCATCAACACACAGCTTATGCATCTCGAGATGGCCCCTCTTGTACAGTTTACCCCCACATACAATGAACTGAGTAGCCATTCTTCGAATTACCCTCTTATATTTGGCATTTGCCCCTGGTGGATACACTTCCTTTTCCAAGAAGTTCCAGACATCGTAATACTAGGGATTCTCATCTTGTACCTCATCTATGGCAGCAATCAGCTCGTAGGCTAGTACAAATTTTTGTTCAATGATGATCGGACGCATTCTGACTCTGAAAGGGATGTCTATCATAGAATATAGAGTTGTAAATGAATCAGCGAACCTGTTGTTCTCTCTTAACAGATGAACGAAGTTCAGTTTCTCAAACTGAGGAATCAGCACGTCCAAAGTTTGGTGATAGATTCTCATCTTTTCTTCTTTAACTTTCCAATCTCCTTTAGCTTAAGATACAACAAGGTTCGAGTCCTCAATGACATCCAACCGTTTTGCCCCTAGTTCTAGGGCGGCTTCTAGTCCGGCAATACATGCCTCATATTCTGCCTCATTGTTCGATACTCTGAACCGGAGTTTGAATGCTAAGGGTCTGCGGGAATTGTCGAGTGCTATCAGCAACACCCCTATCCCATACCCATATTGGTTTGACGCTCCGTCAAAGTACATCGTCCAAGTCTCTTCTTCGACATGCAGAATGGCCTCGTCTGGAAATAGGTACTCAACTACTTCATCCCCTTCAACTAGGTGATTGGCTAGGAACTCCGCTGCCGCTCTCTCTTTCACTGACTTGCGCGTCATGTACTTTAGATCAAATTCGGAAAGCAGAAGCAACCAACGAGCTAGCCTACCCGTAAGTGCCGGTTTCTCAAAGAGATGTTTGATGGGATCTAATCTCGAAACCAATATTACGGAGTGAGCTAATAGGTAGTGCTGCAGTTTCCTGGTAGCCCATACCAAGGCCAGAAAAGCCTTCTCTAGCGGAGTGTAGCGGGTCTCGTAATCCACTATTTTCTTACTCAGATAGTAGATACCCCTCTCCACTTTGTCCTTAGACTCTTGTGCAAGCATGCAGCCCATTGTAGTTTCAATCACTGAAAGATACAAGATCAATGGTTTTCCCAGCTCAGGCAACGACAACACAAGTGGGTTTTGTAAATATTGCTTGATTTGTTCAAAAGCTACTTGGCATCGGCCATTCCATTGGAATTTCTTTTCTTTCTTTAGGAGACCAGAAAATGGTTCACAAGTCAAGGTTAATTTCGTAATAAACCGTCTTATGAATTGCACTTTACCCAGAAAGCCTCGCACCTCTTTTTCAGTCCTCGGTGGTGGCATTTCTAAGATGGCCTTGATTTTAGAGGGATTGACCTCGATACCTCTCTGTGTGATCAAGTATCCTAGCATTTTCCCTACTGTAACACCAAATGTACACTTCTGAGGATTCAACTGCAACCGATACTCTCTGATCCATTGGAAGAATTTCTACAAGGCGGTGTAGTGGCCCTCTCTTTCCTTGGACTTGACAATCATGTCGTCCACGTACACCTCAACCTCTTTATGGATCATATCATGAAAAATCATGGTCGTAGCCTGTTGATATGTAGCTCCAGCATTCTTCAGCCCAAACGGCATCACCCTATAACAATAGGTCCCCCACGGGGTGGTAAAAGCAGTCTTCTCCCGGTCTTCGGGTGCCATCAAAATCTTATTGTAGCTTGAAAACCCATCCATGAATGAGAGCAACGCATGCCCAGTAGTGAAGTCCACTAATTCATCGATAAGCGGCAGAGGAAAGTCGTCCTTCGGACTGGCTTTGTTCAAATCCCTGAAGTCCACACATACACGAATTCTGCCGTCCTTCTTCGGTACCGGAACTATATTGGCCAACCAAGTTGGGTATTCAGATACCAGTAGGAACCCTGCATCAATTTGCTTGGTGACCTATTCTTTAATCTTGAGAGCCCAGTTTGGGCTGATCCTTCTGAGCTTCTGCTTAACAGGTCGGGCCTCTGGATCAAGAGGGATCCGGTGCTGTACAATCTCAGGATCGATTCCAGGCATGTCTTCGTAGGACCACGCAAAAACATCTTTGAAATCTTTTAATAAAGTGACTAAACGCTCGTGCTCCTCCAAAGACAACGTAGACCCAATCTGGACTAGCTGCGGGTCCTTTTCAGTACCCACATTAATTGTGGTGATTTCATCAACTAGCGGTTTTACAAACCTCTCTTGCTCTTGATCAAGCAAATATTTCAAAACTGGAGGAATTTCTTCCTCGTTATTTTCATCAAAATTTTGAAAGTCTTGATTAATGCAATAAATCAAAGGCATAGAAAAGTACTCGAAGGCCATAGCCGCACAATTCTTATTAATCACTTCCAAATCGCCTGATTCCTCTATTACAACAGACTCAAAGGAAAAAGAAAAAGACGTCCTAGACAGGACTGTGGCATCCGGGTTGTCACCCCCAAGAATATCGGACTCAGACTCAGACGGGCTGGAACCTGATTCCGACTCCACAGACTCAATGGAATCAGATTCCGGCTCACTACTGGACCCGGTGCTGCTCGATAAAAATCTCTCCTCGTACTATCAGACGAGGGAGGGTGCGATGGATACATCCAGAATGTTTGTAGATGGGCTCACAGTCGCTTCATTCCCAATCATGGACACCGAGAAGTTATCCCCCAAGCACTCATATACGATTGGAAGATCTGAAAGTAGACAAGCCAGTGCTACTCCCATTTTAATCTCTGTGCTCTCGGAAACCTCCTCCTTGCATCGCCTCACCACTGGTGGGTCTGCTCTTTCAACATCATCCTCGGACAACTGCAAGTCGAAGAAAATCTCGAACCCCAGCAAACGCCGCCTCTCTGCATTTAACCATGGCTTTGGAAAGCCGCAGAATGGAAAGTCTTTCCCCTCCCAGACAAAGTGTCCATTTAAGGTACCCTGGATAGGCCGATGCATTAACTCATAATGCTTCCCGGCCTGCTTGGCTCTGGCTCTTCCGGCCATCTCTTTGCCTTTCCTCACCCAATCATCTGTAATGCCCTTCCGGCCACTTTTCCCTAATCCCATCCCGGGGATGTGCTGGAGCTTGTTCATGAGGTACACAGACTGCGCACTGACATATAACCCCTCATCAACAGCTAGTAAGTTTTGTACAACCCGGGCCTCGACTAGGGTAAATCCCGACAAGGATACATCCTTCGCACCATGTTCAATCTCCAGAACCGGTGTAGAAACCTCTGGCGGCGGATGTATTGACGAATTTCCAAAAACAATAGCCACCCCTTTCCCGTGAGGGTACTTCAACATTTGGTGCGTGGTGGAAAAGACTGCATTCACCTGGTGCAGCCATGGCTGCCCTAGGAGTAGATTAAAGGTTGCGGGAATGTCCAAGACATGAAAGTCAATATCCTATTGTCCTGGACCAACCTGAGTCCGAATCTTCATAGTCCCTATCACCTCTCTGCTAGTATTGTCATAGGCCCTTATCACTTGGGCAGTTGGCACAAAGTCCGCAGGTTTCAACCCGATTGCATATGCCGTCCTTGACGGGCACACGTTAATGGTGGATTCCGTGTCGACAAGAACCACTGGTATCTATTTGTCTCTACACTCCATAGAGATGTAGAGTGGTTTGTAGTGATCTGAGCCCTCAGGCGGCAATTCTTTGTCGGTGAAGGTCAACGTCGGGGAAGCTCTCCCGGAAAAGCCAGTCCTACTAACTGTTCAGGCGTGGTGTCTATTGAAAGTTTGGCCTTGTCCATTGCAGAAATGACAGCTTGTTGATGAACTCTTGAGGCCATAAGCAGTCCCCAGATGGAAATGTCTGCTTGTATCTTCTCAAGCTGTTTCAGCACAGCCTCCTCTTCGAGCAGTTTGTCTTTCTGCTTCTCTGCCTCTTTGTCCTTTCCGGACGCCTCTGGTTAATCTAAGTGCGGGGGCTTGAAATACCATCCACTTCTAGTCATGTGGTCAACCTCGCCAACATACCAGGTATCATCCGGTTGGCTTTGCCCTCAATCTTCATCGATGTGGGCAAGACACAAGTTGTCGTCTTTCCACCACATGCCATCAGCAACTGACAGACACCTGTCCGGTTCCATTACAACTATTCCTGTGCCCACAGCACCTTCCGTTCCTGTGCTCGCAGCACATTCTTTCCCTATAGGGGCTTTGGCCTTCTGGCCCTCTCAGAATCTTCGATCCTTTCCTGCTCAAACTGCTTCAGTGCAGCCTGCTGTTCAGTATCTTCCGTACCCAAATTGCCCATATTCTGAGCAAAATTTTTAACACCGGTGCTCCCCGGTGATGCAAGCTGATTCTTGGCCCTTCCGGTCACTGTTAATGTCCGCGTCCCTGACGGACCCTGTTACCGAGGTCGCTCAATAACATCTCGGCTCGTCGAGCCACCCAAGTGTTTTTGTCGACCCATCCAAGTCGAACCGGTTGTGATCCGTCCCGAGTCCGCTCTTCAAAGAACTGCAGATTTGCAATGTCCTCCTCCAGATCCGCTAGGTCATCTAGCCCCTGATTAGGTCCATTCTCTCGAACCACACAAATCTTTGCCCCCATTGGCAATTCTACCCTCGGCTTGGGCTGATCCGTTTGCATGATGTAACCGCTGGAGTTGTACACGAAGCTCGCAGACCCCTCAGGCTCTGTATCATCAATCCCATTTGCGTCCATAGTTAACCCAATTCTATCTTCGATAGTCACTACCACCGTTTCTGGTTGGGTTTGGGAGATGTCCAATATGCACAAGTCAGTGTTGTCAGGAATGAACACCTTCGGCTTGGGTATGTGAGAAGGGGTGATATATATGCTTGAGTCATATGGAGTGGCTGACATTTGGACTAGATTGATGCGTTTAGGAGATGGAGCTCGGTTATGTGGTGGGAGTGGGTTGGTGGTGGCATTCGGCTTTTCCGGAGGCACGATCACCCTGTTATTGATGAGATCTTGAATCTCATGATGCAATCTAAAGCACTAGTCGGTTTCGTGACCATGTTGTTAGTGAAAGGCGCAATACATCGCCAGGTTATGGGAGAGGGAAAGCTTTTATGGTAATGGCCGCGGCTCTAGGGGCTTCAAATGCCCTTTCCTAATTAAAACCCCCAAAGCTTTGGACAGAGACATATACAACAGGGTAAAGGTTCTCTAGCCTCGGGGTGGATTCTTGGCTGTTTGTGAGCTACTTCCGGACCCACCAGTAAATGGTGTAGCTGCAAGGGTTTTGGGGGTGGTAGTGGTAACCATACCCACATCTGAAGCTCTGGTAGCTGCAGCACTGCTTGTGCCTGCATTCGTACTGCGGTTGAATGCCCTCTTGGGCTGCTCTCTCTCATGATCAATGAGGCCTTGTTTCATGGCGTCCTCGATCTACACCCCTATCTCATGTAGATCCACAAAGGTGGGAAGGGGGAGGACGATCATCTTTTGCATGAGATTGGGCTGGAGGTTGTGCACAACCATCCGTATTTGGTCTTTGTCGACTGGCTTGATGGTCATCATCGAGGCCTTGGCCTTCCACCAGGTTATGAAGTCGGAGAAGCTCTCTTTTGGCTCTTGTCTAGTTGTCTCGAGATCACAAGTTGTGACCTCAATTTGAGTATTGTAGGAGTATTGAGCCACAAAGGCCTCAGCCATCTCCTCCCAGCTCCTCTTAACAGAGTCCTCCAGTTTTGCATACCAAATAGCCGCTACACCCGGCAGGGTCCGACCAAACAGAGAAAACTTCTGTAATCTGGAGAAACCCATTGGCCTTAGTATATCCGAGAATAGCCGCAAATGCACCATAGGATCTCCAGACCCGTCGAAACGGTCTATGTGCGGCATTTTAAACCAGTTTGGCAGAGTCACAGCCGAGTCGGTGTACCCATCCTCTATATCCAGAATGGATTTCATGCCTTGAGACTTCTTGAACAGCTTTTCTAGCTTGCTCACTTTTAGCGCTGTGGAGTCCACCTTAAACTCAAACGGTGTATCCCCCAGGTTGGTCTGTGCTTTGGATAGCTGGGGTAGGATTGGGGGCAGAGCTAGCCCCGTTGGAACGTCCGTATTTTCCTGGACGTTAGTTGTCTCCCTGAGTATTGGAACTCTAGGTGGGGGAGGAGGTGGGTGCGAAGCAGATGCTCCGACTTGCTGTGGTGGTTGCTGTTGCTGAAATCTAGCAATCAGCTCCGCTTGCTGAGCCATAACCTTGGCCTGGCGCGCGGCAAATTCTGCTTGGCGGGCAGTATCCTGCTGCATGGCTTGCATACTCTCCTGGAGCTGACGCATCATCTCCTCTATTCCTGCCACATTGTGCTGATTTAACTGAACAGTTGGTATATCTATCTCTGCAGTAGACTCGGAAATGTCAGCTTGACTACTCAAGGACCATTGATCTGGCAACCACTGTACCGATACACTGCGCCTTACTGACCTCCGTCTGGTAACCGGGGGTAAAGAAAGGAACACTGCTTGTCTGTCAATTAGATCCTCAGATCGATTAAGTCTATGACCTCTAACCCAGAGTGCTCGGAGAACATCTGTCTGGTCAGAAGCAATGAGGCTAAACTACCTTGCAAAAAGATACATAAAGCATAATAAGGAAACAATGAGCAGAAAAACGGACAGCATAACAGCTTAAATAAAGACAACACACAGTTGGCAAACACAAGCTGAAAGAACTTTTCTCAACCACTTATCACTGTTCCCAAATCACTACCCCAGATCTGATACCCTTAGGTAAAACTGATTCTCCAAAATACTGATGCCCTCAGGCTTGATACCCAGACTTGTAAACTGATACATGCATTCTTGTAGAGACGCACTCTAAAAGCACATAGCAAGCAAGTGAGAGCCAAAACACCCCTATGGAGGGGTAGGGTTTCCCTGTTCTATCTTGTTAGGAGCTAGAGTTTTACTAAGCACACAGCGGTTTCAAACAACCTATAATTGGGTAAGCAACCTATCCTAGTTTGGAATGGTCACTACAGTTTCCGATATGCACTAGGTCGAATAGTCAAAAAGGGTGCCCCAGTAAAAATCGGGGTTTGTGTTCCCATCGTGGCAGAGCCCACAATCGGTCAGCCTTATGGCACGCTTCTCAAAGCAAGCCTCCAGAAAACTGTTCAGGAATAGCATACGGCAAACACAGTATCCTAGGTGCACCAATGCAAATGCAATGCAAAGAGACGCATAAGTGTAATCGAAACAAGATATCATGAGTTTGAGTCAAGTTCTCTAAATCCCCAGCAGAGTCACCAGAAACTGTAGACGTGCTCGAACGTCACGGCTCCGCGCGCGAAGGCGCGAAATCGTTTTGTTCTTAAGCTACTACAGTTCGAACTCAATGTCACGGTTCTGAATCTAAATTCGCAAAGTGCAATGCAAGACCGATAAATCACCAAAGAGTCTAAATCCAGCAAATCGTTTTGGAAAACTGATTTTTATAAAGAAATGCCAAACATGGATTGTTTTGCCAGATACAGAGTCGCCACCAAAATGTTTTATTTTGGGAAATTTAGGAAACCCTGACTCGTTTCTAAGGCCATGTGTCCGTCATCACCAAAGTTGCCTCGGCTTGGGAACTTGGGTACGAGAGGGGAAGGTCATGCAATGAGCACCCCCGCTCGCCCGATCTAAAGATTGGCCTTTACTAACATGATATTTTGTTTTTGAAATCATATGTGTTCTTATTCCGGTTTATTAATCTATCATTACTACGTGATGCGCACAACATATAAGTATAGACTAAATCGCCTAAGTTGGAACAAAACATCTCATGTTTGTTTGTTTGAAAATGGTTTGGAGGTGCTACTCACAAGTAGGCTAAGACATGGATTTGCCACCCTCGAGTGGGCTTAGAAAACATGATTTTGCCACCTCAAGAGGGCATAAAACTCGCATTTCGATGAATTGTTCCAATTCAAGCAATCCAACCTTCATCCACAGGCATTCATACAATGAAACACTTAAGCAGCTAGCCTCATGGTAAGCATGCTATCATGGCAACACTCACACTTATGCAAGATGCTAAAGCATAAACACTTACAGTGTACTCTGAGCCAAAACAGAGAACTAGTTAGAAATCATGCATGATCCTAGTTCCTGCTAAGATGGCTAATGCAACACATGCAAAATGCAACTAGAAATACGCTCGGCTATTCTAAGATGGCATATGAGATGCAACTTGATAACATGCTGTTGAACACGTATTCAAGTAAATGTATTGAAATACAATGTGATTTGTATGATGCGCCGAGCCTGGTGCACGAAAGATAGATGAATGATGCACGCGTTCGAAGAATAAGGATGCTAATTGAAATATGCCCTAAAATTAACCATCAAAAAGCTGATAAGTAAAAAGGAGAAAGACGTGGGGTTGGAAGGCATTCACACACTCACGCACACTTATTACAAAATTCGCCTTCTCGATGGAGGGTCCGAATGAGTACACTAAGCTAGCTATGCTAAGCTAAGAAACTAATCTAATTATATAATTAGACTAATTATTACATAATCAAATTGAATAACTAGCTAACACTAAGCTAATTATTACAACACGTTAACTAATTAACAAATTAACTAGTTTAATTACAAATTTGAAAGCTAACTAATCAAGGAAAGTTAATTACAAATTACAAAGCCTCAGCTCAGTTCTAAGAGTTCGAAGATGCATGCTCGATCGCTTCGCTTGGAAATCCGTTACCATGCCTCATGTTGCCTCTGTTTGCATTGTTTTAGACTTCAAAAAATTGTGCCAATCTCCAAAACACTTCTGATCCACCTCATGGAAATGCTGAGAGGTCATCGGCCAAGAGGTATGGCCATCGGCCAAAGGATAACAGTCATCAACCAATTTTGAGGCTATCGGCCAATTATTGATAGTCAATCGGCACACTAGATAGCCGATCAGCCATGTCTTCCTGCAAACTCTCCTTTTTGCTGCAACAGAGTACAAACAGAGGCATGGCAATGTATTTGCAAGAAAATGTGTGTGTAACTACACCCCTTATCATGTCTAAGGCTCAAAGGTGTGTAGTGCTCGGCTCTCAAGCCATCAATCATGCATTTCGATGGATGATGGCCAAAGAGGCTGAGTTGCACAAATGAATGCCTGATGAATGCACAAAAACACATAAATGCCTTAACCCCTATCATGTATGATCAAGAAGGTTGGTAACCGAGAATTGAGGCATGTTTCATCATTTCAAGTATGAAACGTCCCTCGTTTCTTGTGTTTGGCTTAACACCCAAACCAAACACAATGCAATGCATGCACAACTTAACAAAGCTAATGGCATGCAAACAATGTAATGCAACATGAGCATGCAAATACCATGCAATGCAACTCAAGCATGCAACAACAATACAATGGAACAAGCATGCAACAACATGCTACAACATGCAAATTATAATGTCATGCAACAATATGCAAACAACAATGCAATGGCAATGGACCATGTAATGCAACACTTAGTGGACTTAAACCGCACATGGATAGACCTAAGAGGGTCCAAAACAGTGGCCAAAAGGATGAAACAATGGCATGAAAAAAAATAAGAAAATGCATGCACATGTATTGGTCTATGAATTAAGCATAAGAACACAACTCTCGAAGGTGCTCAAAGAGTGACAAATTTGGAAGTGTAATAACAATATAAACTCTGAAATCATGCATGGAATGATGCCAAATCAACCAAACAATACGAGTATGGCATGCAAGAGGGCTCAAAGCTTGAAGCTAGCATAGGCACTTGCACTATAACTATGCAATACATGAAGCATATGGCCAAGGCTACCCAAAACGGTCCTAGAGCATACCAAAATTATGCTAAAACATGCATCGAGCAAAGCCAAAACAAGCCAACATAAAGAGCATAAGGCATGAAGTATGCAAGGCCAACAAAGGGGATTGCACTACACCCAACAAAACCAATCATGAGATGGCTGCACCAACAAAATTCAGAGCTATATTATGGAAAAACAAGACCAAAAATACACTAAAATGATAGCCTAAAGGCCTAAGCATGGTGGCATGCATAATGACCCATTCTTAAGGCATGAAACACCAACTCTTCAAAGCATTGAAAGAGTGAAAAATGTAAGTGTATGACCACACTACATGTACTAAAATCACATTTCCAATGATGCCAAATCATGAAAGTAGTCCAAGTAACGCATGCTAGTGGCTTGGAAACTCAAAGCTAAAAAGCTAGAATGCACTATGGCTATACAAAGCATAGCATGCATGGCCAAAACAACACAAATTAGAGCTTAAGCATGGTAAAACAAGGCTAAAAGCTTCTTGGAGTTGAGCCAAAACATGCAAGAATGATGGTCCAAACATATGATGCATGTTATGCTAGAATGCAAGATTGCACTACAAGTATGTGAAGCATGCAAGATGCTATCAAACCAACCTACAATAGAGTTGAGGCATGCTAAAATAACACCAAAAACTTGTTGAAATGGAACCAAAATATGCTAGACAAACATGCTACTTTGATGAGCCATCTATACAAGCATACAAGACACAAGGAGAGGATACACTTTCCACCACTGAAATTCCTTTAGAATTTAGCGGTAGAAAGGTCATGCAAAGATAAAAACAAGAGCCTAAAGGGGTGGCCCAAAACAAGGCAAAACAAGGCATTCAAGGGAGTGATCACCCCCAACACCAACAAGACCTTAAACAATCATTTCAAACACATGAAAATCAAGCTTTTTATAGTTAAGAGTTAACCCAAAATAAGCATAAAAATAAGGCCAAGTGAGCAATGAAGACAAAGCTTAAAAGAGGGTTAGAGACTCACTCTTGTAGAACACCTTCAAAGAGGCAACTCCAGCAACTTTCTGAGCCAAAAACCAAACTTTGAGTTGAAACAAAAACGTCAAATACCTCAGCAACAAGAGTATGGTGTTCTAGTAGGTGCTTTAGTGCAAAAGTATGAAGAAATTACACTTTTGAGCACAAATAAGTGCAAATATAGATATATATATATATACATAACTTCTATCTCAATTTTTCAGAACCTCTGGAAAGGGAAAGGGGTCTCCCTTCTTATAGAAATTCAATTCCTAAGCTTGTTGGGCAAGCTAAGGACTTGAATCAATCCCTCCATACACGTGTTTGGAGGATGAAAACTGTGCTCACCAGCTGTCACAACTGGCATGAAAATATCTGAAAAAGCAGACAGAAAGGTCTCGGCCAGAAAATATGACCGATCGACCAAAAAAAGTGCCAATTGGCCACCACTTATGGCCGATGGTAAGGAAACAAGGCCGACAAGCACAAGGCTTGGCCGATGGGTTGTAGGGATGGCCAACAATCCACCCTATTCCCTCAGAAACAAAACCACAGGTCCTTGGTCCACAACCAAGCACAAAATAGACACGTTGAGAGATCCTAAGGCAAGATGCGCGGCCGAGACCTTCGGGAACTCAAAACGAACACGAGCATGGATGATCATCGAGTGTTCAAACGATGACCTCCAAGTCTTGAGGATGATCAAAAATGGGGTGTCTACACTGGCCACTGCTGCCCAGTTCTCCTTTCTACAACAAAGGCCAAACAGAGCATATATAGGGTATTTCAAGGGTTATTCGACAACTCACCCCTCCTTTTCATAAATGAATCCAAGGAGTGGTGAACTTAAGCCATAAACCACCAACTCAAGCAATTTCATTGCATGATGACTTGTGAATCAAAGTGTACAATTCCAATGAATGCAACAAAAAGAGACTCTAAAGACCATCTCCCTATCATGGATGATCAAGGGAAGTGGTGACCTTGAAGCCTTGAGTCATTTCATCACTATTGAGTATGAAATGGCCGAAGTTTCATGTGTTCAATTAACGTCCGATTGAACACAATCAATTATTGTCTTGCACCATTTTTTAGTCCCAATTTTAGTTACTCATTTTAGTTTACTAACCATTCTTTAATCCATTAAGTCCAATGGTGAGTTTAAGTCCTCTAAATGGAAAGAAGGCTCAAACTAAAAGTTATTTTAGGCATGAAAGAGATATCATGCTGTTGGTAATGAACCCCCTAACGGATTAACCATTAAGCATGACATCTCAATCTCATAGTTTAAACAAACAAATTGTTTTGCACCAATTTCAAAGCAAAACAAAAGTCAAGAAAGGAGGGAGATTGCAAAGATGATTAGGTGCTGAAAATGAGTGAGAAAAGAATAAATAAATGCTGTCAACTCAAACAAGATGGTGTCTAAGGCGTAGAACACTGAACTCATGAGGATTATTACACTATAAGCATGCAAAACAAAGCTCCAATGCATCCAACAGCCCAAAACAGTGCTAAAATAATCTAAAACAAGTCCTAAAACATGTTGGAATTGAGCTAAAAATAGTTAGATTAATATGTTAAAACATCGAACAAACTAGGCTAGTAAGCAAGACACAAGGAGGGAAGGCTAACCCTTCAAAATTTGAACTTCAAAACATGATTTTGGTCATTGAAAAAGCTTTGAAAATCAGTGTTTAAAAGGTCAGAAAAAGATAGTAAAATGGTGGAAAACACAAGGACAAAGGCCTCCAAAATAACATACAAAGAAGGGCTCTCAACCCCTCTACCTTTAATGGCCCCCACACCCCAGCTTCAAATTAAAATACAGAGTTTTGACAGCCTCAAAACAATAAAAAATAGTAGGAATAATAACAAATGAAAACAAAGCTACAAACAAAGCCTTATACCTTTTGAAGAGAAGAGCAATTTCAAGCAACAAAACCAAGTAAAAGCACCCTCTAGAGCTCAAACCAAGCTCAAAAGTACCTCAGCTCAAAAATGAGAAGATTTAGTTAAGGGTGCATAGGCAAAGGTTAAGAATTATAGGCAAAAGTGTAGGAATTTGCTAAAGAGAAAGAGAGAGAGAGAGGAAAATTTTTGATCTTAAAATTTTCTAACCTTGAAACATGAGAGAGGGGGCTCCTATATATAGAAAACATAATTTCTCTACAAGGATATCCAGCCCTACACGTGGGTGTAGATGGATGCATCTGTGCAAACAACTGGCACAGCTGGCATAAAATATCTACAAAAGAAACTGGTGACCGGCCGGCCACCAGATGGATGCATCTGTGCAAATAGCTGGCACAGCTAGCATAAAATATCTACAAAAGAAACTGGTGGCCGGCAAGCCACATCAATGGCCGACAGCCTAAAAGTGATGGCCGGAAACCTCTAAAAGTGGCCGATAGGCCACCAAAAGCTGCAGGCTTGAAGAACCAAGGCTTGGTCCAAAACTGAGGCCACAAGGGTACAGGGTTTGAAAGGCTCAAAGCTGTGGCATTCCGCTGAGGACTTCGAACACTTGGAGAAAAAATACGTTCATCATCGGTTGTACATGCAAGGATGTTCAAGTCGTAAGGGCTGTAAAAAAATGGGGTGTCTACATCAGGTTATATCTCTCTCCTCCTCTCTTTCATGAATTCAATATATATAAAATATTTAATTTACTTTGGCTTAGATAAAACTAATTTACAATCACTTCAATTACATTATTTCTGACTATAACTTAAGTTAACTTAACCACACTTTAGCTAATTAAGGTGAATTAGGCTCTAACCACCTAATCCATTATTTAATTTTGCACCCTTACAATTTAATGAATCAGACAGGTCTTTTCTATAAATTAACATATCTGTCAAAAAGAACATAATGCACATAACATATGGCGCATATTTGGTACACAAATAAACATCAAATTCACATAGAAATACACAATGAAGGCAACCCACAGACTTAACAGTCAAATAAGGAGATGGGTGTTACAGAGATAGTCACAACTTCAAATTTATGTAAGGTTTTTGTTGGGACAGAAGAATGAGAAGAACAAAATTGGTTGACTTCAGGCGTATCTAAAGACACTTTCTTTAGAATGCAATTTTCCCCTACTCGATTGAGTTTGCTGATGGGTTGCAGGCAAAATCGTTCCTAGGATTCAACAAGCCTTTTGGATGAAAAACAACCACTAACAAAGTTAGTGAATTTCCTATAAAATTCTAATTAAATTGTTCTTTTTTGAGAGAGAGATTGAGAGTTTTGAAGTAAGTAAAAGTTGCTACCTACTAGAGTATATATAGACACAGAGGTGTCTGTTCAAATGGATACAACCATTCTAATAGATGTCTTTACATTCCAATAGGTACCTTTTAATTTGGTGTCTATTCAAATAAATACAAACATACCAATAGGTACCGTTTAGCTTATGACTAACACATCTATTGACAACTTTAATCTAGGCCCTCCATTTATAATTTTTAATCTAGACCACTAATTAGGCATTCTAGATTCAAAAATTAATCAAACTCAAAATAGGCACAAAAGCAATTATGCTATCAAACATGTCTCTACAATTCCCCACTTTGATAGTATAATAAGATTAAATAAATAAATAAAACATCTCACATTCGTAATAAATAAATAAATAAATAAAGATTAACCAAGAAGTCTCAAATTTTGAATTTGTGATCCATATAGTCTCATATTTTTCTTCTGATTCATTTAGTCTTTTTGGATGTGTAATGATTTATTTACTTGCCACATTGGAGTGTCATATTTGGAAAAAGTATGTTGAGGAATTTTTTTAGTATCACATCATACCCACCACGTTGGAGTGTCATATTTGGGAAAAGTACACCAATCAGTTTCTAATTTTTGTTAAATTTTTTTTTTGGAATGTCACATCATACCCGCTATGTTGTCACATTTGGGAGAAGTACACTAATGAGTTTTTAAGTTTTTTGGAGTATCACATGTAATTTTTTTGGAGTGTTACATTATACCCGTTACAATAGATTGTCACATGTTACATTTAGAAAAATTACATTAAAGTGTTTTTAGTCATCACATTTCGAAAAAGTGCATTAAAGAGTTTTTAGTTGTCACATTATACCCGCCATGTCGTCACATTTAGGAAAAATATACTACGGAGTTTTTAGTTTTTTTGGAGTGTCACATCATACCCGCCACAATGGAGTGTCACATGTTATATTTGAAAAAAGTATACTAAAGAATTTTTAGTTTTTTTAGAGTGTCATATCATACGCGCCACGTTAGAGTGTCACATTAATACCTTCCATATTAGAGCGTCACGTCATATCTATCACATTAATAAAAGTGTATAGCTGTCTACCAAAACACTACCAAAATAGAAAATAGGACCACACAGAACAACACTCTCTATTAATAGGGCTTAACAAATCAATAGAAAAAAACTTGAGAGTAATTGGAGTACTTGTTTGTGAGATGAGATTTATTAGTAAATATCCCTAGAAAAAAATATCATTATGATTACAAAAAGGTGTTGTACAACTTAAACTTCCAATTAGCACAAATACATCAAAGTTTTAAAAAGTTATTGGTGTGCTAAATAGTTAAATCAAGTACTCCTTAAAGAATAAAATCGGATATACAGTACACATAATAAAATTCCATTTTCAAGGATTTCAAAATTTCGCTCTAGCACGTAAATGGCCATGTGCTAACTCCTGGTTTCATGAACAATCCAAATAGCAAACCCAGACTCTCGTGAGAAGCTACACCACTTTTATGTTCACATAGCTGAAGTTCCAGTTGTGCCTCCATTACTAAACACTTAATACTTCATTAAGAAAGTAATTCAACCCTTTTTCATGTAATGGACGACACTGATCCTTTTCATTTCTTGAGGTGAGTGTATATAATCAATTAGTGTTCACCAAACCACTTATCAACAACTTGTTTTACCCATTAAATCCTTGACTATTGGTTTTTCTAGTTTGGGTTGGGTTACTGTCATTGGTGATCATTAGGAAAGGTTTTAGCTTCATCTTAACTGCAGTTCCCTTCACCAATTTCCTAGACAGACCTTTTGTAAAGCGGTTAGCCAAGTTTTTACTTGACTTTACATATTGAATTGTGATAACTACATCTTGTATCAATTTTCTTGCAAAGTCATGTCCTAGACTTTTGTGTCTAGACTTACCATTGTAAGTGCTACTAGAAGCTCGTGATAAGGTAGCTTCACTATTGCAATTGGAGGCATTGGATTAGGCCATAACTTGATGTCCAAAAGCAAGTATCTAATCCAATCAACCTCTTTTCTTGTTACTGCAAATGCTATGAATTTAGATTCCATAGTCGAATGGGATATACAAGTTTGTTTTTTAAATGCCCATGAGATTGCACTCCCACGAAGAAGAAATACCCATCCAGAAGTGGACTTATTATCTCCCTGACTAGTAATCCAACTAGCATCAGTATATCTCTCTAATACTTAAAAATTTATTATAAAACAACCCAAATCCCATGGTCTTTCTGAGACAACCAAAGATTCTACCGATTTCTTTCCAAAGTTCACTACTTGGATTACTTGTAAAGCGACTAATTTTGCACATAACAAAAGCTATATCTGGTTGAGTACAATGCATGAGATAGATCAAGCTTCCAATAGCACTAGCATACTCAAGTTGTACAATTACTCTACCAAAATTCTCAGTTAATTTAGCACTTGAGTCAAATAGTGTACTAAATTCTTTAAAACCAAGATGCTTAAATTTTGAGAGCATTTTGTCAATGTAGTGCTCTTGACATAAGGCATAACCTCCACTATGCCTTTTTATTTTAATTCCAAGAATAGTATAAACTTTTCCTAGGTCTTTCATTTTGAAAATAGAAGATAGAAGTATCCCTAACATGTTTGTCCCTATGACGAACATATCATCAACATACAAACATACAATCATACCATAGTCTTTGGTAAATTTAGAATATATGCATTTATCAACACTATTGTGGGTAAAACCATCAAACATAATGCATGAATCAAATTTCTTATGCCATTGTTTTCATGCTTGTTTTAAACTATACAAAGATTTATTCAATTTACATACTTTCCCCTCATTTCCAGGTGTAGACACCCCACTTTTGACTGCCCGTGAGACTCAAACGCTTGATTCGATGCACTCAATGATGAAAGTTGAATTATGAATTCGCGGCGATTTGGAATCAGTTAGACTCCCGAAATAACCTCAAGTCTTCAACATTTACTTTGTTTGAACCTGTGAGCTTTATTTTTGGACCTTTTCCTTCCGTGAGCTGAGTTTGGACCAAAAAAATAGGGGAGGTCATCAAGACTCGGCTGTGCATTGGTGATGCCCGACCGTGGCTATGAATGGCTGGCCGGCCTTCGATGGTATTAAACACTGTTTTGGGCAGGAGGCAACCAGTTGTCCATTTTTGAAGATATTTGCCACCTCCTGAGCTCGAATTCTATAAAAGGAAGGCTCTAGGATTGTTTTAAGGGTTAAACAAAATATCAAAAAGAGATATATACACATAGAGAGCCTCTCATCCTCCTTTTTCCTTGGCAATCAAGTTTTGAGCTAACCTAGCTTGTTTATCTCCACCATACACACCATACACAACCTAGTTTGATCATTCTAAGGTCTTGGTTGATCTTGAGAAAGCATAATTCAAACTAGAGAGTGCATAAGAATCAAGCTTGAAGATCCAAGAACAAGTTTGTTTCTTGAAAGGTATAAGCTTGTGTCCTTCTTTCTTGCTTTCATTTCTATCATCTACACCATCATTCTTACTATTTTGGTTGCTCTTGGACTTGTTTGGAGTGTTGAAGTTGGGTTTGGAGAGTTACCAAAAAGGTAGAGAGAACTTGCTCTGTCTACACCTTTATCCATAACTCAAACCTTCTCCTTTTCACTCTCACTTTTTGGGTTTTCAAGCTAATTTTTAGAGGCTTGAGAAGGCTAAAAACCATGTTTTGAAGCTTCAAAAATGGAGGGGATAGCCACCCCTCCTTCCCTTTGTTCACTAGCTTTGATTCTCTTCTTCATTGCTAAGCTTTTAATGCGTTATTAGCCACTGTTTTTACCCTTTTAGGGGCTTTTTTGGTGATTCCATAGCCTTTAAAATTATTTCATGCTTTGGTTAGTTCATGTGTTGTCCCACAAGTTGGCCTACATAACTTGTTGTAATGCTTTCTTTGCTTTGTTTTCATGATTAAGTGTTTCACTCTAACCAATCAATCAACCATCTATCATTTGTATTTGAGAATGATTTCAACCGATCGAGGTTGCTCAAAGCATGTAAGAATGGCCTACACTTAATGGCTTAATCTCTTAGGAGATTCATTGTCAACGGTGTAGCCTTTCTCTCATGTTTTTGAGAAATCTCTCGTTTTGACATTATTTCTTGATTAGAGGACCTAACATCACCATGGACAAATAGACTAATGAATCGACATGACTAAAGCAAATTGGCTTAAAATTTGGTTTAACACATTAAAGAAAACGGCTTGAATAGCTTGAACGTGGCCGGACGTTATGCCAAGCTTCTTGTGTCAAGTGTCATCAGGCGTCAATCCATGGTGTTTTGATGTTCTTGAAGCGTCTCCACTTCCTTTTTTGAGTTCATTTCATGACAAAAGGGGAAGGGTGGTCATTTGCATTTCATTTATTGATTTTGTCCAAAATCATGTCCTAAAGCATCAAGCAATCAATTACTCATTGTTGTCTTTAGAAATGATTCTTTTCTTCTCTTGAGGCCTTCCTACGGTAGAGAAGTGAGGAAGGGCAAACAGAGCTTGAAAAATGCTCTATCTGCCCTGTTTCACCTTAGAGCACAAGAATGTAACTGCACTAAAACCAAAGGCACGGCAAGCCCTTTGAAAGCTTCAAGGATGCACTACCGCCCTTGGTGTGTGGCCATGAGTGCGCTTTGCGTAAATAGAGGTAATGGTTAAAGGTGGAATAGAGGCAATCTGGGCAGACAAAGTGTCTTTCAAGTGATGTGCATGCAACCTCCATCCGTCTTCCGTAGTGCTTGCATCAAATGCATTCAATTATTTCATTAGCATAATTAATTGTGTTGTAATATTTAATTTATCTAATTAGTTGTAGCAAATTATTTGGATTTGTAATAATTAATAAGCTTAGAATAAGCTAGTTAATTTGTTTCAACGGTTGTAAATAGTTAACTAGAATTAGTTAATTAGTTTCGTTTTGTAATAATTAGCTTAACGTAGCTAGTTAGTGCTCCTATTCATTCGGGCCCTTCTTCGCGAGGGCGTAATGTTGTAATAAGTGTGCGTGTGTGTTTGCATGTCTTCCAACCCCACGTCTTTCTCCTTTTTATTTACCTGCTTTTGATGGTTAGATTAGGGACATTTTCAATTAGCATACTTTATGCTTGCATGCTTGCATCCATTCATTTGTCTTGCATGCACCGAAGCTCGGCGCATCATTCAAACTGCAATGCAATTTCAATATTTTATGTGAATACGTATTTAGTTGCATGTTGTTCAAATCGATCCATAAGCCATATTAGTAGCCGAGCCTATTAATTGCATTATCGCATGTGTTGCATTAGGCATTTTGTATAAAGTTAGGGTCATGCATTTTTCTAACTAGTTTTTGTTTTGGCTTGAAGTATTCGGTAAGTTTTTGTGCTTTAGCATATTTGCATGAGTGTGATTGCCATATTGCCATGTTTCACATGCTTGCCATGAGCCTATGTGCTTACTTGCTAAACTGCATGAATGCCTGTGGATGAAGGCTTGTTGTTTGAATTGGAATGATTCAACGAATGTGCGTTTTAAGCCCGTTTTGTTGTGGCAAAATCATGTTTTAAGTACACTGTGTTTGGTGGCAAATCCACATCTTTAAGCCCACTTAAGGGTGGCAATTTCAAACCATTTTTGAAAACAAACATGAGTTGAATTAGTTCCAAGTCTTGCGGCTAGTCTATACTTGCTTGTGTGCATCACATAGTAAAGCTAGTCTAATCATTGGAATAAAAACACAATGTTTATAAAAGAACATATCATGATTAGTAGAAGCCGATCTTTGATCGAGAGAGCAGGGGTGCTCATTTCATGACCTTCCCCTTTCGTACCTAAGTTCTCTAGCCGAGGCAACTTTGGTGATGACGGACACGTGGCCTTTGGCACGAGTTAGGGTTTCTTAAATTTTCCCAAAATAAAATATTTAGGTAGTGACTCTGTATCTAGCAAAACAGTCCAATTTTGATATTATTTGATTTAAAATCGATTTTCCAAAGAATTTGTCGGATTTGGACTTTTTGGTGATTATCAGTTTCACATTGCGCTTGTGAGACTAGATTCAAAACCGCATGAGTTCAAACTGTGAGGCCTTCTTTTCAACCCTTTCTGAAAGGCGGGGGCGTGGAAAAAGGCAAGTTCACACCAGGTAGAACAAATCCTTCTAATTGATCCATATATGCCTTTTCACCTAAATCACCGTTTAAAAATGCAATTTTAACATCCATTTGATGGATGTGTAAATGAGATATAGATGCTAATGCCTTGGGAATTCTTATGGAAGTAATTCTGGCAACAGATGCATATGTATCAAAATAGTCTATACCTTCTTTTTTTTTTTTTTGTCTAAAACCTTTGGCTACTAGTGTTTCTTTGAAAGTATGTACTAAATTATCAGTATTGTACTTTCTTCCAAAAATCCATTTGTAGCCAATAGATTGAGAACCCAAAGCTAAATCTACCAATGCCCAAGTCCCACTCAACATAAGTGAATCCATTTTATCATTGATGACTGTAGACCCGACTTTCTTCGCGTGCCGCCCTTTTGGAGAGGCGCGAATTGGTCTCCTACAGTTCAGACTCTTGTCACAATTGTAAATCTAATCTCACAAAGTGCAATGTGAAACTGATAAACACCAAAGAGTCCAATCCGGCAAATCATTTTGGAAAATCGATTTTGAATCAAATAATGCCAAAACAGGACTTTTTTGCTAGATTATAGAGTCCCCACCTAAATATTTTATTTTTGAGAAATTTAGGAAACCCTGACTTGTGCCAAAAGCCATGTGTCCGTCATCATCAAAGTTGCCTCGGCTCGGGAACTTGGGTACAAGAAGGAAAGGTCATGTCATGAGCACCCCTGCTCGCCCGATCAAAGGATCGGCCTCTACTAAACCTGATATGTTGTTTGATAAACACATGTGTTCTTATTCTGATTATAAGCTAATTTTACTATATGACACACACACGAGCAAGTATAGACTAAATCGCAAGAATTGCAACATTTCGACACATGTTTGTCTTCGAAAATAGTTTGAAAGTGACACCCTCAAGTGGGCTAAAGCGTGGATTTTCTACCCACAAGTGGGCTTAAAACATGATTTGCCACTTCACAAAGTGGGCTTAAAACTCACAATCATCGAATTGTTCCAATTCAAGTAACCAAGCCTTCATCCACAGGCATTCAAGCAGTTAAGCAAGTAAGCACATAGCCTCATGGCAAGCATGCGAAACATGGCAACACTCATACTCATGCAAGCATGTTAAAGCGTAAAACTTACAGTGTACTCCAAGCCAGAAAAAAAGCTAGTTAGAAAAATGCATGATCCTAACTATACAAAATGCCAAATGCAACACATGTAATATGCAATTAATAGGCTCGGCTATCTAAAATGGCATTTGAATGCAACAATTTGATTACATGCTTTGAGACACGTATTCAAATAAGTATTGAAATACAATGCAGTTTGTATGATGCCTGGTGTATGCAAGACAAATGAATGATGCAAATATGCAAGCATAAGGTATGCTAATTGAAAATGATCCCTAATCTAACCATCGAAAGCAGTTAAGTAAAAGGGAAAAAGATGCCGGGTTGGAAGACATGCACACACACACGCACACTTATTACAATATTATGCCCTCTCGAAGAAGCGTCTGATTAAATAAGCTAAGCTACTCTAAGCTAAGCTAATCAAACTAATCTAATTAAACTAATTAGACTAATTATTACAAACCGGTCGAATAACTAGTAAACTACTTAACAATTATTACAACACTTAACTAATTAGCAAACTACTTAATTAAATTACAAAAACCATGCTAACTAAACATGTAAGGCACTAACTACACTACCTCAGCTCTGCTTTTGGAAATTGAATATGCATGCACTCGATTTTCGACCCGAAAAGCCTTCTGGTTTGCTCTTGAGAGGCTCTGTTTGTAGGGTTGATTAGAATATTTGTGCTCCACTTTACCAAACCAATGTTGAGGAATGCACCAGTGGCTTGTCGGCCATGAAAGCTTGCTGCTGGCCATCTACCAGCCAAGAGTGTGCTATGCCGGCCAAGGATGAAGCACTAACGGCCATTAGTGGGCCACTACCGGCCACTGGTGTGCTGAATCACCACACTGCAACAGAGCACAAACAGAGGAAAGTAGAGGGTTTTCCAAGGATATGTTTGTACTGTGCCCCTCCTTATCATCTCAAAACATCAAAGCAGTGGCACTCTTGGATCCAAAACCACTAATCAAGCATTTTCAATGCATGATGGCCAAAGATCCAAGTTGTACACTTTCAATCAATGCACAAAAACAAGACTCAAAGGACCACCACCCTATTATGCATGATCAAGGGTGATGGAGACGAAGGAGATTGGCTCATCTCATCACTTTGAGTATGAAATGGACCAATCTACCTTGTGTTCAATATAACGTCCAAATGAACACATGCAATGCAAACACAACATGCTTATCCTGGTCATGTTTTACTTGTCCAATTTTGTTTACTCATTTTAGCATTATCAAGCCATTCTTTAATCGGTTAAGTCCAAAATGAGTGTCCTCTAATTGGAAAGATGGCCTGAGCCACAAGCGCCTTGAGCATGAAAGAGGCCTCATGTCGTTGGTTAGGAGGAACCTTCAAGAGAGGGTTAAAACCATTAGGCACTCAAGCCTCAAGTTCGCACTCAAGCCAACAAGGGGCTCAAGACCACTTTCAAAGTAAATTAAAAGGTGAAGAATAAAGGGAGGTTGCAGACTTTTTTAGTGCTGATATGGCATGAAAAATGGCACTAAACCATGCAAGCAACACATGCACAACATGTTCAAAAGACAAAAGCATTAAACTAGTGAAGAGCACTATACTAGAGGCATGCGATATCAAGCTCAAATGACCAAACCAACTCAAAACAGAGCTTAAATATGTCAAAATAGTGGCTAAAACATGCTGAGATGGTAGTACAAAAGGCAAGAAAAACATGCTCACATGTTAGGCTACAAACAAGGCTCAAGGCACAACTCTCAAAAGCAATGAAAGAGTGAAATAAGTGAGAGTGTGACAGAGTTATCTGCACTAAAATTACATTCTAAATGATGCTACAACATGCAATCAGCACATGCACAACATGTTAGAGGCCTTAAAACACTATGCTAGTGAAGCCATTTACACTACAACCATGCAATACAAGGCTTATATGATCAAGACAGCTCAAAACAAAGCTAAACCATGCCAAATTAGTAGCTAAAATATGCTGAGATCAAGTCACAAAATGGTAGAAAAACATGCTCACATGTTAGGCTATCTACACTTGCAAACAAGACACAAGGAGGGGAGGTCACCCCCTCCTATTTTGGACCTCAAAACCAAGTTTTTACCACTGAAATATCCCTGGAATTCAGTGGTTAAAAAGCCAAAAAAAAGGTTGTTTTAAAAGCTTGAAAAGTGGCACAACACATAACCAAACAAACTACAAAAAGGGTGAAGCACCCCTAACTCCAAAACAAACCTCAAACCACCATTTTAAACCATAAAAATAGATATTTCAGAGGTCAAAACCAGCCTCAAAATAGCATGCAAAGATGGCCAAACAAGTATTTAAATTAAGCTAAAAATACAAGAAGTTCTACCTCTTTGAAGAGAAGATGCTATATAGGCAACAAAGGCAAGCCAAACCAAGCTAAAACCCTCTTTTAGAGCTCAAATAGGACCTCAAGCAACCTCAACACAAAGATGATCACGTTTGATCAAGGGCTCACAAGCAAAAGTGTAGAGAATTCAAGCTTTAAGGAAAAATATTTAGAGAGAGAGGATTCTGGAGAGAGAGAGAGAGAGAGAGAGAGAGAGAGAGAGAGAGAATTTTTTGTCTTCAAAATTTCTAACCCCTTGCATGCAAGAGGAAGACCTCTATATATAGAAGATACAAAACCCTCCAAAAAAGATCCAACCATCCACGTGCAAGCAGATGCTCTAACCTGTGCAAACAACTGGCACAAAATATCTACTGATACACTGGTGGTTGGCCGGCCATCAGTGATGGCCGGTAGGAGCTCATTGATGGCTGGCAGGGCACATCAATGGCCGGCCGTGCCCAAAAGTGGTCGGTAGTGTTCCAAAAGCAACATGATAAAAGGACCAAAACATGGTCCAAAAATGAGACAGAGCTGATGCAGGGTTTGGAAAGCTCAAACCTGTGGCGTTCCGCCACGGAATTCGAGCGCTTGACAAGCAATCAAACTTGTCACTAGATGTACCTGCAAGAACATCCAAGTGTTGAGGACGGTCAAAAATGGGGTGTCTACAGTTGCCCCTCTTTGACAGAACTCGGAGTCACCAAGATGACGTTAGTGAATGTCAAAGCCTAGAGATAACCCATTTTGACAAGGCCGCAAGACTTAGACAGACATTCAAGATAACAATATAGATGTGCCCGTAGGCTGGGGCAAAATGCAAATGATATGCATGATGCAGAACATAACTTATGACCACGCAATGAGGGCTGTAATGAAACATCTAGATGCAAATGTTATGCAAAGAAATGCTACAGCAAACTCATATATAAGCAAGTTAACGTGAACCAAACCACATTTCATGCAGAAAGGATGTAAGAAAATTATGTAATTTTAATTGTGCCTTACATAGAAAAGGTAAAGAACAACAACTGTAGGGTGCACTCGAGGCGGTAAACAAGATTCCAACGCGTGGCACACGTGAGGAAAGAAAAATGTGATATCAAGTGAAACACATCCAACTATTATAAAACCAAAACAAAGAGCGGTATAAGCACCAGAATCCGTCCAGATGCATTTAACCAAAGCATCCTAATGTGCCACGCGCGAGAGGGAAAAGGGAGCGGTGCAAACACCGAAGGGTGGTATAAACATCAGAGCACATTTCAATGTTTCTAACCAAAACAAAGTGGTATAAGTGTCGAAACACGTTCCAAATGCTTCTAACCGGAAAGGTGGTATGAACATCGGGCACACAACCCAAATGTTTCTAACCAAAGAGGTGGTATAAGCATCGGACACACGTCCCAAACGCTTCTAAACAAAGTGGTATAAACATTGGGCACATGTCCCAAGTGTTTCTAACCAATAGGGTAGTGGTGTAAACATCGGGCGTACCCGAGTGTTTCTAGCCAACAAAGGAGTTCAAAGGACATGAATGATCTTACCCAGAATTTCCTTGAATGAACCGTACATATAATATTGTGCCTGCACAAGAAAGAAACTTTGACAAGTACAATGCAATACAAATGCATATTCCATGCGAGATGAATAACCGTAACACAAATGTTAGAGGCATGCTTCTGTGCACAACATGCAAGAAACAAAATAGAGGCATATTCTATGTAAAATAATCAATGATGCATATTCAATGCAAACATGATAATGCATGTTCTATGCAACAATTCAAAATGTATGCTCCATGCAACAATAAAAGCAATGTACTTTCTTGCAACGACAAAAGCATGTTTGCTAAAGACGACTCAAAGGCAACTTCCGATTTACCTCTCAGAAGAGTTACAATATGTTAAAAAGGATACACCTTGTTCGTGTTGATGAGCGATGACCATCATGCATTGGAAATGCGATTCTAAACTTCTATGAAGACATTCTGAGTCAAACACTGAGCATACCTTGCACTTCTCTGAATCCAAGGACACAAATCAAAGCAAAAGAGGCAGAGAAAGCTTATGGAAGCCTGCCGGCCATCAGGGGAGGTCGCTGTCCCCCTGTCGACCATTGGTAGGCATTGCCGGCCACTAATATACAAGTGCCAGCCATAGATGTGCCACTGCAGGCCATCGATGGCAGATTGGAGCAAATTTGACTTTTCACACTTGGGTCTTTAAAAACAAGTGATGGCACTTCATTTCCTCACAAACCCTTGCACGAAATTCTTCTCCCTTGCTCTCTAGGTGCTCCTTTTCTCTAGATCCACGCATTCTACGTGTTTTCCAACACCCTAAAAAACATTTTCTTCGCTAAAACCCTCTAGTTCTCTTCTCTTTGAACCAATCAGAATTTGATTTCGACGCTTCTTTCTCCATTTCCACCATTCTAGGCTCATTCCCTCGATTTTCTCCCAAGGTTAGTACACTTTTCCGGGCTTTGACTTTTTTCTCTCTCCTAGGGTTGACTTTTCAAAGTTTCACCATTTTCTTCATTTTTCCTCATGTTTTCTTCTCTTGCATCTATTTCAGATGGTAGATGATATCCCACATAACGAGGCTATCCTCGCGCTTCCTCTGATAGAGTTTGAGGCAGACTTTGAGGTCGAGCCAGAGCCATTACTGTTGGAAAAATGGTTTTTTATAGGCATATTTTTAGCCCATTTTGGGTGGACCCTAAACGTCTTTTGGGGTGGGTCCGAAGAGGTGAAGTGTTCCTTGCAGCGTAGCAAGTCACACGGTGAAGACAAAACGTCAAAACCATTTATGAGTGAATGGGAAGATGACGTCGTTTTCGGATCTAACATTAATTTTTTAGATAAAATTCTTTTGAATTTTTTCAATAAAAATTATTGTGGGAATTTAATTTATTTCTAAATTTATTTTTTGGTTTCCTTAAGTGGTTTCCTAAAAATGATTAAACTATTCAAATAGTTTAATATATATATATATATATTTAATTAATTTAATATATATATATATATATATTTAATAGTTTAAATAAATGAAAATTCCTTCACATTTGACTTAGTCAACTACGGGTCTTCTTCAAAGAATTTATTACCGTTCCTGTACACCAACGGTTCACTTCTTTGTTTGAACATTTGTATTCAAAACCAACGGTCTGAATTGGTTCTTAACAGTTGCATCTGTTAATTCAATTTTTTGAACCTGTTGAAACAAGGGTTGGTTGCCTATAAATATTTCATAATTCCAGCAGTCTAGAGAGCATTGAATTCACATCCGAGATAGGAAAAAAAAAGACAGTCTGATTTTGGTCTTTGGTTGTCCTAAATTCTGCATTTTTTCATTATTCTTCATATTAGTTTTAGTATATATTTCAGAGAGTTAGAACACAGGTTTGGTTCGCCGAACAAATTTATTTAAAGTGCTTCTATAAATTTGTGAAGATCATTGTATCCTGGGAGATAGACGCCTTTCAACCGTAAGCAGAAGCGGCGAATCGTCTTAGAAGACAGAGTGTCACACACTCGACTTGGTCTTGAATTATTTTTCCTGGTTCGATAAATAAATCTGGTATGTCATTTATTTATTTTGTTTGAATTATTTCAGTTTATTTTATTTACACAGAAGATTGTTCCAACAGTCTTAAGACAGAATCGAATTATTCTGTTTACAGAATTTTTCGTTTGTTTCCTTTTCAATTCTTCGTAAATAATTTCGAAAGAAAATTATTTTCTGTGAATTTACAAAATAATATTCTGGTTGGAAAAACAAATAGTGATTATATGCTATTTGACAGATAGTAGTAATATACTGTCTCTTTTCTTTGACAACAACTAGTAGTACGATACTGGTGTCATTAACAATTCAGAATATATTTTTGTGGAATTTTTTTTTCAGAAATTAATTTTGAGTTTTAGAAATTATTTTCTGAGTTTTCATTAATTAAAATTCTGTTTTCAGTATTTTAATTATTGGAGTGTAACAAGAGATTTAAATTTCTGTGTGAAATTAATTTGGTTAAATAAAATTTTATTTTTCCAAATTAATTGAAAAATAAAAGTTATATTTTTATTTCTTTTATTTTATAGAATTTAATTTCTTGTGTGGAATTAATTTGGTTAAATAAAATTTTATTTTATTTCCAAATTAATTGAAAAAATAAAAGTTATATTCTTATTTCTTTTATTTTATAGAATTTTATTTTTCGTGGAATTAATTTGTTTAAATAAAATTTTATTTTATTTTCAAATTAATTGGAAAATAAAAGTTACATTCTTGTTTCTTTTATTTTTGCTGAATTTAATTACATGCATTTGGTTTAATTTTTCAGGTAGTGTAAATTCTAATTATAATTTTGTTTTATAAATTAGAATTGATGGCTCTTGGAACAAATGCCCAAACAAGTACTCTTGTGGTGGTCTGATTGTACCAACCCCTCTCTGTGATGACAAGACGTAAATCACGGTGAAAAGCCGAGAAGTTCTCGAACTGACTTTAAAAGATAGCAATGAAAATGTTGTTCTATCTTACAACTCAACTCGCTCGTTTCTCCGTGAAGATGCTCCTATCCTGAAGAGGATGAAACCGACAGCAAGTGGTTGGTTGATGCTTGAAACATGCCGATTTCCTTTGGAATTACGTCTTGAACGGACTTGACAACACATTATACAACGCTCTACCAAATCAAGACAAAGAAAGAAACTTTGGGAATCGTTGGAGAAAAAGTACAAAATGAAGATGCCGCTCAAAGAAATTTGTGGTTGGCGATTCTTGGATTTTGTTATGGTTGATTCAAAACCGTGATCACCAAGCTCAAGATTTCAACTCATTCTCGCATGACATTCACGCAAGGTATGTCTCTAAGTGAATCCTTTCAAGTTGCCTTTAATTGAAAAATTACCTAAAGGGAAAGAATTCAAGAACTACCTTAAACACAAGCGCAAAGAAATTTCTATGGACGAGTTAATTGTGCGTTTAAGGATTGAGGAGGACAACCGCAATTCGATAAGCGGGCTGGTAAGAATCCTATGGAGTCTAAGGCAAATGTGGTGGAACATGCTTCAAAAACCAAGAAACGTAAGTCTTTTGGAGAAGGTTCATCACAAGGCTCTAAAGGGGGGGATAATAAAAAGTACAAGTTTAATGGCAAATGTTACATTTGTGACAAAGAGGGACATCGGGCCAAAGATTGCCGTAGCAAAGGCAAAAGCAAGAAAAGAACAAGCAAGAAGCCTGCTCAAGCCCATATGACCGAAGTGGACAATATTTCCAATGGTGTCGATGACATCAATCTTTCTGCAGTTGTTTCCGAGGCAAATCTTGTCGGAAATCCTAAAGAATGGTGGGTGGACACTGGTGCTACTCGCCATATTTGTGCCGACAAAAAGATGTTCACATCTTATTTTACAGTGGACAATGGTGAACAACTTTTTATGGGCAACTCCTCAACTTCCAAAGTTGAAGGACAAGGAAAGATTATACTCAAGATGACATCAGGAAAGGAACTCACTCAACAATGTCTTTGCATATACGGACATTCGCAAGAATTTAGTTTCCGGATCTTTGTTGAGTAAGAATGGATTTAAGCTAGTTTTTGAAAGTGACAAGTTTGTACTTACCAAAAACGGGATGTATGTAGGAAAAGGTTACATGTCTGATGGCCTTTTCAAGTTAAATGTAATGACAGTTGTACCCTCTGTTATTAATAATACTACATCTTCTTCTTACTTGCTTGAGTCTTCAAATTTATGGCATGGTAGACTAAGACATGTTAATTATGGATCTTTGCGTAGATTAATTAATATGGAATGTTTACCTAAATTTGACATTGATTCAAAACATAAATGTGAAATTTGTGTTGAGGCAAAATTATCTAAAACTCCTTTTCATTCAATTGAAAGAAGTACGGAACCACTTGAATTAATTCATAGTGACATTTGTGATTTTAAATCAATTCAAACAAGAGGTGGAAAAAAGTATGTAATCACTTTTATAGATGACTATACTAGATATAGTTATATTTATTTAATTCGAACCAAGGATGAAGCTTTGGAAACTTTCATTCAATATAAGAATGAAGTTGAAAATCAACTTGGTAAGAAAATCAAGAAACTTAGAAGTGATAGAGGTGGTGAATATGAATCACCTTTTGGTGAATTTTGTAAAGAACATGGAATAATTCATCAAACCACCGCTCCTTACTCACCTCAGCAGAATGGCATTGCTGAAAGGAAAAATAGGACTTTAAAAGAAATGATGAATGCCATGTTGATCAGTTCTGGATTACCTCAGAACTTGTGGGGGGAAGCAATACTTTCTGCTAATTATATTTTAAATAAAATACCCCGAAAGAAAGTAAATCAAACACCTTATGAATTGTGGCATGGAAGAGTACCATCCTACAAATACTTAAAAGTGTGGGGGTGTTTGGCTAAAGTGGCTATTCCTAGTCCTAAAAAGACTAAGATAGGTCCTAAGACCATTGATTGCATTTTCATTGGTTATGCCAAGAATAGTAGTGCATATCGGTTTTTGATTCATAAATCAGAACATTCCGAAATGCATGTAAATACTATTATTGAGTCTAGGAATGCATCTTTCTTTGAACATGTATTTCCGAAGAAGACTGGACAAGAGACTAGTACTAATAAAAGATCTTATGATGCTATTACTAGTCAGGATCAAGAACATGATCAAGAACAAGAGTTAGATCAAAATGAGGAAGATGAACCTAGGCGTAGTAAACGTGCTAGAACCTCAAAATCATTTGGTCCAGATTTTCTAACATATTTGTTAGAAAATGAACCTTTAACTTTTAAAGAGGCTATGTCTAGTCCTGAAGCTCCTTTATGGAAAGAAGCTGTCAACAGTGAAGTTGAATCTATCTTGCAAAATCACACTTGGGAATTAGTAGACTTGCCACCAGGTTGTAAACCTCTTGGGTACAAGTGGATTTTCAAAAGAAAATTGAAAGCAGATGGATCAATCGACAAATACAAGGCAAGACTTGTAGTCAAAGGTTTTAGACAGAAAGAAGGTCTAGATTACTTTGACACATACTCACCGGTTACTAGAATAACATCCATTAGAATGCTAATTGCCATTGCATCTCTATACAATTTAGAAATTCATCAAATGGATGTTAAAACCGCTTTCTTAAATGGTGAGTTAAATGAAGAAATTTACATGGAACAACTGTAAGGGTTTTTCGCTCGAGGAAAGAAAAGAAAGTGTGTAAATTGGTTAAATCATTATATGGTTTAAAACAACCCCCAAAGCAATGGCATGAGAAATTTGACAAGGCAATGATGTCAAATGGTTTTTAAATTAATGAGTGTGACAAATGTGTTCACATTATAAACAGCGAGAAAGGTCATCTCATTGTATGTCTTTATGTAGATGATATGCTCATCATAGGTAGTAATAATGACATGATTAAAACTACCAAGAAAATGTTGAATAAACATTTTGACATGAAGGACATGGGCGTTGCTGATGTAATTCTTGGTATGAAAATTACCAAAATATCAGAAGGTTATACATTGTCACAATCTCATTACATTGAGAAAATACTTGACAAATTCAGTAAGGATGATGATCATCTTGCTAGAACTCCTGTAGATGTTAATTCGTATCTTGCTAAGAATGTACAGGAAAGTATTTCTCAATTAGAGTATGCCCAAATTATTGGAAGCTTAATGTACTTGATGAACTGCACTCGCCCAGATATAGCTTATGCAGTAAGTAAATTAAGTAGATATACGAGTAATCCGGGAGTAGAACACTGGAAAGCAATTGTAAGGGTTCTTAGATATCTCCGATTTACTCGTAACGTTGGGCTTAATTATACTAGATATCCAGCAGTACTTGAAGGATACTGTGATGCAAATTGGATATCGGATACAAGAGACTCGAAGTCCACCAGTGGGTATGTCTTTACTCTTGGTGGGGCGGCTGTATCTTGGAAATCTTCCAAACAGACTTGTATTGCTAGGTCTACAATGGAATCTGAATTCATAGCGTTAGACAAAGCAGGGGAAGAGGCAGAATGGCTTCGCCACTTCCTTGAAGATATTCCAATATGGCCAAAACCGGTGCCTGCTATATGCATACATTGCGATAGTCAATCAGCTATAGGTAGAGCACAGAGTCATATGTATAACGGTAAGTCACGACACATTAAATAAATCGACATAACACCGTGAGACAACTACTCTCTAATGGAATTATTTCTATAGAATATGTTAGGTCAAAAGACAACATAGCGATCCACTAACCAAAGGGTTAGCAAGAGAGTTAGTTTAGAATTGATCGAGGGGAATGGGATTAAAGCCTATTAAATAAGAGTTACCACAACGGCAACCCAACCTAGTTGACTGGAGATCCCAAGATCTAGGTTCAAAGGGACAACCGAGTTGTGATTGACTCGTATGATCATCGGGAGTCTAACTCCTACCCATTTCTATGATGAAATAGTGATGTCTGCAGGCGTTTTAGGTTAAGTAAAACTTTTAATGATTCTTATATCTGGTAAACCTAGTGGAGTATGGCAGATACTCTTCATAAGAATTACCTATGTGAGTGTGAATCTGGCCGTTCTTCGTGAGATTTGTGAAGGGCTACAATTCTCTAGAGCACTCATGAAGACCAAAGTTGTTCAGGCCAAAATGAACACAATAGTGAGAACTAAACTATGTCCGGAATATCTTGTGTGAGTTCTATTGTCTTGGTTTACACAAATGGTGAGCAGTTCAAGACATCATGTTCATCGTTAGCTAGTAAATCCGATAGTGTCTCACAAGGGAAGGTTCAAAGCCAAAAGCTACCTATCCTTTGCGTAATATTTCCAATTTCACTCTCTGATTAGATCATGTTGTTGCATTTTCTCCACAAATTCCATTCATGTGGGGATTGTTGGAAAAATGGTTTTTATAGGCATATTTTTAGCCCATTTTGGGTGGACCCTAAACGCCTTTTTGGGGTGGGTCCAAGAGGTGAAGTGTTCCTTGCGTGGCAAGTCACACGTGAAGACGAAACGTCAAAACCATTTATGAGTGAATGGGAAGATGACGTCGTTTTCGAATCTAACATTAATTTTTTAGATAAAATTCTTTTGAATTTTTTCAATAAAAATTATTGTGGGAATTTAATTTATTTCTAAATTTATTTTTTGGTTTCCTTAAGTGGTTTCCTAAAAATGATTAAACTATTCAAATAGTTTAATATATATATATATATATTTAATTAATTTAATATATATATATATATTTAATAGTTTAAATAAATGAAAATTCCTTCACATTTGACTTAGTCAACTACGGGTCTTCTTCAAAGAATTTATTACCGTTCCTGTACACCAACGGTTCACTTCTTTGTTTGAACATTTGTATTCAAAACCAACGGTCTGAATTGGTTCTTAACAGTTGCATCTGTTAATTCAATTTTTTGAACCTGTTGAAACAAGGGTTGGTTGCCTATAAATATTTCATAATTCCAGCAGTCTAGAGGGCATTGAATTCACATCCGAGATAGAAAAAAAAAAACAGTCTGATTTTGGTCTTTGGTTGTCCTAAATTCTGCATTTTTTCGTTATTCTTCATATTAGTTTTAGTATATATTTCAGAGAGTTAGAACACAGGTTTGGTTCGCCGAACAAATTTATTTGAAGTGCTTCTATAAATTTGTGAAGATCATTGTATCCTGGGAGATAGACGCCATTCAACCGTAAGCACCGTAGCGGGGCGAATCTGTCTTAAGGACAGAGTGTCACACACTCGACTTGGTCTTGAATTATTTTTCCTGGTTCGATAAATAAATCTGGTATGTCATTTATTTATTTTGTTTGAATTATTTCAGTTTATTTTATTTACACAGAAGATTGTTCCAACAATTACCACCAAGCATACGCCCCTTCGATCCAGCGAGGTATCACCCTGAGACTCATATAGTGCCTACTGCAGGAGGCATCAAGGCCTTCACCGACTTCGCTGAGGATGTGCCAGATGACCTTTTACTGAGAAAGCTATCATCTCATTTGTCGGCTATTGCCGTAAAGGTACGAACACTGTTTTCCCGCAATACTACCTTTAACTGTTTGTATTTCTTGCACTGTTTTGATCTAATTGCATAGACTACCTTGATCTGACTGTATTTCATACATTACTACTTTATATTCAATTGTACTTTCATTGCTTGATCTGATTGCATCTCATGCATTACCGTAGGACGGATCTCGCTCTTTTATAAGCTACGGTACAACGACCGCTCGAGACTGGTACGATGAGCTCCCAGCTAGGGTTTGCGACATTATTGACAACACATGCTTTGGTCTGTTCTACTCTAGCTTGACACGGGTCGCAGCGAGCCACTCTCTCTTAGGGGCTTTAGTGGAGAGATGGTAGGACACTACCAACTCCTTTCATTTCTCCACCACGGGGGAGATGACGATGACTCCTTACGACTTTGTCATGATCATCAGCTTAGGCATAGGGGGTGATCCGATCCCTCTTGACCTTGATATGGGAGAGTGGGAGGTAGCATAGGCCGCACTGCTTGTAGCACGCCCACCAACACTACGGGCAGGCATGGTCCGGTATAGCTAGTTCGAGGAGCAGTACATGGGGTCTGAGCCCGAGACAGTCGAAGAGACAGAGCAATACGTGAGGGGCTTCCGCATGTTCCTTTTCGGTACCACCTAGTTTTCGAACAGGTGGAATACTGTGGGCCTGTATCTGCTAAGTGCCTTGGTAGTGCTCCATCGGGTTCAATTCTACGACTGGGGCAGAGCTAGCCTCACCACTTTGTATGGATACATGAGCTCGACTTCTCGCATGAGTGGGAGCTTGATCAGTGGCTACTGGCAGGCTTGGGAGGTACACAGCTTAAATCCCCCTTTTCGTTTTACATTTTATGCTTAACATTTCTTGCTTTACATTTGTTCAACACATGTACTTTATACTCTGCATTTTCCATATCTGCTCATACACTGTATGCTTTCTACTTTGCATTTTCTATATCTATCCATACACTGTATTGATCACATTTTCCTTACAGCTGTGGGTGTACGCATACTTCCCGGCTCTTGCTCCAAAGCCTATAGAGGAAACTCCGGCGATAGTCCCGTTTTCTCGGGTATACGACGGCCAGCTCCGCCATAGGACCCGGGAAAACTTCATGTTTTTAGGTGCATGAGGTAACCCAAAACAAAGTCATTCCGCTTTTCAATCAACTTAATACACACATTAGTTAACTGACGATGACTAATCATCTGTTCATTCTCTTATTTTCAAATCGCATGGCAGCCGTGGGACACAATACCATAAGGGATTTGAGCCCAGTATGACATAACTAGGGTCATCACTCGCCACCATATCCTTCTTAAGGGCCTGATCTATCGTGCTTGGTTCTTGGGTGAGCGTTTCGCACGTCAGACTTTAGGACTGCCCCATTCATACCGATGGCACCTCAAGTATCGATGAGAGAGACACACAGACTTTCTGCTGAGGAGGTGATCCAGTTTATGGTAGGGCTGGAAGCAGATTACTTCCATGTAGAGGGCGACTATACGACCTTCAGCCAGACATATCTGATGCTGCCTCTGACTGGTGTTCGCGGAGGTGAGGGAGCGAGGGCTCTAGCTACGAGAGAGAGAGAGAGAGAGAGAGAGAGAGAGAGAGAGAGAGAGAGAGAGATAGAGGGGCTAGAGCGGCCAGCACTCGCAGCAGGAGAGATTCTGGGAAGAGACAGATTGCGGGATGGCCAGAGCTGCCTACTACACTAACATGCTAGGGACGTTTTGGAGAGACTTATCAGATTCCCATTGAGCCCGCACCCGCTGGTCACAAGCTTGTCAGAGTACGAGGCCCGACCTCGGTATGTTCCATACTTTACATTTTGCACATTCAATTCATTTCATCTATGCTTTATAGACCACTGATCATCTCAACACATTTACAGGCATCCATAGAGTACACCGGGCAGGCTCTCGAGCAAGTGGCTTCTCTGATGGGGATGGTTCAGATGAGCATGAACCTGCTCAACCTCTATAGGATTCCGGTAATTTCCTTTAGTTTGCACTTCATGCCATGAAATTCTCTGTTAATACATTAGCAATTTCACTGTTCCACACTACACTGATCTGATACATCGCATCAAAACACTACATAGATACTCTGCTCTCATACACTGCACACATACACCACATCGATACACTGTATCTGATATACACCATCTAATATACACCACAACTAATGTATTCTGACAAACTGCCCTTTTCAAATCCCTTTTCAGACCCCAGCTCCACCGGATGCCCCAAAGGCCACAAGAGACCTTGATACCTCCTCCAAAGGCGGGGAGGAGAGGAGACAACTCGACACGCGCCGAGGCAGGTTAGGGGCACCCGCGAGAGTGGCCTTCAAAGCCCATTCTGGGCGATGATAATGACGAGACAAGCGAGGAGCGGATGAGGCGCCGGTTCATAGTCAAAGTCATCGAGGATGGAGACAACGACATTGACTCGGATTACGCTAGTGGTGAGGCCGAGAGGCTAAGGAGGACTTCGATTCAGATTCAATGCAGGTCTGATGGTGATAGTGCTCCAGAGTCCGCTCCACTGAGGAAGAGAACAAAGAGGGCCTCTCGAGCTTGAGGCAACTGGCGCCGATTTAGATGCTTTTTGCTTTGTTTTCTTTTTGCTAGTAGTGTTAGAACATTGTATAGCCTTAGGCAGTTTTATTTTCTTTGAAACTTGTACTCTTTTGCAAAAAGTGACCATGATTGGAATGAAAACTCAGCTTTTTGATTAAAAAGTGTTGCATTTTGTATTTTGAGCATCACATAACATCACACATCATGAAAATGAGATTGATTTTTTTGCTAAAAACTGCACGTTCAAATTGCATTGTCTTAATCAGGTAGTGAACCAACTAAAAACTCGATAAACAACACAAGGTCTTGACAGGCTAATCAAATGTAAATACAACTCGATAAGCAAATTGCAACAACTCGATAAACAACATAAATACAACTCGATAAACAAAATCAGATGATTACAAATTTAAACAAAACACTCAAGTCCAAAAGGACCAAAACAAGACCTCAAAAGTTATGAATAACAGAATACAACTGCTAAAAATAATTGAATCTTCACAAAGGAGGTCAGTGAGCTTGAAAGAGAGGCTGTCGGCCATGGAAGATGGCTTGCCAGCCATCACTTCCCTTCTACCGGCCATCAATGTGCCTCTGCCGACCATTGATGAGCCACTGCCGACCATCAATAAGCCTTGCCGGCCATCGATGAACAGAACCTCCAAAACATTGACACCTGGCCTCCACTCACTGCCTTATCTTCTACAAAAGCTCCGGCTTTGTGATTTCTTCATTCCAGCTCTGTTTTTGCCCCAAATGGAGCCATTCTATGCCAAAAAACTCTCAAATTAGATTGCAACTTTAGATGGCTCGGAAAAGCTAAATTTCTAGTATTTTGAGATAAATGCACTATTCCCGCAGAGTTGTACTCAGCTGTGTTTTCCGCTCCTCCATGCCGCGGCTAGATGTTGGAATCTGATTACACATGTTTTTACCTTTGGGGGACAAGAGATATACCCCACAATCAAAGAATTCCAAGCTTTGATGGGATCTCAACGCGACGAGGAGATCTTTTCCCAGTTCCATTTTAGCCACATCTAAGCCTTAAGACGGATGTGTGGGCTTACTTTACACGATGTTCGGTCCCTGGTTCATAACGAGGAGCTGGACATTCCAAGCTTGATGCATCGGTTTTCTAATGTCGGTGACCACGACGACTGTCTTTGGCAAAGTTTTCGGCAGCATGCCCTCTGCTTGTGTATGTTGGCCCATTTCCTGCTTGCCCCTGGCTTTGGAGGGTCTAGCTGTCATAACCCGAACCCGCCCCTATAGATTAAGGTCATAACCGGCCAGTAACCATGAGATTACCTACGACCTCAAACCTGATATCAATTAACTATTAATAATATGGGGCTAGATGCGGAAGCAAACTTAAAAAAAATTTGTCCAATGAGCTCTATTTACATGGCATATCAAAACATTTCACATATACTTAATAATAACTCATGCCACATATCAGTAGTTAACATCTTGTATACCCAGGATCATTCAAACACATAGTCAGCCATGCCAAAAGCTTATACACATAAATGGTCTATCATGACCAATAGAAATAGCAAAAGAAATACAAAAGATCATAAACAAAACCTCTTGCGTGAGGCACCTGGGTTGACTTCACAAAACTCGGGTTCCTTTCTCAAATTCCACTAAGGCTGGAGTTGAATGTCCCTTTGCTCACCTACATACATATGGATAAGAGTGAGCTAATGCCCAGTGAATAATATCAAAATAAAGAGGTTAATGAATGAGATTCGTTCATAGATGAGTCATACTTATAATGTACACATTTCAACTACTATTCTCATTCACATTAGATTTACAAATCTCAACAAACCAAAACGACCTCGGGTCCAACACATCATACCCATATGCAGAACGATCTCAGGTCCAATTCTTATATAAAACAAAACAACCTTTGGTCCAACCGACTCCTTATTCAAAACGACCTTTGGTCCAATTCAAACATATCAAATGGCCTCGGGCCCAATTCAAACATATCAGGCGTATCAACCGGCCTCGAGCCCATCCTCTTTATATTTATATCTATGCGTATTTTATATTCATGATCATGATCCCTTTTTCATTCAAACGGCCTTTGGCCCATCATCATTATATTCAAACAGCCTTTGGCCCATCTTTATATTCAAACATATCAAAATGGCAAACGGCCTTAGGCCCAATTCGGACATACTAAATGTATCAAGCGGCAAATGGCCTTAGGCCTAATTTGGATATATCAAACATATCAAGCGGCAAATGGCCTTAGGCCTAATTCAGATATATCAAACGTATTGAATGGCAAACAGCCTTAGACCCAATTCAGATATATCAAATGTATCAAATGGCCTTATACAAAATTACGTATATAGAATACTCATTCATATTTCAAATCAACAAATCCATGAAGCTTATGCAAAAGTAGCATTTGGAAAGTAACATACTTGAAAATATCTTTACTAAGATATTACTCACAGTGATCTACCAGTGGATTGCTCTCGTGCTTGAGCCTACACATTTCATGAACATAATGGGTCACAAACGATTCAATCCGTTCTTAATTCATACATCCCTCATAGGCTTCTTTGTTATTCTTTTAATTCATTTACAATGCTTAATGTATGCCTAAGAGTACTCAAAAATGAATGAGAACGGAAAATGAAACACAAAACATGTTTATAAAATTTCTGAAACAGGGCTCCCGGCTCGAGTGTGGATTCTGCCGCTCGAGCGGACCCCTTTTGGTCTGCAAAAGTACTGGTCGCCTTATTTTTACACTTAAGCGTGACTTCGAACGCTCGAGCTTGAGAGTCGAAACATGTGACTTACGCTCGAGCGTGACTCTCCCCGCTCGAGCGGCCATTACCCCGCTCGAGCGGGATTAACGAATTCTAGGTTTTTCCAGCAACCAATTTGAGCTTCAAACTTGCATTCAAATTAACATAGCTTGCATTTATAACCCATAACTCTCATACACAACTACTAACATGATACAAACACCAATTTACTACATTATGAAGCTCAAATCTTATGAATCAATCACATGCAAACCCAAATTACGCCAAACTTACTTCCAATACATGAAATTCATGCATTCAAAACTCACACCTCTATGAATTGCTCTTGCATGTGGGATATGACCTCTATTCTCAAGTTAAATGGTGAAGAGATGATCAAAAGCATGAACTTCAATCAAAATTCAACATGGATTATACACTTTATGCTCAAATATGCAAATTCATAGCAATTTCTTATATGCATGCATTCATAGACTCCAAATTCATCAATTACCACTCAATTCTCGCTCTTGGTCACATATTCTCTTTGAATTCATACAATTACAACCTCAAACTCATGAATTAAGGGTTGATTACTTACCTAGGAGCTTCAATTCTTCCAATTATAGCCAAATCTTGAGCTAATCCTCTTAGTTTCTTGAATTCTCTTGCAATATCGTCAAGAATGGCTCCTTTCTCTCTCTAAATTCGGTTCACCCTCTCTCTCTAGAGTGTAAAATCTGATTTGGGTTCAAAAATATGAGCTTAAGCATGTATGGCTCGTTTATATAGGCTTTCCTTAATCACACTTAATTAGAACTAATCAATGGTGCTTAATTAATTCGATTTAAACTAATTCATTCATTCCAAATCAGTTTTCAATTAAATCTCACCGTAGGTTCTAAAAATCATACTAATCGCAATGGCGTAGTCAATTTCGGTTTCGATGGCCGATAAAGCCTTCAATTTTCAGTTCAAAATACAGATTCTAATAGATTTTCCTACAGTGAGCAGATACAAAGCCAAAATCACATATAATCATGCAATTAACACCCAAATTCAAATTAAGCACATAATTACAAACATAACCATGATTAATTAACATAGCACAGGATAAGGTCATCACACTAGCATTCATTTGATAGAAGTTGCCCAAGGCTTGAAGGAGAGCAAGAGCTGCATTGGCTTGACACTAGCCGAGACTTTAATGGGTTTGGATGCTTTCCATCACCGAGAGATGACCAGGTTCGCAGGAAGTCCACTACTTTTGTAGGTAATGTTTCCCATCCTTCTCACATGTGTTTCTCACATCATTCGGCCCTCAGGCTCTGTTTTTCTCTTAAAACTCTTTTTCACTTTTTTTCTCCACGTACACCTCTCTATTCTTTAATCTCTTTTATTTTTCATCCCTCCCCAGGTATGGCTCATGGACAGGTTGAAAGTAGTGGACTCTTGCCCAGTATATTCAGCGCGCAGCTATTTCTTTTGCTAACGGCTAGTTAATTTCCCAAACGAGGGATGGTGGTGTCAATGGATGTGCAACAGGTCCGCCATTGACATTGCTTGGCATTACCCTTGGTTTGATCTGCCTGAGATGAGCTACAACATGTCTCGCCAACCTGGCATTTAGTTGATTGGCTTGACGTACTGTGTCTTCTATTTTCCATTCCGGTACAAGCGTCAGTTCGGACACTACGGCAGACTTGCCTGTAAGAGGGATAGAATACCCAGCTTCATTTCCGATCCGAGGCTCACAGCTAGCTCGGTATTCCACTGCATGGAGGACAAGAGAACTTCTCGCCCCCGCTCCCAATTTTAGTTATGCCCTTTTGGCAAATGCATAGCTTGGCTTGAAGATGAGGCACAAACCGGCCTACTTTGGCATCTGAAGCTTCCACAAGCTCGAAGGAGCGCAGGAACACTTGACTCAACTATACCCCTAGTTTATTGCTTTAATCTGTACTTTCAAGTTTTCCTTTTGAATGTAAGAAAAAGCAACGTCAATTTGTGTCAAGAGTTGGAGAACTCTGTATTGAAATCAATGAAATTAAAGGTTGTGGGTACTAAAAATTTTCCTTTTGGTCCAAAAATGGTCTAAGTTGTAAAAAGATTAATTTGAACAAAATCAACTTTTATTAAAACTTTTCAAAACCATTTTCGATAAGGATCACAACTAGACACACCCGGAATCTATTTTTGAGATGTACAACCCCAAATCTAACAAATGAAAAGTTGTCCTTTGTCTAAATAGCACTGCACTGTACTGTAACCAGCTCTAATAGCGAAGATCACAACCGAACTCTTGCATGCAGAAAAGACAAAGATGACCAAAACAATCACATGGACACAGTTGATTTGGAAGTGTTTATGGTTGGACTTCAGAATGGAGTTGCCTACGTATCTCGAAGATGGGAATCAAGCCTTACGTAGTTCGAGTCGGGTTCACTTGGGTATTAACACTCTGCTTTTGCGCTCTAACTTTTGCCAAGGCCGCCCTTTCTGGGTTTTCAACCTTGCGAGCTTAGTTTTTCTTTTTTCAAATTTTCTGTGCTCTAACTTTTGCCTAGGTCACCCTTTTGGGTTTTCGGCCGAGCGAGCCTCTCAAGGGTAATATTTCTTCAACTTGTCCATGTTGATTGGTTGGGAGAATTCGAGGCCATCTAGGTCCATAAGAATGATAGCTCCACATAACCAAATATACTTGATGATATAAGGACCAGTCCAATTAGGTCTGAACTTGCCCCTCGGGTCATGGATGGGAGCTCGGTTGTCTTTAAGCACCAAATCCCCTTCTTTTAGATTCCTGGACTTAACTTTCTTGTCGAAAGCCTTGGCAATCCTGCGTTGATATCCTTGGACATGGTACAGTGCTTTCAGCCTCCTCTCATCGAGTAGCATAAGTTCCTCGAACCTGCTCTACTGCCAATCTGCTTCCGCTATCTGGCACTCAACCATAACTCGCAGCGACGAAACCTCAACTTCGATCGGCAGAATAGCCTCCATCCCATAAACCAGAGAATACGGAGTTGCCCCAGTAAAAGTTCGAATTGATGTTCTGTAGCCCCAAAGAGCAAATGGTAGCTTATCCGCCACCCTCAGAGGTTTCCACCATCTTCTGTAGAATGTGCTTGATGTTCTCATTGGCGGCCTCAACAGCTCCGTTGGTTTGCGGCTAATATGTGGATGACTTATGAAAAGCCACGTTGTATTTCTCTAACAAGTCGATCGCTTCCTTTTTGAAGTGGAAACCATTGTCTGAAATGATCTCATTCGAGACCCCAACGATAGATAATATTATTTCTGATGAACTTGGCTACATGTGATGCTTTCAGCACTACGTAAGATTGGGCCTCGACCCACTTTGTATAGTAGTCTATTGCCACCAGGATGTACTCATGCCCGTTTGACCTCTTCAGAGTAACTGCCCCAATAACATAAATTCCCCAGACTGAAAACGGCCATGGTGAAGTCATGTTGTACAGCCTCGATGGCGGGATATTCATGCGATTTGCATGGATCTGGGATTTGTGGCATCGCCGAACAAAATCAATACAATCCTCCTCCATGGTTGACCAATAGTAACCCTGTCTGAGGATCTTCCCAGCTAGCATCACTCCGCTCATGTGCGATCCGCACTCTCCTCCGTGGATGGCCTCCATTAGGCACTTCGACTTTTTTTCATCAACACACAGTTTATGCATTCCCAGATGGCCCCATTTGTACAATTTATCCTCGCAGATGATAAACTTAGCAGCCATTCGCCGTATCGCCCTTTTATCTTTGGCATTTGCCCCTAGTGGATAAGCCTTCTTTTCCAATAAGTTCTAGATATCACAGTACCAGGGGTTCTGATCTTATACTTCATCTATTACGGCAATCAACTCATAGGCCGGTACATACCTCTATTCAATAATGATTAGACGCATCCAGACTCCTAAAGGGATGTCTATCATGGAAAATAGAGTTGCTAAGGCATCAACGAACCTGTTGCTCTCTCTTAACAAATAGGTGAAGGTTAGCTTCTCAAACCTAGGAATTAAAACGTCCAGGGTTTGGTGATAGATTTTCATCCTTTTTTTTTTAACCCTCCAGTCTCCTTTCGCTTGAGATACAACCAAGTTCGAGTCCCTAATGACGTCCAACCATTTTGCCTCTAGTTCCAGGGCGGCTTCCAAGCTAGCGATACATGCCTCGTATTCTGCTTTATTGTTTGATACTTTAAACTAGAGTTTGAAAGCTAAAGGTATGTGGGAATTGTCAGGTGCTATCAGCAACACCCCTATCCTATACCCGTACTGATTAGACGCTTTGTCAAAGTACATAGTCCAAATCTCTTCTTCAACCTGCAGAATGGCCTCATTTGGGAACAAATACTCTATTGCTTTGTCTCCCTCCACTGGGTGATTGGCTAGGAACTCCGCTACCGCTCTCATTTTCACAGACTTACGAGTCATATATTTCAAATCAAATTTAGAGAGAAAAAGCAACCAACGAGCTAGCCTATCCATAAGTGCTGGTTTCTCGAAGAGATATTTGATGGGATCCAATCTCGAAACCAGAATTACGGAGTGAGCTAACAGGTAGTGTCTCAACTTCCTAGTAGCCCATACCAAAGCCAAGCAAGCCTTCTCCAACGGAGTGTAACGGGTCTCATATTCCAGCATCTTCTTACTCAGGTAATAGATGGCCTACTCCACTCTATCTTCGTGATTCTCGCACAAACATGCAACCCATTGTCGTGTCGCCATCGACAGATACAAAATCAACGGTTTCCCTGGCTTTGGCGATGACAACACGGGTGGATTCTGTAGATACTGCTTGATTTGCTCAAAAGCAACTTGGCATCGGTCATCCCATTGGAATTTCTTTCCTTTCTTCAGGAGACCAAATAGTGGTTCACAAGTCAAGGTTAATTTTGCAATAAACCATCTTATGAATTGCACTTTACCCAGAAAGCGTCGCACGTCCTTTTCAATCCTTGGTGGTGGCATTTTTAAGATGGCCTTAATCTTGGAAGGATCGACTTCGACCCCTCTTTGTGTAATCAAGAACCCCAGCATTTTCCCTACTGTGGCACCAAAAGTACATTTCTGAGGATTCAGTCGCAACCGATACTCTCTAATCCATTGGAAAAATTTCTTCAAGGTGATATAGTGGCCCTCTCTTTCCTTGGACTTGACAATCATGTCATCCACGTACACCTCAACCTCTTTGTGGACCATATCATGCAAGATCGTGGTCGCACCCTGTTGATAAGTAGCTCCAGTATTCTTCAAACCAAATGGCATCACCCTATGGCAGTAGGTTCCCCACGGTGTGGTGAAGGCAGTCTTCTCCCTATCCTCGAGTGCCATCAAGATATGGTTGTACCCAGAAAATCTATCCATAAAGGAAAGCAGCGCATGCCCTGCGGTGAAGTCGACCAATTTGTCAATGTGCGGTAGAGGAAAGTCGTCCTTCAGACTAGCTTTGTTCAGATCTCTGAAATCCACACACACCTAAATTCTGCCATCTTTCTTTAGTACCAAAACAATGTTGGCCAACCAAGTAGGATACTCAGATACTAACAGGAACCCTGCATCTATCTGCTTGGTAACCTCTTCCTTGATTTTCAGAGCCCAATCCGGGTGTATTCTCCAAAGCTTTTGTTTGACGGGTCGGGCCTCAGGGTCAAGAGAGATCTGGTGCTATACAATCTCAAGATCGATTCTAGGCATGTCTTCGTAGGACCACGCGAAAACATCTTTGAAATCTTTTAATAAAGCAACTAAGCGCTCACGTTCTTCCGAAGACAATGTGGACCTGATCTGGACCAAACGCGGATCCTTCTCAGTACCAACATTAATTGAAGTGATGTCATCAACCAAAGGTTTTACAAACCTCTCTTCCTCTCGATCAATCAAATGTTTCAAAACCGGAGGAATTTCTTCCTCGTCGTTTTTATCAAAGTTTTAAAAGTCCTGATTAATGCAGTAAACAAGTGGAACAGAAAAGTACTCAGAAACAGCAGTGGTACCATTCTCATTCACAACTTCTAGTTTGTCCAATTCCTCGGTTACAACCGACTCAAAAGAAAAGGAAAAAGACGACCTGGACAAAACAACGGCATCCGGGTTATCAACCCCAGGAATATCGGACTCTGACTCAGAAGAACTAGAATCTGATTCTGACTCTACAGACTCTGTGGAATCAGATTCTGGTTCACTACCTGACTCAAAACTGCTGGACAAAAAGCCTTCCTCGTACTACCAAATGAGGGAGGGTGCAATAGATGCATCCAGAATACTGGAAGAAGGGCCCACGGCCGATTGATCTCCAAACATGAAAACAGAGAAGTCATCCCCCGAGCTCTCTGGTGTGATCTGAGGATCTGAGAGGAGACAAGCCAGCGCTGCTCCCATCTCGAGTTTTGTGTCGTCGAACTCATTCTCTTTGCACTGCTCAGCCACAACTGGTAGGTTAGTCTGCTCTTCTGTAACTTCATCCCCTTGCAACTGTAGGTCAAAAAAGATCTCGAGCCGTTTCTCAAAATTCAGCCATGGCTCAGGAAAGCCACAAAATGGGAAATCCTCCCCCTCCAGGACAAAGCAGCCGTTCAGGGTTCCTTGAATAGGTCTATGCACCAACTCATAGTGCTTCCCAGTTTGTTCAGCCTTGGCCCTTCCTGCCATTTCCTTTCCCTTCCTTACCTAATCCTCTTTGGTAGGCATATAACCTAGACCAAAGAAATAATGGTTGTGTGGCACTTCGGCCAATGCAGCGACACCCTTCCGGCCGCTCATTCCCAATCCCATTCCTGGTACATGTTACAGCTTGTTCATGAGGTAGATAGATTGCGCACTAACATACAGTCCCTCATCAACAGCCAAAATATCTTGCACTACCTGGGCCTCAGCCAAGGTGAACCTAGACAAGAAGACATCCTCCTCGCCGTGTACAATTTCCAAGATCGATGTAGTAACCTCCGGTGGCGAATGTATGGAAGAGTTCCCAAAAACAATAGCTACCCCCTTCCCATGGGGGTACTTCAGCATCTAATGTAGAGTAGAAGAGACAACTTTCACTTGGTGCAGTCACGGCTGTCCAAGGAGTAAATTAAAGGTGGCTGGAACATCCAGAACATGGAACTCAATGTCCTCACAGTTGTGGGCCAACTTGAGATATGATCCGAACTGTCCTCATCACTTCCCGACTCATATTTTCATAAGCTCGAATCACCTAGGCTGTTGGTGTGAAATCTGCCAACTTCAAACCGATAGCATAGGCTATGCGCGACGGATACACATTTATTGCAGATCCCATATCAACCAAGACAACTGGTATCCACTTTTCTTTACATTCCACAGAGATGTACAGTGGCTTGTTGTGCTCAGAGCCCTCAGGTGACAATTCTTTATAGGTAAAGGTCAAAGTCGGTAAAGCGCCACCCAGGAAAACTAGTCCCACTAACTGCTCAGGGGTTGTGTCGATGGAGAGTTTAGCCTTATCTATTGCTGATAAGACGGCTTGTCTATGCACCCATGAGGCCATGAGCAAACCCCAAATGGAGATGTGTAACAAGTCCGCGAGGGAACTCACGGGTTACAGTTCGGACTCAATTTTGTTACGGTTCTAAGTCTGAACCAAAGAGTTCAAATCGAGCAAATCGTTTTGAGAAAAACAGATTTTGAAAGAAGTGCCAAACATTGACTGCTTTGCCAGATACAAAGTCGCTACCTAAATATTTTTTAATGGGGAAATTTAGGAAACCCTGACTCGGTGCCAAAGGCCACGTGTCCGTCATCACCAAAGTTGCCTCGGTTTGGGAACTTGGGTACGATTGGGGAAGGTCAGCTATGAGCACTTCTCTCGCCATCCAAGACCGGCCTCTACTAACCATGATATCGGATTTTAAAAAATATTATGTGTTCTTATTCCGGTTATTAGCCTAGAAATACTATGTTATGCACACGGCAAACAAGTATAGACTAGATTGCCTAATTTGGAAATAAGCATTGCATATCCGTGTGTCTTGAAAAACACTTTGGAATTTGCTACTCGCAAGTAGGCTAAAACACGGATTTCAACGAGTTTTTCTAACTCAGACAATCCAACCTTCACCCACAGGCAATCAAACAGTTTATCTCACATAAGCATCTAGCCACATGGTAAGCATGCTGTCATGATAGCTTTCACACACGTGCGATATGCTAAAGCATGAAAATACTTACATCGTACTCCATGCCAAAACAATAAACTAGTTTAGCAAAACATGCATGGTCCTAGTTCATGTCAAATTGACTAATACAACACATACAGGATGCAATTAGGGTAGGCTCGGCTAACCTAAACATGGCATGTGAAATGCAATTAATTGATGCACGTATTCAATTTGGAATTGAAGTACAAATGTAGTTAGCATGATGCGCCGAGCCCGGTGCATGTAAGACAAATGGATGCACGCATGCATAGCATAAGGTATGCTAATTTAAACATGCCCTAATCTACCATCATAAGTGGGTAAATAAAAGGGAAGAAAGAAGTGGGGATTGGAAGACATGCACACACGCACCACACTTATTACAGATTCGCCTCGCTTGAAGGACCAAAGAATAATACAAATTAATTAACTACGGGCTAATTAATTATTACAAATTACCTAATTAGTTAACAAACTAACTAAGCTAGGAAAACAAGAAACCACCTCGAAGAGAGCCCAATGCAATGCATGCTCGATCCTACTGTAAGCGACCGCCATGCATAGATCGCCTGCTTTTCCTTGCTCGCCTTTGAAGACTACCAAAGTCTCAATTGCTTCTCGATATTGGGAGACACCACCTACCGAGTAGAATTACCACCGGCAAGTGGGATGTGGTCATCGGTCGTTGATGAAGCTATCGCCACCAATTGATTGCTTCGGCACTCAGGCAAATCAATCGGCAAGTTCTTGCGTAACCTGCTTTGACAACAAAGAGAGGATGAGCCTTGCATAGCACTGCGATTCAAGCCATGGATGCACCAACCAAGCCCCTTATCATGTGTATGACTCAAAGGGACATAGTTCTTGGTTCTCGGACCACCAAACATGCATTTCCATGCATGATGGCCCAATAAGCCAAGTTGTGCATTTTCATGTCAAATGAAATGCAAACAAACAAGCAAAGGCCTACTCCCTATCACTTGATCGAGGGACAAGGCATGCATGCTAGATGGAATGCAACCTAGGCATGCAAACTAACATGCAATATGATCATGAGAGCAAGTATGCAAGCATGAACATGGACGATGCACAAACATGCAACGACATGTTAAGTGGCTAAAGGAGAGAATACATGCCAAATGTATTACAACCTAAACATGCAACAACATATCGTGCAACTCAAGCAATACAACAAAATGCAATTACACATGGTATGCTACACAAGGTGAAATGGAGCAAACATGTGATGATATGCAAGGCGCATGTGCAATAACATGAGAGGATGGTCTTACACTAATTTGGGCAGCCCTATATTAGGTCCAAAATAGTGGCCAAAGCTTAAGAAAATGGGACCAAACACACATACACACATGTACGTGTTAAGGCCTAAACACTTAAGCATCAAAGGACATCTTTTAAGCACACTTAAAAGGGAACAATCATGGACATATGGCATGCATTAAGCTCTGAAAATCATGCAAGAACATGGTGTCAAACCAAGCAAACAAGATAGGCTAAACATTAGCATGCAAATGGTCCAAGTAGTTGAAGCAAGTCGAGGGGACTCAAACTATGGCTAAGCTAACCAAGCCTCACAAGGCCAAGAGGGCTTAAAATAGGTCCAAGGCAGACCTAGACCATGCAAAGGGGACCCCTAGATGCCGTCTAAGTGGCTCAAATTCAAAAGCATACACAATGGCTAAAACATGGAGCATACAACACAAGTTTTCAAAACATCAAAGAGGCGTCCGGGGCAAGCATACAAGCATGTCAAAGGGACTGAAATAACATGGAAAATGATCCCAACCCACTAAATCAAAGCAAGTAATGCATGCAACACACTCATACACTTAAGGCCAACAAACCAAAATTGCAAAGGGGCTATATGATGCATGCCATGGTCGACCAAAATGGCTAAGGATAGACCTCAATCATGGCAAAATAAACAAGAAAGCTTCACAAAGCTAGGCCTAAAACATGCTAGAACAATGGTTTACAACCTAAGGCATGTTAAGGCCTAAACATGGCATTACAAGGTAAGTATGCTAAGCATGCATGGTATACCAAAACCAACATACAACAATGCTATTTCATGGCAAAATAAGCATAAATAACAGCCAAGGCATGGTCAACAGGAGGCTTAGCTAGGTGCTCATTAAAGAGGCAAAAATGGCCCTTTTCAAGGACAATAATGAGAGGGGGTGGCCCTCTCCTTCTTGGGACTTCAAGGCACCATCCTTACCATTGAAATCCCTCAAGATTTCAGTGGTGAGGAGGCCCAAACACTAAAGTCCCAGAGCTCACTCGAAATAGCACAAAATGGAGCCCCTCAAGGCTTAAGAGGGGTCAAACACCTCCAAACCACAAAACACTCTAAACAAACTATTTAGAGGGCCTAAAAAAAGAACTTTTTTATATTATGCACTAAGCTCAAAAATAGTTCTAAGATAGGCAAAAATAGTATGCAAGAATGAGGTAAAAAGGGGTAAGATTGTTACCCTTGAAGAACCTCTTCACAAATGGTGTACCAGCCCCTTCCTTGAGCTCAAAACAGCTCCAAAGCTTCAAGAACAAACCTCTGGCCCTTCAAGAACCAAGAAAAGGAGTAACACTATGTGTTTGTGTGCAATAGTAAGCCTAAACACACACAAGGACACACAAGAGGTAGATATAGAGATAGGAAATATGTATAACCCTAACCCTAATCCAGAGCTTCTCTCACCACTTCTCTAACCAAAATCTCTAACCCTAAAGCCAAGAGAGAAGGGCTCCTCTTATAGAGGAGCCAATCTTGTAAAGCTTACCAAGGAAGCTAACAAGAAGGCCATCCCTCTGTACACGTGTATGGAGGGGAACAAAATGCAAGCCAGCTGTTTTAAAATATCTGCAAAAGCAGATGAATAGTAGTCGGCTGCTCAAAATTGCCATTTTGACAAAATGGACTGCTGACCGGCAAGAAAGAATGCTGACCGGCAATATACATTGCTAATGGCAACGCAATACCAGCCGGTGGCCTCTAGCCATGGCCGATGATGTGTAGGGATGCCTCACAAGGTATTGCCTGCCCCTCCAAGGCAAAACATAAGTGTTTGGTGCAAAACTAGACACTAAACAGTCAAGTTCGGAGATCCTGAGGCAAGGCGCATAGCCGAGACCTCCGGGAACTCCAAACGAACACAAACATGGATGATCACCGGGTGTTCAAACGGTGACGTCCAAGTCTTGAGGACAGTCAAAAATGGGGTGTCTACAAGATGTTTGCTTGAATCTTTTTCAACTGCTTCAATATAGCTTCCTCTTCTAACAGTTTATCTTTCTGTTTCTCTGGTTCCTTATCTTTCCCTAATGCCTCTAGCTGGTCCAGGTGTGGGGGCTTGAAGTACCGCCCACTCCGAGTCATGTGATCGACTTTTTCGGCATACCACGAATCATCTGGCAGATTCTGTCCCTAGTCCTCATCAGTGTGGGCAAGACGCAAATCATCGTCTTCCCACCACATTCCTCAAGAACCAAAAATAACGTCGGGCTTCATCAGAATTGTTCCCATGTTCACAACAGATTCTGTCCCAGCGGGGCCTTTGGCTTTCTAGCCCTCGCCAAACTCGCTTCAAATAAGCAGTTCTATTCTCAGATCACCAGACACAAGCTACCCAATTCTTGAGCAAAATTCTTTTTACCGGTGCTCTTCGGCAACTCACTCTTGTTGTCGACCATTCCGGCCATTGCAGGCGTTCCTGTTTCCAACTGTTCTTGCTTTGGTTGAGACCCCTCATCAATATCCAGCTCATCACTAAGCCACCATGTATTATCCGTTGATCCATTCAGGTCAAACAAGTTGATACCCACATCCCCCGGATCTTGCTCGTCGAAAAATTACAAATTAGCGATGTCCTCCTCAAGCTCAGCTAAATCATTCAACCCCTGGCTTGGCCCGTCCTCCTAGACTACATTAACCTCCATCCCCTTCGGCAATTCTACCTCGGCTTGGCCTGATCAACTAGCACAATGTAGCAGCAAGGGTTGTACTCTTCTTCAGTTAAGCTCATGGAGCCCTCAGGCATGCCCTCTTCTATCACAGCCACCACCACGAGTTCAGGGTGGGATATGGACGTGCTCATCATGCACAAGTCTGTGCTTTCTAGGATGAACAGCGCCGGTTTAGACAGGTGGGAAGGAGTGATGTATATGTTGGAGTTGTATGGGACGGCCATTGTTTCGATAAGGTTTACTTGCCTGGGTGGAGGAGGAGGTTAGTTATGTGGTGGGAGAGGATTTGTAGTGACATTAGGCTTCTCAGGAGGCGCTATCACTTTGTTGTCAATGAGATCCTGAATCTCATGACGGAGTCTAAAGCATAGGTCGGTGTCATGACCATGCTACTGGTGGAAGGCGCAATACTTGGCTGGGTTGTGTGTAGGAGGGATGGGATTAGGCAATGGGCGCGGTTCTAAGGCCTTCAGATGCCCTTTTCTAATTAGGACCCACAAGGCTTTGGATAGGGGTGGGCGCAGTCGGTTCTTGCCATTTAAACTTCCAATCCGCCATCCGTCTGCCAGTTGGTGGATTAAAGAAAATCAATCCACATTCATCCGCCAATCCGCGGATGTGGATTGAGCGGATTTGGCTTAAGCGGATGGATGCGAATCGGTTTGGCGGTTTAAAATTTTATAAATTTTTAACATAATTCAATTTGTGCATTTCCTCAAAAAAAAAAAAAAAAAAAGAGTATTACAGTCAATGACTTAAAAAGTTATTACAATCACTGTATGCCTTATCTAAAGAAAGAAAGTTTAAAATTTTAGAATATCACGATCACTGCATGCCTCATCCACATATTACAATCACAGCATGATTCATCCACATAAAGTATTACAATCTGTGATTCTTAAAATATAATAATAATTCAAACCACCAAATCCATGAACAGAGCAGTAGTAGAGATTGTATGTCTCTATATTGTTACATCTACATATGTTTTTGAAAACAAAAACCAACTAGCATATATCATATTTTCTATTTATTATTTTTAGAGTTAGATTTAAAAACCAAAAAATATAGATAAATAATATGTTTATTTTTTAATTCAAAAATATATTCAAGTTGAAAACTTTTTTCAATGTAATATTTAAACTCTTTTTCAATTGAAAACACAAACATAATATTTAAACAAATTGAAAATACAAAATCTTATAAATTACTAGGGTGCTCACGATTTGACGGTTTGGCGGTTCGGTTGCGGCCAAAGAAATCTCAAATCCACCATCCGTCTGCCAAATTGGCGGATTGGAGAAAATCAATCCGCAACCGTCCGCTCGTCATCACGCATCCGTCCAAAATGCAACGGATTGGTTCGGTTCGGTCGGTTTTGGCGGATCGGTATATCCGCTGCTCACCCCTAGCTTTGGATAGAGACATGTAGAGTGGGGTGAAAACCCTCTGGCCTCGGGGTGGGTACTTTGCAGGTTGTGAGGTGGCTCCAGATGTGCCAGTGAAGGGTGTGGCTATTTTCGGTGTGGTGGTGACCATACCAACGTTAGAAGTCCTCACAGCTACGTTGCTACTCGTAGCCGCATTTGAACTGCGTGTAAAAGCCCGCTTGGGCTGCTCTTTTTCTTGGTCAATCAAACCCTGTTTCATTGCATCCTCTATCTGTATCCTTATCTCATGAAGATCAACAAAGGCTGGTAGGGGTAGGACAATCATCTTCTGCAGCAATTTCGGTTGCAGATTACAAATGATCATTCTTATCTAGTCTTACTTAGTTGGCTTGGTGGTCATCATGGAGGCCTTGGCCCTCCACTGAGTGACGAAGTCGGAGAAGCCTTCCTTTGGCTCTTGCTGAGTTGCCTCGAGATCACGAGTTGTGACCTCGATTTGAGTGTTATAAGAATATTGGGCAATGAAGGCCTCAACCATCTCTTCCCAGCTCCTTTTCATGGAATCCTCCAGTTTAGCATACCAGATGGCCGCAATACCCAACAGGGTCCGACCAAAGAGGGATAGCTTTTGCAGTCTAGTTAGGCCCATCGGCCGCAGAATATCTGAAAATAGCCTCAAAGAGACCATGGGATCGCCCGAGCCGTCGAAACGGTCTATGTGAGGCATTTTAAATCTATCCAGCAATGTCACCGCCGAATCTATGTAGCCATCCTCTATATCTGGGATCGAGTTGACTCCCTGAGAAGCTTCTCAAGCTTGCTCACTTTCAAGGCAGTAGGATCAACCTCAAACTCGAACGGTGTGTCTGTTGGGTAGGCCGGTGCTTTGGAAGTCTGAGGTGGGACTGGCCCTGCTAGGATGTCCATATTCTTCTGGATATTAGCTATATCCCCGGGTATCGAAACCCTAGGTAGGGGTGGGTGCGAAGCAGAAGCTGTTGTTTGTTGTGGTTGTTGTTGCTGTTGCTGTTGCTGTTGATGTTGAAGCCTAGCAATTACTTCGGCCTGTTGGGCTACAGCCTCTGTTTGGCGAGTGGTAACTTTCGCTTAGTAAGCAACGTCTTGCTACATGGCCTCGATAGTCTGTTGAAGTTAACGCATCATATCCTCTATATTGACTAAGGGGTGCTGATCTATCAAAATCGGTGTACACTCTCTTTCTGAGGTGGAAACAGAAAATTGGGCCTGACTGCAAACATGTAAAGTAGATAGTGACCGCTGAATTGGCGACTGTTGAACCGATGATCTATGCCTAACTGTCCTCCGTCTCGTAATCGGGGGTAGTGAAGCGAACACTAGTTGTCCTCCAATAAGATCCTCAGATCGGTAAATCCTTCTAACTCTGGTCCAGAGTTCTCAGGGGGAAACTGCCTTGTCGGAAGCAATGGTGAAATGCTACCTTGCAAAAAGAAAAATAAAGCAAAAAGGAAACAACAATCAAGAACGACAAGACTCATCTTAGATAGAGACAACACAGTTGAAATCATAAGTGGACAATCAGACTCAAATATTGATTTCGCCCCAAATTTTCTACCTCAAACCGATATTCTCAAACGATACCTGGACTTGTAACTGATACATACATCTCTATAGAGACACATCCTAACAGCACATATCAAGCAAGTGAGAGCCAAAACACTCCTATGATGGGGTAGGGTTTACCTGTCCCAGTTTCGTCAGGAGCTAGGGGTTCACTACACACGCATGCGGTTTCAAACAATCCTGCATTCGGGTGAGCAACTTGTCCTAGTTTGGAACAGTCTCTAAGGCATCCAATATGCAACTAGGTCAATTGGTCAAAAGGGTACCTCAGCAAGGCCACCTAATATACCACTCGCCCCTAACACTGAGAAGTGAAAAGGGGATCAAACGATACAGCGGTAGTCTAGATCCAAGGTTTGTGTTCGCCATGGCAGAGCTCAGAATCGTCAATTTTATGACACGCTTTTCTAAGAAAGCCTCCGACAAACTGTTCAAGAATAGCAGATGGCAAACACTGTGACTTAGGCGCACCTATGCAAATGCAATGCAAAGAAACACACAAATGTAGATAAAACAACATATCATGAGTTCGAGTCAAGTTCTCTAAATCCCCAGTAGAGTCGCCAGAAACTGTAGACTCGACTTTCTTCGCGTGCTCCCTTTTCAGAGAGGCATGAATTGGTCTCCTACAGTTCGGACTCTATCATGGTTCTGAATCTAATATCACAAAGTGCAATGTGAAATTGATAAACACCAAAGAGTCTAATCCGGCAAATCATTTTGGAAAATTGATTTTGAATCAAATAATGCCAAAACTGGACTGCTAGCTTACAGAGTCGCCACCTAAATATTTCATTTTAGGAAAATTCAGGAAACCGTGACTTGTGCCAAAGGCCACGTGTCCATCATCACCAAAGTTGTCTCGACTCGGGAACTTGGATACGAGAGGGGAAGGTCATGTCATGAGCACCCCTGCTCACCTGATCAAAGGATCGGCCTCTACTAAACATGATATGTTGTTTGATAAACACATGTTCTTATTCTGATTATTAGCTAACTTTACTATGTGATGCACACACAAGCAAGTATAGACTAAATCGCAAAAATTGGAACATTTCGACTCATGTTTGTCTTCGAAAATGGATTGAAAGTGCCACCCTCAAACATGATTTGTCATTTCGCAAAGTGGGCTTAAAACTCACAATCATCAAATTGTTCAAATTCAAGTAACCAAGCCTTCATCCACAAGTATTCATGTAGTTAAGCAAGTAAGCACATAGACTCATGGCAAGCATGCGAAACATGGCAACACTCACACTCATGCAAGCATGCTAAAGTGTAAAACTTACAGTGTACTCCAAGCCAAAACAAAAGGTAGTTAGAAAAATGCATGATCCTAACTATACAAAATGCCTAATGCAACACATGCAATATGCAATTAATAGACTCGGCTATCTAAGATGGCATTTGAATGCAACAATTTGATAACATGCTTTGAAACACGTATTCAAATAAGTATTGAAATACAATACAGTTTGTATGATGCGCCGAGCCCAATGCATGCAAGACAAATGAATGATGCAAATATGCAAGCATAAGGTATGCTAATTGAAAATTATCCCTAATCTAACCATTGAAAGCAGTTAAGTAAAAGGGAGAAAGACGCGGGGTTGGAAGACATGCACACACACACACGTACACTTATTACAACATTATGACCTCTTGAAGGAGGGTCCCAATAAATAAGCTAAGCTACTCTAAGCTAAGCTAATCAAACTAATCTAATTAAACTAATTAGACTAATTATTACAAACTGTTCGAATAACTAGTAAACTACTTACTAATTATTACAACCCTTAACTAATTAGCAAACTAATTAATTAAATTACAAAAAACATGCTAACTAAACATGTAAAGCACTAACTACACTTCCTTTGCTCTGCTTTAGGAAATTGAATATGCATGCACTCAATTTTCGCCCTGAAAAACCTTCTAGTTTGCTCTTGAGAGGCTCACATTTGTGGTTGACTAGAATATTTGTGCTCCACCTTACCAAACCAATGCTGAGGAATGCACCAGTGGCCTGCCAGCCATGAATGCTTGCTGTCGGCCATCTGTCGGCCAAGAGTGTGCTATGCCGGCCAAGGATGAAGCACTGTCGCCCATCTGTGGGCCACTGCGGACCACTGGTGTGCTGAATCACCACACTACAACAGAGCACAAACAAAGGAAAAGAGAGGGTTTTCCAAGGATATGTTTGTACTGTGCCCCTCCTTATCATCTTAAAACATCAAAGGAGTGGCACTCTTGGATCCAAAACCACTAATCAAGTATTTTCAATTTATGATGACCAAAGATCCAAGTTGTACACTTTCAATAAATGCACAAAAACAAGACTCAAAGGACCACCACCCTATCATGCATGATCAAGGGTGATGGAGACGAAGGAGATTGGCTCATTTCATCACTTTGAGTATGAAATGGACCAATCTACCTTGTGTTCAATATAACGTCCGATTGAACACATGCAATGCAAACACAACATGCTTATCTTGGTCATGTTTTACTTGTCGAACTTTGTTTACTCGTTTTAGCATTACCAAGCCATTCTTTAATCGGTTAAGTCCAAAATGAGTGTCCTCTAATTGGAAAGATGGCCTAAGCCATAAGTGCCTTGAGCATGAAAGAGGCCTCATGCTGTTGATTAGGAGGAACCTTCAAGAGAGGGTTAAAACCATTAGGCATGAGAGCCTCAAGTTCGCACTCAAGCCAACAAGGGGCTCAAGACCACTTTCAAAGTAAATTAAAAGGTGAAGAATAGAGGGAGGTTGCAAACTTTTTTAGTGCTGATATGGCATGAAAAATGGCACTAAACCATGCAAGCAACACATGCACAACATGTTCAAAAGACAAAAGCATTAAATTAGTGAAGAGCACTACACTAGAGGCATGCGATATCAAGCTCAAATGACCAAACCAGCTCAAAACAGAGCTTAAACATGTCAAAACAGTGGCTAAAACATGATGAGATAGTAATACAAAAGGCATGAAAAACATGCTCACATGTTAGGCTACAAACAAGGCTCAAGGCACAACTCTCAAAAGCAATGAAAGAGTGAAATAAGTGAGAGTGTGACAGAGTTATGTGCACTAAAATCACATGCTAAATGATGCTACAACATGCAATCAACACATGCACAACATGTTAGAGGCCTTAAAACACTAAGTTAGTGAAGGCATTTGCACTACAACCATGCAATACAAGGCTCATATGATCAAGATAGCTCAAAACAGAGCTAAAACATGCCAAATCAGTAGCTAAAATATGCTAAGATCAAATCACAAAATGGTAGAAAAACATGCTCACATGTTATGCTATCTACACTTGCAAATAAGACACAAGAAGGGAAGGCCACCCCCTTCTATTTTGGACCTCAAAACCAAGTTTTTACCATTGAAATTCCCCTAGAATTCAGTAGTTAAAAGGCGCAAAAAAAGGTTGTTTTAAAAGCTTGAAAAGTGGCACAACACTTAACCAAACAAACTACAAAAAGGGTGAAGCACCCCTAACTCCAAAACAAACCTCAAACCACCATTTTAAACCATAAAAACAAAGATTTTAGAGGTCAAAACCAGCCTCAAAATAGCATGCAAAGATGGCCAAATAAGTATTTAAATTAAGCTAAAAATACGAGAAGTTCTACCTCTTTCCAGAGAAGATGCTATATAGGCAACAAAGGAAAGCCAAACCAAGCTAAAACCCTCTTTTAGAGCTCAAATAGGACCTCAAGCAACCTCAACACAAAGATGATCACATTTGATCATGGGCTCACAAGCAAAAGTGTAGAGAATTCAAGCTTTAAGGCAAAATATTTAAAGAGAGAGGATTCTAGAGAGAGAGAGGAGAGAGAATTTTTGTCTTTAAAATTTCTAACCCCTTGCATGCAAGAGGAAGACCTTTATATATAGAAGATACAAAACCCTCTAAAAAGATCTAACCATCCACGCAAGCAAATGCTCCAACCAGGCAAACAATGGCACAAAATATCACAAAATATCCATCGATACATCAGGTGACCGCCGGCCATCATTGATGGACTATAGGGCTCATTGATGGTCGACAGGCACATCAATGGTCGGGTGCCAAAGTCCATGGTTGGCGGTGCCCAAAGTGGCCGATTGCTCCAAAAGCAAAGATGATAAAAGGACCAAAACATGGTCCAAAAATAAGATAGAACTGATGCAGGGTTTGGAAAGCTCAAACCTGTGGCGTTCCGCCGCGGAATTCAAGCACTCGACGAGCAATCAAACTTGTCACTGGATATACCTGCAAGAACATCCAAGTCTTGAGGACGATCAAAAATGGGGTGTCTATAGTTGCCCCTCTTTGACAGAACTCAAAGTCACAAAGATGACGTGAGTGAATGTCAAAGCCCAAAGACGACCCATTTTGACAAGGTCGCAACTTAGACAGACATTCAAGATAACAATATAGATGTGCCTGCAGGCTGGGGCAAAATGCAAATGATATGCACGATGCAAAACATAACTTATGATCACGCAATGAGGGCTGTAATGAAACATCTAGATGCAAATGTTATGCAAAGAAATGCTACAGCAAACTCGTACATAAGCAAGTTAAATGCCACAGGATCATCCCCAATGTTTAAAAGTTTTACGACCATCCTCAATGTTTAATGCCATAGGCATTAACCTTGTCAAATTTTCTCTCTCTTTTTCTACTAGAAAAATAATAGATTATGATGAGATGAAATCAAGATCTAGGCCTTTCTCCTTTCTTGGTCTCCGACTTCTTCTAGGTTTTTCACTAGAAACTATATATCGTTTGACATTATTTTGTGGCTCTAATTCTGAAGAAGACACTACAAGAAATTTCACTTTCGACGACTAAAATTTTAGTCGCCGAAAGCCTTATTTTAGTCGTTAATCGATTTTGTCGACGAATATATTTGGTCGCTCGTTTGGTTGCCAATACTTCGTTGGGGAAACAATCGGCGACTAAAATTTTTTTGGTAGCCAAAAGTGACCTATTGGCAACTAAAACTTTAGTCGCCATATATTTTTTAAAAATAATTAAATATATATTTTTACTTTAGTGACTAAATTATTTAGTAGCAAATTGAGCATGAATGTTTGGCGACTAACTATTTGGTAGCTAAAAGTTTCACTTTTTGAGAATTTGTGACTAAAAATTTAGTAGCCAAAAGTTTCATTTTTACAATTGGTGACTAAAAGTTTAGTTGCCAAAAGTTTCACTTTTTTACAATTGGCGACAAAAGTTTCAGTAGCTAAAAGCCAACCTGTGATATTTGTTTAGTGCCAAAATGTCTCATTTAGTTTTTATAATTTGTTCTGTAATATTTTTTGCTCCACCTGTAACTTGTACATATACAAAATTATTCATCCATTCATTCATTCATTCAATCCTCAACCATTCAATACAAATATTTCTCTACAACCTGTAGCATTCAATTTCTAACCATATACAAAACTTAACTATTAACTGTACATATCAAAGAAAATAAGAATCCATAAACATAGTATAATCCAACAAATACATATACTATCCAAACCAACAATTAAAATCCAAATTAAATAAAATCTTAATAACAAAACATATTAGGTGTACATGTTTTCTATAAACAAAAATATAATGTAAATTGCACACATGCAAACATCATCAATCTATCCCAAAAACATCATTGTGTCCATGCCAACATCATCAATCTATAACAAAAACATAATATCCATTAATATTTTATTGAATAACATTCGCATTTACAATTATGAAAAAAAAAAACACATACAGCTTGAAATTTATTGTCTTTTTATGTTTTACGCTCAAACAAATTACTTGTGTCATCCCATGAGTGGTTCAGAGGCTGTTGTGAATTTTCACCCCTCAAACGGGCCTTTTTCGCTATGTTTTCAGTGTTTTTGGCTCTAACTTCGACCCTAAGTGTCCTAATCACATGTCATTTGTTTATACAAATTTAATTATGCAGTAGGAAACTATCTGTGCTATCCTCCGAGTGGTTCGCAGGTTGTAATTAAAATTCAAATGTAATTAATCTTTTCAAATGAATTATTGGCTCAATTCAAATGTATAAACTTAAGGTTCCTACCTAAGGTTATACGTACAAATCATGAAATTGTCAACCTATGCTATTCCTAGCATTTACACCATGAACATGAAAACTTAGAAAACTGGTCTTACTCTGTCACCAAATCTGTGAGTCCTTTATAGACAATATTTCGAGGCTTATTCACAGCATCCATCACAACCTGAAATAAAAAGTAGTAAATGCAAAGAAATCAAAGAAATACAACTCAAAAGTGAAAGAACAAAGGTAACTTTGATAGGAAATGGGAGATTAAACACATTTATATGTTTCCTTTCCTATTTCCCGTGTACTCAAGCTCATTGTACTGATTTAAACTAAGGTAGAATTCAACGCAAACTGTAACCACAAATAAAATCTCAGGTTATGATTTTTCAGTCTCAATTCATCATCTAATTTCTAAGATGTGGACAAGCACCCAACAAAGAATCTATCTCACTTCAAGCTTTCAAACACCTTGCGGCAACCTTCCTAAACATGTACATGGTATACTTATTTTTCAGCTCTACTGAACTTGTGAATTTCTTGGAATGTTTTGGTACTTCCATGGGCAAACAATAAGCAAACTTTGAATTATTAAGATTATTAATTTCTTTGGTTTATAAATTTATCATGTACCCACTTGGATTCAAGTCTGCCAAGTTTTCTTGAACCAAATTAAGGTTTGCTAATCATGATTAAGTTAAAGAGCACATACCGATGCAAATAAGGCAGTAAAGCCCTTCACAAGTCTTATTTCATTGATCTAATCATTTCTTTATAAAAAAAATTACATTGACATGATTGCATTATATTTGTTTCAAAAAAAAAATGAAGAGTCTATTTCCAAACTCATATATTGTTTATTTTTTAAAAATAAATATGTGAAATATATAACTACAAATAAAGAGACATATTAAATGAACAATTTAAATAATTGAACAAAGAGCCTACAAATTCAAAACAAGTTGCATTTTATAAATAGTGAGCCTGTTCCAATTTTGTTTCAACATTTTGTCAAACACATGGTGAGCGAGAGGGTGGAAAACAACAACAATAAAAAGCATAAACCAAACAACATTAACAAGTAAACTACCAACAACAACAATAGCAACATCATCACACACAAATTAATTGATTAAAAGAAAATTAGAATTGAATGGAAGTACGATTAAGAATCATTATGTAGGACAATAGAAGAATGAATTGGATTTAACAGGGTGTGCTCCAATGGTTGAGAGAGGAGCGAGGAAGGAGAAGTGTAACAACCCTGAGTCGTGATTAACTACTAAGCCATGATTAAGGATGCCTAATAAGTAATTAAGAGGAAACCACATGTTAGTTACATGAATTATGTGTTAGTTACATGAATTATATGTTATTTTCATTTGTAACTATCTGTCGTAGAAACATCTGTTTGTGTTTCCATTCTGTTCTATGAATTGAATGCCTTATCAGCATCTGATCACAAAATTGACTTGGGTTATGTGTTGTTTAGAATTTTTAGAATTTCATGGCAGGTTGAGGTTTGAGTTCATATCAACACATGAATGATATGTATACATATAATTCAAGTTTGTTTTGCAGAATTCACTTGGTTTTGGGCCTTGATTATGTGTAATGATCTTTAATTCATGATGTTTTGCAAGTTTAAAAGTGATTTCTTAAGTTTTTGGCCCAAAAGAACATGTTTTGTAGCTTTGAATTCGAGTTTTGGACTTAGAACATCAATTTGGAAAATCCAGTGCGCCTTCTTTTTCAAAAGCAGATTCCGCTCAGCGTTTACAACTCTTGATTTTGCACTTCCACTCGAGCGGCCAAAAGTTGGCTCGAGCATAAAATGCATGCTCCCAGAAGTTTACAAGGTTTGCAAACCATTCGAGCAACCAGAGTTACGCTTGAGTGAAGACTTCAGTCTCACGCTCGAGCGACTGTCGAGCGTGTGTCAAGCGGAAAAATCAAGCAACCAGTGTTGTTCTAGACTTTACAAACCGTTCGAGTGTCACGACCCAAACCCACCCCCATAGGTTTAGTGTCATAACTGGCCAGTAATTCGTGATTACAAAATGCCTACTTAACAGTAACGACAATAATACAATATAAAGGAGGCTGGCGGAAACCAATCAATAATAAGATAAAGTCCAATAAGCTGTGAGGACCTGAATGGAAATTAACTTTCATAGACATAGCCACTTATGCCAAACAATACATATATGAGACAATATGCAAGTTAGGGAATTAATCCTGTCATCAAAACTATGTAAACAAAAGTCTTAAACTTTCTTCACACTTAGCAAAAACAAAAGGATGGATTTGCATCATCCAAAAGCCTTGACTCGTGCGGGTTTAGAACCTCGTCATGAGGTACAAAATCTGGCTTGACAAAACATGAGTTCAGGTCGACGCCTCTAGCCTTGATTCAATGCCTGGTCGGCTACATACATATATAATAAACTGTGAGCTAAAACCCAATGAACAACAAAAGTGTAAAGAGGTTAAGAATGAATGTCTTTTCAGCATTTTAAACAATCAATTGTATCAATAGATCATTTGATCGATCATTATCTCATATTTCATATCATATCTATCAGTTAGTAATTATAGCAGTCATACGTGGTACATCCAATAGCAGAACAGTACAGTAGGTCCTAAAATACCGAAAAGTCAATTGATGGCCATCAATGCAGTAACAGTAGTTCCAAGGATTGAAACTGACAGAGATCTCTGTAACAGTAGCAGTAGCAGTAACAGTAACAGTAGCAGTAATAGTCAGTTGCTATGGATGCCACGAGTACAGTTCATAAAACAGGACAAACATTCATTCAGTAAACAATATTATTTCAGAAAACAGTACACTTAATCATTCAGAAAATAATTATAATTGAACATAGCTTTACAATATTATTACTCACAGTTGGCTCCCAAGCAATTAGATTGAGTAGGCGATTCAACTATCTTATGGTGCGTGACCTACACAGACACATAACAATATATAGTTAAAACGCATGCTCGGATAATATGTAACTCATTTCGCTTTGCTCTTTGTGAGTGTCTACTCCTTATTCCCATTATAGTGACCCAAACTTGCCGTAGAAATGCCTAGGATGCAATGAGGGTGCCAAAATGCATTGGAAAACACTTAGTCAAATTTCGGCGGGGTCCCGCTCGATCGTAGCTTTCTTCGCTCGAGCGGACATGAAAAATGTGAGTGGTCGCTCGAGCGTAACTTCCCTTGCTCGAGCGGTCTACAAACTTTGAAAAAGTGCTAGTTGCCAAACATTTCCGCTCGATACCCCGTTCGACGCACGCTTGAGTATATCACTCAAGTCCTCGCTCGAGCGCAATTTGTCTCGCTCGAGCGGGCTGTAAAACATGTGCACTTTTGGGAGCATGCATTTCACGCTCGAGCAAACTTCTGGTCGCTCGAGCAGAAGAACAAGATCACAGAGTGGTCGTTCAAGCACAGGTTCTGTCGCTTGAGCGGGGGTGCAGATTCTGGAATTTCCAAATTGCACTCCAAAGCTCAAAACTCAAATTCAAAGCCACAAAGCATGCTATTTTGGACCCAAAGCTTAAGAAAACATGTCTAAACTTGTCAAACATCATGAATTCAAAACCATTTCACCAAATCAAGGCCCAAAAGCTTAAGAATTGTGTAAAATCAAACTTGGTATATCATAAGCATAACATACATGAAGTATCTTGGCTCCAAAGCTTTCAAAACTTGTTCCAATGAGATGTTAAGTAGAAAAACATGTTGAACTCTTAAAACACAGACAAAAGGAGCACATGCATGTGAGAATTCTTTGGAATGAAGCTCAAAATTTGATGAAATGACCATGCATGCAACTAGATGAAATTAATTCTCCATAATTCCCTTTTTATGTGATCAATGATTTCTTAACACCAATTTACACCACTAATCTCATCAAAATTCATGATCTTTAATCAAAGCTACTCAAGGTCTTAAGGATCATAAGGAAAACATTTAAATTTCATGATATTTGATGGAGAATCTTAGCTCAATTGATTAATTGTGAAGTTTTGCACCTTAGCTTCAATGTCCTTCTTCACTTTCTTTTCTTCTCTATGCTGAACTCTAACTCTCTTGGTCTCACCCTCTCTCTCTCTACGTGTCTATAAGTGGTGCATGAAGCAATGTGTAGTGTATGACTCAACAATACCCACTATTTCCTTATACTAACTTAATGTTGATAATCTCATTAAGTTAACCAAGGCAAATAAATCATTGTTAATTAAATTAATTTAATTCATCACATAAAATAATCCCAATTACACTAGATTTAATTCTATGAGTATGAATTAGGTTCTAATTCCTATCTTATTATAAAATTCTAACTTGTTAAAAAATTAGTGAATCAAACAGGTTTAACATTTACTCTAACTTATCTGTCTACAATAACACATTTCAAATAATCACATGGCATAACAATAACACTTAACACCACCCAATTACATAATTAACATTAAACATGTAATCAATTTAACTAATTTTCTTAATCAAGGAGACAGCTGTCACATCATCTCCTCCTTAGGGCATTTGGTCCTCCAAACTTAATTACCTTCATCCGGAAAGAATATAGGATCAAGTGGAAATAGGTCTAGATATCTTTTCTTCATATCATCCTCTTTTTTCCAAGTTGCATAGACACCACAATGATTTTGCTAGTCTACTTTCACTAACGGAATTTCTTTATTTCTCAACCTCTTGATTCGCCGATTTACAATCTGAATGGGCCTTTGTTCATAAGTATAGTTGTGGGGAAGTGGATTGGAAATACTCTTCGGATCCTGGGAGACGCCAATGACCCTCAGCTAGTCACCTGAGAAGATACAAAGACTTGTGGGGATGACGGAATTAGCACTCCGACGTACAAATTAGCTCGTCCCACGCGAGTGAGCTTGCTTCCTCAATCCTTAGTAGTGATCCTCTTCTTCCTCTTTTTCTTTTCTTTTTTTTCTCTTCCTTGTTTAGTCCGTTGTCACTATATTTATACTCGCCTCCTCTGACCCTCGGGATCAGGGCCTACTTTTTCAATCATTACCTTTTCTACTACTCGGCTATAGGGACGGACCCTATTCGACCCACGACCCTATTCAGGCCCTTATCCTTGTGTGACAGAGGCCGGCTATCGTCTAGCCTCCGAAATGTACCTCCTCTATGTTTTTCAACTATTCGGCTACCACAATTGCCCTCCGAACCCCCTATTGACGGTAGTCAATCAGTGTTGGTTGAGTTGAGTCGGGAAGCTTATCATCCGACCTCGCGTTCCCAATACATGTCGAGGGCACGCGCTTCTTTGTCCATCATGATGCTTTCCGCTCTATTCATGCGTATATCGGCATTTATTGCGATTTGAAATTTTGGTCCTTTCGAATTGAGTTTGGTTGATTTCTGCGGCCTTTGGAACGCCATCACGTATCTCTCCATGACTTTCATTTTTCTCGCAACTTCTTCCGCTTTCCCTCGCCTCCTCTTCTTTCGTAAGTCTCCTCATCCCTTCTTTGTGATCCTATTTTTTTGTTTGCTTATTTAGCCCGGCAAATATTTAGTTCTCCTCTAAGATGGCCAAACATCCGAAAGACCTCCTTCGAGGATCGTGTCTCCGGCTTCGGCGGCATTTTTCTATTCCTGACGATGTCCACTTATCCCTAGTAACGGACAACGCTCTCGTCATGGAGGGGGAAGATCAAAACACGATTGTGTTCCCTCTTTTATCCATTGGGTTCGACCCACTTCTCTCGTTATTGGGGCTTGATTCCTTCTCAGCCCAATGTAAATTTCTTTCGAATCATCATGGGGGTTGTAGAGTTGAATCGACGCCTTAGGGTTAACCTTGGGATTCTGGCCATTCCGCACTATTACGCCTTAGCCAAATCCTCCGGTCGGCTGGGACGATATTTCCTCAGAGCCAAAGATACTGATCATCACTTAGTGACTATGCTTGCCACTCGGTAGCGGGTTGACAACGTGATGGTCAACGTCCGAGGTAATCGAGTTATTTGAAGGGAGGATCGCTTGGACCCTATTCCCAGACATAAGGGTGACCCAGGTTGCCACGCAATACCTTATATTTGTTGGTCTGTCTCTTGTTCGGCTCTTTTCTCTAAATCGCTTTTTATCTTCCGCAGGCAATAGGTTGAAGAAAGTTCTGATTTTAGTTGACGACGTGGTTCTTGGGGAGATCAAGACTGTACTTAGTTATTTCGGCCGCCCGAACTTGCAAAAACAAGGAAGGGCGCCCATATTCTCCACCGCGTTCTCGTTGCAGATCACATTCCAATTCCGGTCGGCAATCAACAACTCTCGGCCCTTATCTTCCCCAGCTTCATAAACCTTTGGCAGATCGGTATAGCGGCGATTCGGGGGCACGCGCCGAGTTGTTGAGGTGATTCCGTCGGTGAGATTCTTGGCAGGCGTTGTAAAGCGGCGAAACGTCATTTCGTCGTTGAGGCCGAGGCCATCGAGCCGGACGGCAGACTTCTCCGGGGATATTTTTGCAAACTTGGAAGATCAAACAGGCGATTTCCTTGAGGGTATGGCGAAGGAAAGCCTAACGCAGATGGCGCGTAGAAAGAATGCCGAGCGGATAGCGCCCGAAAAAAGGCGAATCGAATCGGACCCTAAGCAGATCAAGCCCCTTCGTGCCCGTTTGGGGCGGTTGAGGTTGTTGCGTTTGAAAGCGGAAAAAGGAGAACAAGCCGACGAGGAACTAAGTCGGAGCAAGGCCAAAAGCTGTGATGGGAGGAGAGAGAGGAGTAGCTGGCCAGCCTCGGGAAAGCGGCCTCGGCGAACGAGTCGCTCAGTTAAATCATTGACCAAAGATCGAGGATATGCCGATTTTATCAAACGCCGCATCGAGGATCCGGCTCTGGCGCAATCTCTCTCTCTGGCGTGACAACGCAACCTTTGGTGGCGTGCGATGTTTTTCGGCATATCTGTAAGCTACCTTCATATTGGTCTTGTTTGTTAGACGCGTCTAATTGGTCTTGTTTGTTAAACACGTCTAATCGTACCACCTGGTTTCTGAGCGGTCGGAAGGATTGTCGACTTGGGGACGCCCGCTGCGTGGTGCTCTCGAAGTGACCATTTGCAAACAAGCGGAGGGTCGAGAAAAGTAGGGCGAGTTTGAAATTATGAGAGCCGAAATGGAGAGCCTTGCCAAGCAGCGGAGAAAGAAAGGGCTCGGTCGCAAGCGATGTTGATCTTTGAGGAAGGGCAAGTCTTGATGAGAATCGCTCGATCTTTCAAGAAGGCACTTAGCGTTAGAGGAGCTTATCTCGAGAAAGCCCGAGGCCTTTGAGGCGGGAGGCGCCGCTCGGCGGAATTTGAAGAAGTATCTAAATTTGAGAATCGCGGGTTCAAACATGGGTGGCTCAAAGCCCTCGGCTTCTTTGAGGCTACATTGATTTGCCAATCCCGGTGGATGTTGAGCCGCTTGAATCGATATCGAAGAATGATCTGGAGCCATTCTTGCGTTTTGTTTTTGTTCTTGTTTTCGGTTTAGGGTAGTTTTCATGTATAAATTGGATGGCGTTTGTGGGCAATTTATTAATGAAAATTTCATATAAATTTATTAATGAAATTTATTGTGCACTTTGTATGAAAGAGTTACGTGGTTTAATTTTGATCGTGTAACTTTTGTTACTACCACGCACTTTGTATCAAAGAGTTACGTAGTTCGATGCATTTAGTAAAAGCGGCATTGCATATCTTGTGGAAAAACGATTTGTGAATTCATAAAAGATTACAAAGTGAGACCGACTTGTGAGCTGGGGTACGATCAGCGTGATAACTTGTGGCGAATGATTTTATCTAGAATTTTTCGTAGAATATAAATGCATCCAAACCTTAGTTGGATTTTATCTAAAAATTTATCCGAGTCGCCAACCGCCGAGGGTAGAGAGGAAAAGATTGTTCAATATGTGAGTTCTGCGGATTCGGTTTATGTTCCATCAAGATCACCATTTGCAATTTATTTGCCTATTGATCTTGAGCCCTTAGATTGACAAAGGGATCAATTAGTGAGCCACCGGGGTAGTTTAGAATAGATTGATGTATACGCCTTGCCGTGCCGGCTTGTCTGCGGTTAATTTAGTCGGCGCCGGCTTGGGTTTTCGATTAATGAACTGCCTCGATCGTCAAGTGTTAAATGATCAAGGGTGCAGTTTTTAAGAGTTTGGTAGGTGTCTGTGTGAGACTTCTAAGAGAAAAAATACATTGTCGAATGTCAAATAAGCTCTTCTTCAACGACAAAGGAAGCCAAGGCGGCCGTGAGCTTAGCGGTGATATGCCACGAGGTGAACACCGTGGAGCGCCCTCATGGAGTAATAAGAGTTCTATGGGTCGAGAGGCGCCAATCTCCTCGGCGTCGTAGTAGGTCGCCCAGACAGGGATAAGAGATCCCAGGGAGATCGCCACACGCCCAAGTCGCAAGGGGATCGACGCGAATCCGAGCCCGTTGAGTTTTATTTGTGAAGAATAAGCCCATGACAGCCGGACTCGGCCGTTCGAGATCCGAGATGTGGCGGTCGAGTTCGCTCGACAAATATTTCCTCGGAAGTTCGGAATCTATGGTTGGTCGTCGGGACTCTGAAGTGTTTGCGAGGGCATTCACGCAGGCGGTGAAGGGGCTCTATACTCTGACCTATAGTAGGCATGCGATTACGCGCCGCCCACGAGAAATGGAGAAAAGGATGAGCATATCCGTAGTTTGGAGGCTCGCGTGGAGGCGGTGAGCGTGAGTTAAAAAGATCAAACGGCGCCAAGACAACGTGAGCGGGTGTGAATCCAATAGTGGAAGAGCGGGTTTTATAAGCGCCATTGCCGATCGAGAAAGCAGCATGTTCGCATTGAGTCCGCCAAGGGAGGTCTTATGAAAAAGGTTTCCACGAAGGCGCTTGGTTGGGATCAAAAGACCAAGGAGAAGCTTGCCGAAGAGGTTTGCCGATGTGAAAACCGTGGGTTCGAGCATGGTTGGATCAAAGCAACTCAAGTCGCGAATCTCTTAAGCTGTCGGGCATAAATTAGCGTCACCTCTCTACCACAAGAAGGATTTTCCGTTTTACGCTTCGAAGTTGAGAAGAAGCGAGGATGAGGTGACGTGGCCGTATGACTTTAATTGTAGTATGACTTTGATTGTTGTAAGGTTGAAATTATGTAATTTCTCGATTTTACGAATAAAAGACGCTTTGTTGAAAGTATCAAATTGTCTCCGGTTTCGCGTATGGGTGTTTAACTTTATTGCATGGATTGTTTGGATAGGCGTAAATACATCAATCGGACTATATCAAATCGGTCTACGATTATTTGGAAGATCTACATCGTGGCCGCTTATTTTTGTATATAAAAGCGTTTTGATTTGTTGGAATTTAAAGAGGCCGTGAGTCGAGGTCGGAGGGAGCTCTGGACTTAGCTCGAATGTCGAGTGTCTAGCCGATTGGCAGGTAATGTTTGCCCTGCGTATTGTCTGCGGGTTTTAGCCAACCGCTGAATGACTAGGTCATGGAGAATGTTGACCGACGCCTGTCTCGTGGGGTTTGGTGTTGATAAAATCATTTCGAGATTTGGTTATTGAGATTGGGGCCATTACTGAGAATAAAAGCGGCAGGTGCCTTATGCAGTCGAATATATTTGCGGGGGATAGGCTAGAGTTCTCATCATCAGATGGTGATGATAGTTGCAGGAGCTCAAGTTCCAGCCGACCCTGGCGCTCAGATGGTTTGCGGCGGAGGATTCTCCGATGTGGGAGGTGGACCGCTAAAAGGAATCGGAAAATTGTTAGCTTCAAGTCGTTGAAGCGAATCGCCGAAAGGAGACATAACGACCGCGCCCTAACCTCCTTGTCTTGGATCTTGGCCTTGGCGTTGTCGATGGTGTGTCGATATGCGATTTCGAGCGTTAGATCGTCGTTTTGAACCGCAATGGTTGCTCAAGTGATGGGTTGATTTGTCTTGAAGTTAGAGATAGATATTGTAATGTTCGAGCGCTGAGTTAAATGTAACATTTTTAAATTAAATAAAAAGTTTATTTCATATAGTACTCTGAGTCTCTTGTTTAATAGTTTGGCGAAGGTCGATTCGTATGGTTTGATAGCTTGCTATTGGCCCTTGGCTTAGGCGGGTCTGAGTTGCACAATGCATCGTACTTTCGTAGCCGGCTCGACGCCGCCCTCGGACCTATTAGTTAACAAATGATCCGGGGCTGTTCGCCCTATGGTGACTGAACCAATGGCGCTCGAATCAGGAGACTTAATTTGTGCCAATCGTGGTGTCCACGAGGCGCTCGTCGGAGACTTATTGACCCTATGGTGACTGAACCAATGGGCGCTCGAATCCGGAGACTTAATTTGTGTCGTGGTCTCCACGGGTCGGAGGCTTATTCGCCCTATGGTGACTGCACCAGCGCTCCTCGAATCCGGAGACTTGATTTGGCGAATCGTGGTATCCTGAAGGCGCTCAAATTCGGAGGCTTATTCGCCCTATGGTGACTGCACCAGGTGCTCTGAATCCGGAGACTTGATTTGTGTCGTGGTATCCGAAGGCGCGCAGTCGGAGGATTATTGACCCTATCGTGACTGCAAGGCGCTCGAATCCGGAGACTTGATTTGTGTCGTGGTATCCACGGCGGGCGCCCGACCGGAGGCTTATTGACCCTATGGTGACTGCACCAACGGGCGCTCCGAATCCGGAGACTTGATTTGGCCAATCGTGGTATCCACGCGCTCGGTCGGAGGCTTATTGACTATGGTGACTCGGGCGCTCGAATCCGGAGACGGTTGGCCAATCGTGGTATCACGAAGGGCGCCCTCTTCGGAGGTTATTCGCCCTATGGTGACTGCACCAGGCGCTCGAATCCGGAGACTTGATTTGGCCAATCATGGTATCCGAAGGCGCTCCCGAGGCTTATTCCTATGGTGACTGCACCAGCAGGCGCTCGAATCCGGAGACTTAATTTGTGCCAATCGTGGTATCCTGAAGGCGCTCCCACCGGAGGCTTATTCGGCCCTATGGTGACCTGACCAGGCGCTCGAATCCGGAGACTTATTTGTGTCGTGGTATCCACGAAGGCGCTCAGTCGGAGGTTATTCGCCCCTAGGGTGACTGCACCATGGCGCTCGAATCCGGAGACTTAATTTGTGTCGTGGTCTCCACGGCGGCGCTCAGTCGGAGGCTTATTGACCCTATGGTGACTGCACCAACGCAGGCTCGAATCCGGAGACTTGATTTGTGCCAATCGTGGTATCCACGAAGGCGCTCCGAGGAGGCTTATTCGCCCTATGGTGACTGCACCAGCAGGCGCTCGAATCCGGAGACTTGATTGTGGCCAATCGTGGTATCCACGGCGCTCAATCGGAGGGTTATTCGGCCCTATGGTGACCTGCACCAACGGGCGCTCCGAATCCGGAGACTTGATTTGGCCAATCGTGGTATCCACGAAGGGCGCTCCGAATTCGGAGGCTTATTCGGCCCTATGGTGACCTGCACCAACGGGCGCTCCGAATCCGGAGACTTGATTTGGCCAATCGTGGTATCCACGAAGGGCGCTCCGAATTCGGAGGCTTATTCGGCCCTATGGTGACCTGCACCAACGGGCGCTCCGAATCCGGAGACTTTAATTTGGGCCAAGAGGCTTGGAAGAGTGACAAAGAAAATCGACTTCCATTAAAATGTGGTACCAGTACAAGCATCAGATCCCAGAAGTCGGGTCCGGGGATGGATATTGACAAAATCTACGTCACAGAGTCGGCGAGCCTCGGATCTCCTCAATGCCGCGGTCGAGAAGCGCATAAGTCGATGGTAGGTGCTAGGCGGCCTTCATGGCGTGCGGCGGCCCATGATGGCGTTATCTGGCGACAAGCTTCTCGCGAAAGAATCCCACGCTTCACCTTTGAGCCTTTCGAGCCGGTAGCGACTCTCCCACGGCAATACTCTGGATTCGTGTTTGAGCCGACGATGGTGAGGAGACGATGGAGACAGGTCCGACTCTTTGAGGCCGAGTTTAACAAAAGTTTCGTAATACAAGATCTCCGAAGTGCTTCCTGGGTCTATAAGAATGCATTCAACGCTAAAGCGACGCCAGATCGGACGATCGAGGATCGGCGTGGTGGCCTTTGTTCGATGAAGTCGAGTCATCGAACTTAATTGTCTGAGCCATTGTGTGGTTCCGCCTTGACATACCATTTTGCCGGGGTATTGGGCACGATTGGATCGTATGCACGGTCGGCGGACCGTGGATTACGTGGATTACACCAAGTGGAGGTGAGTCCTGCCTCAAGGCTAATGCTTTGGTTGGCCTGCCCTTGCCCACGTACTGATGCAGCCGACCATCTTGCACCAGCTCCTCCAGATGATCCTTTAGGGCATAACAGTTCTCGGCCAGGGTGATCTTTGTGGTATTCACATCGCTTGTCCCTCCTCCGGTGTGTCGGAGGGCCCACCATCTTTGACGGCCATTTGAAAAAGCGGAAGGTGTTGGACCTTGGTCATTATTGTCGCGATCGGCTCGCTAACTCAGATACTTCTTATCGGTTCGCCTTGGCGTCTGTTCAGCACTTTGGTCGTTAGGCGATGATGGGAACCTTAAAGCATTCGGCGAGAGTCCGCCTTTGTCTCGCTTGGTTACGTTCGGGGCTTTGTGGCGGGGCGGGCTGATTGGTCGAACAATTTCGGTGGGCCGTTTTTTGGATATTTGTCCGCTTTTATCCTCGTGGCATCGTCTTCCACTTTACAATATTCTTCAACTTTCTTCATCAATGCCCAAAGCTGTTTTCTCCGGCCTCAGGAACCGCAGCAGCAACCTGTCGGGGATGTAAGCCCATTTTGAAAGGGGTGATGGCCATGGAATCGCTGCGTCGTCGGCGAGGTTGAAGCACTCCCGATCTGTCGTACGCTCTGCGTCTCTCCCGGATCTCCTGCATGGCCAGAGGAGCTCGTTGGTGATGAACCTGGCCCTGAAGGATTTCTGCAGTTGGCGGAAACTCTTAATTGAAGCTGGCTCCAACTTGTAATACCACCGGACGGCTAGTGGACCTAGGCTGCTAGGGAATATTCGGCACATGAGGGCTTCATTGTCTGCGTGCAGCGTCATGGCCTGTTTGTAATGACGGATATGATCTGTGGGATCTGATTTGCCGTCGTAAAGAGTAAACGACAGAGCTTTGAATTTCTTGGGCAGGGACGCCCTTGCGATCCGTCGAACGAAAGGATCGTGCTGGTCTTCCTCGTTGGAGCTACTGCTCATGCGCTTGTTCCTTGTCCGCGGATCCATTTCGGAGGAGCTGCTAGTGCGTCGCCCTTTGCGTCGGACTCTGGGGATAATGAATTGGAGTGGTTATCGGTATCCTTTGGTCGGGCCCGAGGTCTTTGTCCGTCTACCCTTGGAAGTTGTTCTGGTTCCTGGCGCATGGCCTCACTAGATTTTGCTACCTCAAGGCCAAGTCTTGTGGTCGTTAGTTCTCGGCGATCATGTTTTCGAGCCTTTGTTAGATTCTGCTTTGCTTGTTCCATGATAGCTGCATTGCTTCTTGTCTTTGAAGTTGTTGGCGAATCAAAGTTCAAATGCGCGTCGTGCCGCGATGGTTTCTTTTCCGAGCATGTTAGCAGGGGTGAGGTTGTCTTCCCGTGCGATCTCGTCAGTGGCTATCGGGGGATCTTCAGTCACGCCTTCCATGGATATATTTGAGTATTCCCACAGACGGCGCCAATTGTGGGGAAGTGGATTAGAAATACTCTTCGGATCCTGGGAGACGCCAATGACCCTCAGCTAGTCACCTGAGAAGATACAAAGACTTGTGGGGATGACGGAATTAGCACTCCGACGTACAAATTAGCTCGTCCCACGCGAGTGAGCTTGCTTCCTCAATCCTTAGTAGTGATCCTCTTCTTCCTCTTTTTCTTTTCTTTTTTTTCTCTTCCTTGTTTAGTCCGTTGTCACTATATTTACTCGCCTCCTCTGACCCTCGGGATCAGGGCCTACTTTTTCAATCATTACCTTTTCTACTACTCGGCTATAGGGACGGACCCTATTCGGCCCACGACCCTATTCGGGCCCTTATCCTTGTGTGACAGAGGCTGGCTATCGTCTAGCCTCCGAAATGTACCTCCTCTATGTTTTTCAACTATTCGGCTACCACAATAGTCATCACTCAATACCACGTGGGTAGGCTTAACAACATGAAAAGGATCCCGAAGATAATCCCGCAACATTGAGACATGAAAGACATTATGCATATGTTCCATTTCAGGAGGGGTGCCACATGATATGTCACTAGATTAATCTTTTCAATGATTTCATACGACCCAACATACCTCGGCACTAACTTGCCCTTGTTTCCAAAGCGAGTCTACCCTTTCATTGGTTTCACTTTAATAAAAACATTGTCACCCACTTCATATTCCCTGTCTCGCCTTCGGACATCCGCGTAACTTTTCTGTCGGCTTTGCGCGGTTTTCAATCTTTGTTGAACCAATTTCACTTTTTTCGTCATTTCATGCACAATCTCAGGCCCAAGTAAAGGCCCATTTCCAACTTATGCCCAACAAATAGGAGATCGGCATTTCCTGCCATACAAAGCCTCAAAATGCACCATACTAATGCTCGAATGAAAACTGTTATTGTAGGCAAATTCGACTAAAGGTAAGTGAGTTTCCCAATTCCCTTGAAAATCAAGTACACACATACGCAACGTGTCCTCCAGAGTTTGGATTGTTCTTTATGATTGGCCATCGGTCTATGGGTGGTATGCACTGCTCAATTTTAGTTCAGTACCCAATGCTATTTGCAGGCTTTGCCAAAATCTTGATGTGAACTTTGAGTCCCTATCAAAAACAATAGAAACAAGCATCCATGCAATCTGGCAATCTCATTAATGTAAATTATAGCCAACTTATCCGTATTATAAATTGTTTTGACAGGTAAGAAGTGTGCAGATTTAATCAAACGATAGAAAATTATCCAAATTGAATCCATACCTCTATTAGAGTGAGGTAGTCTAACAATGAAATCCATGGTGATATGCTCTCATTTCCATTCTGGTATTGGCAGTGGTTGAAGCAATCCCGTGGGCCGTTGATGCTCGGCTTTGACTTGTTGACAATGTAAGCATTTTGACATATATTCAGCAATTTCTCTCTTCATCCTAGGCCACCAAAAATTCGACTTCAAATCCTGGTACATTTTTGTACTCCCCGAATGGATAGAAAGTTTTGAACTATGGGCTTTTTGCAAAACTCGCTTTTTCAAATCAACATCATTAGGTACACACAATCTACTTTGGAATTTTAACACCTCATTTTCAAAAACAAAGACCGGGCCTGATTTGGATTCTCATTCATCAATGAGCTTTTTCAAAAATTCATCTTGTTACTGTTTCTCTTTAATTTCCTCGATAAGTGCTAGTTGGGCAGTGATAATAGCTAAAGTCCCACCTTGCTCAAGTCCCACCGTGCTCACGCAAAACAATATCAACTCCGAATTTCTCAAGGTCTTGTAGTAGTTCTTGTTACCCGGTAAGTAAACAAGCCAAATTCCCAATGGACTTCCTGCTAAGTGCATCAGCAATAGTGTTAGCTTTCCCTAGATGGTACAAGATTTGCAGGTCATAATCTTTTATCAATTCTAGCCATCTCCATTGTCTCATGTTCAACTTTTTCTGGGTAAAGAAATATTTTAAGCTCTTGTGGTCTGTATACACCTCACATGTTGCCCCGTACAAGTAATGATGCCAAATCTTCAATGCAAACACTACTGTGGCAAGCTCCAAATCATGAGTTGGATAATTCTTTTCATGTAGCCTCAGTTGTCGGGAAGTATATGCTATCACTTTCTCGTTCTGCATCAATACACACCCCAAACCCTTATAAGAAGCATCGCTAAAACTAGTAAATCCATCCATACTTGAAGGCAAGGTGAGAATCAGTGCAATCACAAGTCTGTAGACACCTCATTTTTGACCGTCCTCAAGACTTGGACGTCACCATTTGAACACTTGGTGATTATCCATGTTCGTGTTCGTTTGGAGTTCCCGGAGTTCTCGGCTACGCGCCTTGCCTCAGGACCTCCGAACTTGACCGTATTGTGTCTGGTTTGCACCAAACACTTGTGCTTTGCCTTGGAGGGGCAGGGAATGCCTTGTGAGGCATCCCCACACACCACCGGCACTAGCTAGAGGCCACCGGCTAGTTGGTGTTGCCATCGGCACTATATTGTGCCGGTCGGCACTCTTTTGTGCCGGTCGACAGTAAATGTTGTCAAGATGACACTCTTTGCCGGCCGGCTACTGTTCAGTTGCTTTTTGAGATATTTTTAAGCAGCTGTCTACCACTTTCTTCCCCTCCATACACGTGTATGGAGGGATGAGCCTCTTGTTTGCTTGGTTGCTAAGCTTACAAGATTGCCTCCTCTATAAGAGGAGGCCTTGTCTTCTTGGCTGAGGGGTTAGCCATTTTCCAACAAAAAAACCAGAGCTTATATACTTTCTCTCTCTCTATATCTCACTCTCTCTCATCCTTGTGTGTGTGTTTTGTGGCCAAATAGTCCACTTTTACCTTACTTTTGCACCATTACACACACTATTACACCTTATTTCGAGATTAAGGAACTTGGAGGGTTGTTTGTTGTGATTTTGGACTGGTTTTGATCACTAGAGGAGGGCTGCTCCACCTGTTCTTCAAAGGATCTTCACGGGTGAGCTTGTTACTTTAGTTTTCCCATTTTTGCAACAAGTTTCTACCCATCTTGCTTTGTGTTTTAAGCTTTGTGTATAACATAAAAAAATCTTGTTTTTACTTGCTTAAGAAAATTCATTAAGGTCACCTTTTGATTTGAGTAAGAACTCACCCTCTTAGGCCTTGTTTTGGCCCTTTTAGTGCCTTTTCTTTGAGCATTGTTTAACTTGGTGTTTTTGGCCTTCTCACCACTGAAAACCAGCGGGTTTTCAGTGGTGAGGGAGATGGTTTCAAGTCTTAAATTGGGAGGATACCCTCCCCTTTGTCCCTTTTTGGCCTTCACTCTTGGCCTAATGGATAGCATGCATGCTTGGTTGGTTTTGGCTTCATTTCAGAGCATATTTGTGGTTCTTATGATATGTTATACCTCTGTTTTGGGTCGGATTTGTAGCCCTTAGCATGTCTCTCATACTTGCCTTGAAATGCTCTCTTATGCTTAAAAGTATGCCATGCATCTAGGCCATGTTCTTTGCATATTTTAGCATAATTCCATGAGGGCATTAGCATCATATTGCTATGTGTAAGGGCTGTTAGCCATTGTTTTTACCATGTTTGGCATGTTTGGTGTTGTTAGCTTGCTTGTTGGCTTGCAAGCCTTGGGTGTGTGAGTCCCTAGCATGTTTAGCCTACCTTGGTCTTATGGTTTGGCATCATTTTAGATCACATTTCAGTCCCTATTCCATGCCTATATGTCTCCATCTATTACCTCTTCCATGTCTTGAAGTGTTGGTCTCTTATGCTTTAAAGAGGGTATTGTGCATGCTCGCATGGTTAATGCATTTTGGGGGTGCCATGTCAAGGTTTGTGGGTGTATTTTTGCATGCTAAGAAACTGTTTTTGGTTGTCCGACATGTGCCATGAGTGGTCATGTTAATGATAGTTAGATGCTCTCTTTGATGCTCTTGGTTTTGGGCCTATTTACTTACATGCTTGTATAGCATTTTGGTCACCATTTTGGGCATGATTTGCCACTGTTTTGGGGGAGATTTGAAGGCTGCCCCATTATAGTTAAATCCACCATTGCATGCTTGCCTCATGGTGGTTGCTTAATTGATTTATTAAGTGTTACTACATGTCATCCCCATTGCCTTAAGTGTCCTTGTTTGCACTACACCTTGCATTTTGCATGCCTAGTATTGCACACTTAATATCATGTTGCATTGCATTTGGGTATGCCTTGCATTTTCGCATTATTGTTGCATTGTTGAGCCTTGTTGCATACATGCATTCCATGTCTTGGTTTGGGGTGTCAAACCAAGTGTAAGGGTTGAAAGAAGTTCACACTACAAGTGGTGCAACTTATTTCAATTCTTGGTCACCAAGACCCTTGACCAACACATGATAAGGCCTTGGTTTCATTTGTGTGTTTGCATGCATTTTTACATTAAAATGCAAACTTAGTTCCTTAGGCTATCAGGTACCAAGATGCATAATTGATGGCCCAAGAACCTAGGGTCATGCTCCCTTGAGTCCCAAACATGATAGGGAAGCATTGGCCATGCTTACATATGCCTAAAAATTCATGCCATGCACTTTGATAGTCTCATTCTTTGTCAAACTGTCTTCTGCAGGAATTATTTGCCGACCGCCAGTATAGAGTGCCGACCGACACTGTATTTATTGCCGACAAGCTCCTTAGCAGCCGATGGATATTGTACACGGCCGGTGGACATTCTATTCAAATGGTGATGATCTTCGATGTCAGGGAGCATGTTCGAGACTTTGGCGCTTTCTAGAAGGCGAAGCAGAGCCACAAAGGGTATGGTGCGGTTTTGGGCAAGTCGGACTGAAGCATACATCATTCAAGCATCTCGAGGCGAGGTCAGGGTCATCTTTTCTTTGCATTTAATTTAATTAGATTAGAGGTCTTGTAATAATTTATTCGTTTATTTTTCTTGGACTATATTATTTATTTGGTCCCTCTGTGTGAGGGCATATTTGTAATAAGTGTGGGTGAGTGAGTGTATGTCTTCCAACCCCTATTTCTTTCTTCCCTTTTATTTACCTGCTTATGATGGTAGATTAGGGCACATTTAAAATTAGCATACCTTATGCAATGCATGCGTGCATCCATGCATTTGTTGACATGCATCGGGCTCGGTACATCATACAAACTGCATTGTATTTCAATTCCAAATTGAATACGTGTTATTTGTAGCATCCCACATGCCATGTTTAGGATAGCCGAGCCTGCCTAGATTACATCTTTGCATGTGTTGCATTAGACATTTCAGTATGCTTAGGTCCATGCATGGATTTCTAATGAGCTTCTGTTTTAGCTTGGAGTACTAGGTGAGTTTTTATGCTTTAGCATCCTTGCACGTGTGTGAGTGTTGCCATAATAGCATGACTACCATGAGGCTAAGTGCTTATGTGATATAACTGTTTGAATGCCTGTGGATGGAGGTCAAATTACCTAGATTGGAATAATGCATTAAAAGCTGTGAGTTTTAAGCCCACCAGATAGTGGCAAAAGCTGTTTTTCTAAAAGCCCACTTGAGGGTGGCAAAACACGTATTTTAGCCTACTTCAAGTAGTAGCAAACCATTTTTAAAACAAACATGTAGTGTTTTGTTCCAATTTAGGCGATTTGGTCTATACTTGTTTGCTGTGCACATAACATAGTAATTCTAGGCTAATAACCGGAATAAGAACACACAACGTTTTCAAAATTGGATATCACGGTTAGTAGAGACCGATCTTCGGATCGGGCGAGAGGGGGTGCTCATAGCTGACCTTCCCCAATCGTACCCAAGTTCCCGAGCCGAGGCAACTTTGGTGATGACGGACACGTGGCCTTTGGCACCAAGTCAGGGTTTCCTAAATTCCCCCATTAAAAAATATTTAGGTAGCGACTCTGTATCTGGCAAAGCAGTCCATGTTTGGCACTACTTTTCAAAAATCTGTTCTCTCAAACGATTTGCCAGATTTGGACTCTTTGGTTCAGATTTAGAACCGCAACAAAAAAAGGGAGTCTGAACTGTAGCATAGAGGCCCCCGGGCGCTGTTATCGAGTCTTTAATTCTTGAAAGGATGACTCTCTCTGATCAGTCCAGTCAAACGGTACTCCTTTCTAAGTCAACTGAGTCAAAGGCAAAGCAATTTTGGAGAAATCTTTCACAAATCTTCGATAGTATCTGGCCAAGCCCAAGAAACTTCGGACTTCGATAACATTATTCGGTCTAGGCCAATTCACCACTGCTTCTATCTTCTGTGGGTCAACTGAAATGCCATCTTTGTTAATTACATGCCCCAAAAACATAACACTATCAAGCCAGAACTCACACTTTGTCAAATTTTGCATATAATTTCTTCTCCCTCAAAGTTTGTAAGGCAATTCTCAAATGGTGTTCCTCTTTACTTTTGGAATAAATCAAGATATCATATATAAAAACAACCACAAAGTCATTAAGGAATGGTTTGAAAATTCTGTTCATAAGATCCATAAATGTAGCAGGCGTATTCGTAACTCTGAAGGCATAACAAGAAATTCATAATGTCCGTACCTTATTCGGAAAGCAGTCTTTTCAATGTCCTCAGCTTTGACTTTTAATTGGTGGTATCCGGATCTAAGGTCAATCTTGGAAAAGACTTGAGCACCCTGCAGCTAGTCAAATAAGTCATCAATGCGAGGCAATAGGTACTTGTTTTTCACTGTCACTTTATTCAACTCACGATAGTCGATACAAAGTCTCAATGAACCATCATTCTTATTTACAAATAACACGGGAGCGCCCTACGGTGATGTACTAGGCCTGATAAAGTTTTTGTCCAACAACTCCTGCAATTGGATTTTCAATTCTTTTAATTCAGTAGGTGCCATTCTATATGGAGCTTTGGAAATTGGCTGTGTACCCAGTATCACTTCAATGATAAACTCAATTTCTCATCAATCGATCCCCGCAAATCATCTGGAAAAACATCTGGGAATTCTCTGACTATAGGAATAATGTCCACGTTAGCTTTAGTATCAGTAAGCACAGTCAATATACAACATAAATATCCTGTACACCCCTTCTTAATCAATTTGAATGTTTTCGTAGATGAAATCAAGTACGGGAGAGGTACCACACCAACTCCGTTAAATGTAAATTCAGGCAGTCTAGGTGGACAAAAAATAACTTGTTTTGTTACACAATCAATGGAGGCATGATATTTTGTTAACCAATCCATTCCCAAAATTACATCAAAATGATCAAGATTTAGAGGTAACAAATCAACATATAAAAGTACATCTCCAATAACAATCTCACATGCTGGATACACATAAGCACAAGTCATACACCGCCCAACAGGTGAAGATATAGCTAATAAATAGTTCATGGGTTTCAATGGTCTATTTAATTTTCGTGAAAAAGCATGCGAGACAAATGAGTGTGTAGACCCCGAATCAATTAGAATATAAGCATTTTGAGCACAAATTGAAAGTGTACCTGGCACAACTGCCTTGGTATTCTGTACATCTCCTGGTACAAGTGAAAACGCCCGGCCTTGCCTTAAAGGTTCTTTCCCGGTAACTTTGGAATTATGTTTTGGTGTAACAGTTGATGCTGCAACACTTGCTACAGGTTTAGTAGTGCCTTGAAATGTGAGAGGACAATATTTGACCGTGTAGCCTACCTTGCCACACCTGTAACATGCCCCAGAAATTTTGTTACAAACTCCCTTATGTCTCCTGCCACATTCTGGGCAAGGTGGTACAGAGTTATTTCCCCGGCTGGAACTACTAGTTGACCCTGTATTTTGCTTTTTATTCAATGAGTTGCTCTGGCCCTTTTTGGAGTTAAAACTTTGCCTCTTTCCCCGCCATTCAGTCACCGGTGCTTCGGCCTATTTTAACGCTGTCACATTTGCCTTAACTATAATAGCTCTGTCAAGGACATCCACATACTTAAGTAATTATAAGACATTGATCCGATCAAGTATCTCCACATTAAGTCCTCCCTCGAATTTTCTAGCATTTTTATAGTCAGTATCTATCATGTGTGGTGCGTATTGGGCAAGCTCGGTGAATTTAGATTCATATTCGGCTACTGACATAGTGCCCTGCTTCAGTTGTTCAAATTTAGATACTTTGTGATCTTGGACGCACTGAGAGAAATATTTCTCATTAAAAGCTTCCTTAAATTGAGTCCAAGTCATAGCATTGTTTGTATCACCACCGTCTAGCTTCTTTTTGTAAAGTAAAAGTAGCCAATAACACTTTATGTGCCTTTGAACATGGAAATACTTCAAACAGTGTTTTAATTTCTAGGACCCATGCTTCGGCCTTCAGTGGCTCAAGACCTCCCTGGAATATTGGTGGCTTCATTTTGTTAAACTTTTGTGTCAAAGCAATAACATCATCATTGGCATTTGGTTCTGGCTGCACTGGTGGCGGAGGAGAAGGTGGGGGATGTTAATTTTGTTGTTGTCTTAAAGCCTTAGTCAATAATTCAACCATTCTTTCTAATCGGGCAATTCTTGTTTCGGATGATTCAATTTCATCTGTATTCCTTGTGTTCTCCATCGCACTATATAAAACATGATAATAATAAACATGGGAAAGATGGCTTACTTATTCATGTTAGCACTTTTATTCATAATATGTCCACACACGTGTGTTTATGGTCATGCAATACTCTAATCTCTTTTCTATGATATCCTATAGCTCATTTGGACGCGTGTGTACGGTAGAACTCGTGTTCTGATGCTACTTTGTCACGACCCGAACCCGTCCCCATAGGTTTAGTGCCGTAACCAGCCAGTAATTCATGATTACCAAAGGCCTACTTAACAGTAATGACAATAATACAATATAAAGGGGGCTGGCGGAAGCCAATCAATAATAAGATAATGTCCAATGAGCTATGAGGACCTAAATGAAAATTAACTTTCATATACATAGCCACTTATGCCAAACAATACATATATGAGACAATATGCAAGTTAGGGAATTAATCCCGTCATCAAAACAGTGTTAACAAAAGTATTAAACTTTCTTAACACTTAGCAAAAACAAAAAGGTGGATTTGCATCATCCAAAAGCCTTGACTCGTGCGGGTTCGGAACCTCATCATGAGGCACAAAAGGTGGCTTGACAAAACATGAGTTCGGGTCGACGCCTCTAGCCTTGATTCGTGCTCGTCACCTACATACATAGATAATAAACGTGAGCTAAAGCACAATGAACAACAAAAGTGTAAACAGTTAAGAATGAATGTCCTTTCAGCATTTTAAACAGTCAATTGCATCAGTAGATCATTTGATTGATCAATATCTCATATTTCATATCATATCTATCATATAGTAATTATAGTAGTCATACGTGGTACATCCAATAGCAGAACAGTACAGTAGGTCCTAAAACATCGAAAAGTCAATTGATAGCCATCAATGCAGTAACAATAGTCCCAAGGATTGGAACTGACAAAAATCTCTCAGAATAATGGCAAGAAGCGAATAAAGATAAAGAATAGTAATAAAGAGCGAGAATAGCTAGTTGCTATGGATGCCACGAGTACATTTCATAAAATAGGACTCATTCAGTAAACAATATCATTTTAGAAAACAGTACAGTTAATCATTTAGAAAATAATTATAATTGAACATAGCTTTACAACATTGTTACTCACAGTTGGTTCCTAGGCAATTAGATTGAGTAGGCGATTCAACTATCTTATGGCGTGTGACCTACACAGACACATAACAATATACAGTTGAAACGCACACTTAGATAACATGTAACTCATTTCACTTTGCTCTTTGTGAATCTTTACTCCTTATTCCCATTATGGTGACCCAAACTTGGCCTAGAAATACCTAGGATGCAATAAGGGTGCCAAAATGCATTGGAAAACACTTAGTCAAATTTCTTAAAATAGGGTCCCTGCTCGAGCGTAACTTTCTTCGCTCGAGTGGACATGAAAAATGTGAGTGGTCGCTCGAGCGAAACTTCCCTCGCTCGAGCGGTCTGTAAACTTTGAAAAAGTGCTGGTTGCTAAACTTTTCCGCCGATATTCGCCGACGCCACTCGGCGAGGGTCAGAAACATGTGCACTTATGGGAGCATGCATTTCACGCTCGAGCGAACTTCTGGTCGTTCGAGCAAAAGAGCAAGATCATAGAGTGGTCGCTGAGCATGTTTTGTCGCTGCTTAAGGGTGCAAATTTCAAATTTTCAGATTACACTCCGAAGCTCAAAACTTGAATTCCAAGCCACAAAGCATGCTATTTTGGACCCAAAGCTTAAGAAAACATGTCTAAACTTGTCAAACATCATGAATTCAAAACCATTTCACCAAATCAAGGCCCAAAAGCTTAAGAATTGTGTAAAATCAAACTTGGTATATCATAAGCATAACATATATGAAGTATCTTGGCTCCAAAGCTTTCAAAACTTGTTCCAATGAGATGTTAAGCACAAAAACAAGTTGAACTCTTAAAACACAGACAAAAGGAGCACATGCATGTGAGAATTCTTTGGAATGAAGCTCAAAATTTGATGAAATGGCCATGCATGCAACTAGATGAAATTAATTCTCCATAATTCCCTCTTTATGTGATCAATGATTTCTTAACACCAATTTACACCACTAATCTCATCAAAATTCATGATCTTTAATTAAAGCTACTCAAGGTCTTAAGGATCATAAGGAAAACATTTAAATTTCATGATATTTGGTGGAGAATCTTAGCTCAATTGATTAATTGTGAAGTTTTGCACCTTAGCTTCAATGTCCTTCTTCACTTTCTTTTCTTCTCTATGCTAAACTCTAACTCTCTTGGTCTCACCCTCTCTCTCTACGTGTCTATAAGTGGTGCATGAAGTAATGTGTAGTGTATGACTCAACAATACCCACTATTTCCTTATACTAACTTAATGTTGATAATCTCATTAAGTTAACCAAGGCAAATAAATCATTGTTAATTAAATTAATTTAATTCATCACATCAAATAATCCCAATTACACTAGATTTAATTCTATGAGTGTGAATTAGATTCTAATTCCTATCTTATTATAAAATTCTAACTTGTTAAAAAAATAGCAAATCAGACAGGTTTAACATTTACTCTAACCTATCTGTCTACAATAACACATTTCAAATAATCACATAGCATAACAATAACACTTAACACCACCCAATTACACAATTAACATTAAGTATGTAATCAATTTAATTAATTTGCTTAATCAAGGAGACGGTTGTCACATCGAGCAACTGAAGTTGCACTCGAGCGACTACTCTTATTTTTGACCCTTTACTCGAGCGAAGGAAGTTGCGCTCGATCGAGGACCCAATTTTCAGCCGATATGACTAAGTGTTTTGAAACACATTTTGGCATCCTCATTGCATCTTAGGCATTCTTAAGCCCTAATTAAGACGTAATAATGAGGATAAGACTTAGAAACACACTAAGAATGAACCGTTATAAGTTAAGTACTACACGAGTGTGTGTTTCAATATGTGCCTCTGTTATGTTTGTGTAGGCCACGCGCCGCAAGTTATCTGATTTATCTGCTCTGTATGTCTACTTTGGAGCCATCTGTAAGTAATAACTTAGTAAAGTTATGTGCAACTTTATTTATTTTTTGTATAATGAAATAAGATCTGTTTTCTGAAATGTTATGTTCAATACAATGAATGATTGTCCAATTTCTAAAATGTATTCATGACATCCTTAACATATCTGTTAGTTGTTACTCAGTATCAGAGGTTCTATTATGGAACTTAATATGTCTATAATCTGTTATTGCATCGAGGCTCCATCATGGAGCTCAAAGATATCTATTATCTCTTACGGATCCGGAGGTTCCTTTATTAAACCGTTACATAACCACTATCCGACCAGATCTGCTTTTGTATGTGTTTGTATCTGTTTTGTATCTATTCTCGTTAACGCTAAAGGATATACCACGATGATTAAGCATGAACTCGATTTACATGATTTGAACAAGAATATGAATCGATTTACGATTTCAATCTAATATAGGACATCTTTCAATTAAAACCTTTACTCATATTATTTACTGGCTCCGCCACTCAATTATTTATGTATGTAGGTGACCAAAGCATGACCAGGCTTAGTGATGATCGCCTAGACTTCTATTTTTCAGCTACCCTTTGTGCCTCCCGATGAGGTTCCAGAAAGAGTCGTGTGGTCATGTTTTGTGAACGTTTAAAACTTTGTTTTCTTTTTGGAATATGAACAAGTTTTCTATTTATTTGTATTTTGGGCTAGTCCCCTTCTAGTTATATCTGTAATGAATATAACCTAAGACTACTGTAATTATGATGTCACATGTATGTATATAAAGTTTTGAAATATTTGTCCCATGTATGTCTACACAACTCAATGGACTGTGTATGTTTTATATCTACTTCCGCTAGCCCCTTAATTATGTGTTCATCTATACAGAGGCCTTTAGTAATACAAGGATTACTAGCCGGTTGCGATACTAAACCTATAGGGACGGGTTTAGGTCATAGCAGGAAGAAGAAGGGGAAATACCAGGGTGTGCTCCAATGGTTGTTGCGAGAGAGAAATAGAGAGAAAAAACGCTGCTCTTGCGAGAAATAGATAGAAGAGAAGCTCTAACCCTTTGATTTATAACCCCAAAAAAAAAAAATCCTTTGTTATAAAACCCTAGAAATTGAGTGAAGATATATATATATATATATATAGAAAGAGAGAGGAAGAGGCCGGAAATACCTGGTGTGTGCTGATACAAATCAAATTAGCTACTATTGTTCGTCGCTAGTGGGGAGAAGGGTGGTTCCGTCACTGGTAGGGAAGTGGGTTGTACTGTCACCAGTGAGGAGGTGGGTGCTCGTATGCAATAGTGGTGGACGGTGGCCGGTAGGAGGTTCACCTGTGATGGAGTGAAAGAAAGAGAGAAAAAAGAGATGATGAAAGAGTGAAATGGGAGAGGATTGATAGAGTAGTCTAATTAAGGGACACAGTTTGATCAATGTCGACTAATTGTTTTTTAGTAGCCAAAACCTTAACTAACGGCGACTAAATATTATTTTAGTCGCTAAAAGTAGTAATTTGGCAACTAAACATTTTGGTCGCCAATTAATTTTATAAATCCCTCCAAAATTTGAAATTTTCTCTCTAAATAATTTAATTATTTGGCGATTAAAATATTTTTTAGCCACTAAAAATAAATTTTTGGCGACCAACAAAGATAAAAAGTAAATTTTTAATTTTTATTCGGCGACAAAAAATTTTTAGCAGTCAAAACTAGCTACGCAATGACCAAAACATATTTTAGTCACTGAAAATAAATTTTTGGCAACCAAACTTTTGGTTGCCAAAAGTCTGAAAGTAAATTTTTATTTTTCATTCAGCGACTAAAAAATTTTAGTAGCCAAAACTATCTATACAATGACTAAAACATTTTTTAGTCACCAATTATGGCATTTTTAGCTACAAAACTTTTTTTTAGTCGTCAATAATCAATATTTCTACTAAAAAAATTAGTAACTAAATATTGTACTTTTGCCGACTAAAAAAAATTTTGGTGGCCAATTCCACAAGTTTTAGCAACTGAATTTTTTTTAGTCGCCAAAATTGCATTTTGTTGTAGTGAGAATTAGGTTCAGAATTCTGTAGTGCTAACTCTTAAGAGGAGTTTTCAGTCCTTACATCTTTAGAATCTTTATGCAATTTATTTTCAAAAAATTCTACATCCTGAGATTTTACAATTGTATTAGGCTGGAGATCAAGAAGTCTATAGGCCTTACTATGCTCGACATATCCAACGAAAATACCTTTCATTGCTCTAAGCCCCAATTTGGATTTTTTTGTTTTCTTTTTTGGGATCTGGTACCCGATTATAAGCCAAACATCCCCATACTTTCAAATATGACAAATTAGGTTTTTGTCCGTTCAAAATTCATAAGGACACTAATTTGTCTTCCTAAAAATTATTATGTTATGTAAATAACAAGCAGTATATAATGCCTCGCCCCACAAATTTAAGGTAATTAAGCATCTACTATCATACAATTTACCATTTCCATAAGTGTCTGGTTTTTCCTTTCAGCTAAACCATGTTGTTGTGGTACGTAGGGTGCGGATTTCTCATATATAATACCATGCAATTCATAGAAATTATCAAACTCATGGGGAAAATATTCCATTCCTCTATCACTTCTTAAGACTTTTATTTTCTTATTCAATTGGTTTTCAACATCACTTTTGTAAACTTGAAACTTATTGAAAACTTCATCCTTTGTTTTCATAGGGTAAACATATGTGTATTTAGAGAAAAAAAAAAAAATCATCTATGAAAGTGACAAAGTACCATTTCCCTCTAGAAGTTAAAACTCTATTCAATTCACCAATGTCAGAATGAATTAAGTCTAAAATGTCAAGAGTTTTAGAAACACTCAAAAAGATTTCTTAGTTAGTTTAGACTTAGCACAAACTTCACATTTCTTACAATTTGAATCAAGGTAATTAATCAAACCAAATTTCTTTATATTTTTAATGTATCTAAAATTTAAATGTACAAGTCTACTATGCCATAAAGAAAAGACTCACCAACATAATAAGAAGTTGGGTTATTCTCATTAATACTTAACTTAAACATCCCATTACAACCATAGCCTTTCCCATTCTTAGTCAAGATGAACTTATCGGGTTCAAAAACAACCCAAAAGCCTCTTTTGCATGTAAGATTAACAGAAACTAAATTCTTTCGCATATCAAGAACATGAAGAACATTCAGAAGAGTCAGTAATTTTCCAGAAGTGAAATTCAGATCAACACTACATTTTCCAACAACTTTTGCACGTTTATGGTTTCCCATTTGAACCTCTTGCTTGTCTAATTTTTCGTATGTCTTGAATAGTGACTTGTCCTTACACAAATGAACCGTTGCACCAGAATCAAACCACTATCCATAAGAAGTATCAGCCATGTTGATTTCAGTCACCATGGCAAGTAGTTCTTCTTTGGAACGACACTCTTTGGCATAATGTCCCTTATTGCCACAATTGTAGCAATTTCCATTCTTCTTGGTTCTTCCTCTTTAGATGTTGTTGGCATGGTTCTAATCAGATTCAACATTAGGAACATTAAACTGAACATCTCTTCCCTTCTCTCTATTATGTTATTCTTCTTCAATTCGAAGGTGCTTTTGAATTTGCTCAAGGGGGAAGTCCTCTTCCTTATGCAGAAGTTTTTTTCCAATAATCTTTCCAAGATAGGGGAAGTTTTGCAATAATTGCCCGATCTTGAAAAGACTTTGGAAGCTTTATATTCATTGTAAATATCTTATTATCAATGCTTTGCAATTCATGAATATGATTTAAAATGGTTTTTCCATCGGTCATACAAAAATTAAAATATTCTAAAATTCGGAAATTAGTTGTACCTTCATCATGGACCTTGAATTTACATTCCAGCGAATCCCAAATTTCTTTTGCAATCTTAACTTCTTTATAAAAATTGTAGAGACAGTCTGACAATGCATTCATAATATGTCATCGACAAAGCAAAGCATATTCAGTGCGCTTCATCCTTTTCTCTTTAAGACTTGTAGCCTCTCCATCCTTAGGTTCAGGAATTGATTCAAGATTTGGGGGTTGTTTGGGATGATCTATATAACTACACTTTTTGACTTTGTGGCTAAAAAAGTAGAGAGAAAAAAGATGTATGTTTCAGATAACTTTTTGACTTTTTACGAAAAAAATGTGTAAATTGTATCAAATATCAAAATTACCCTTATACCCTTCCTGACACATACATGTGCATTCAGTGCATTTCAAAATTTTGTTGACTTTGAGAATTCGTGGCTCACAATTAGCCACGTCAGTGCATTTGGTAAAATGTGTAAAGATAAGTACACTGACATGCACTCTTGGCTACTGAATTCAAAAGGGAAAATTCCTAATTTTGCCCTCTATCTATTTAGCATTTTTTTCCATCCAAACATGGGATTAGTGTTAACTTTTTTGCTTTTTTAGTGACTTTTTAACTTTTTGGCTTTTTTAGGGGATGCCAAACATCCACTTGGATCCAGAATGTAGCACACTTTCATTGTAGTAAATAGGAAAATCATCTTGTCTTTCCAGTGGGTAAAATTACTTCCATCGAACTGATCAAGTTTAACCAGATCTTGGTTCATCATTCGGATTAAAGTTGAATTCTTCTCAGTCTCCATTTTTTTCAGTACAGATTAAAATTACGTTCTAAAATTGTTGGGAACAGAAGAACAAGAAAAACAAAATTGGTTGACTTGAGGAGTATCTAAAGACACTTTCTTTAGAATGTAATTTGCCCCCACTCGATTGAGTTTGCTGATAGGTTGCAGGCAAAGTCGTTTCTAGGATAGAACAAGCCTTTTTGATGAAAAATCACAACCAACAAAGTTGGTGAATTTCCTATGAAATCCTAATTAAATAGTTCTATTCTGAGAGAAATAAGTAAATGTTGTTGCATGCAAGAGTTTATATAGACACAGAGATGTCTGTTCAAATCAATACAACCATTCTAATAGGTGCCTTTATATTCCAATAGCTACCTTCGGGTTTGGTGTCTATTCAAATAGATACAAACATTTCACTAGGTGCCTTTACATTCCAATAGATACATTTTAGTTTGGTGCCTATTCAAATAAATACAAACATGCCAATAGGTACCTTTTAGTTTGTAACTAACAAATATTGGCAACTTTAATCTAGACCCTCCATTTGTAATTTTTTTAATCTAAAACGTTGATCAGGCGTTCCAGATTCAAAGAATTAATCAAACTCAAAATAGGCACAAAAGCTATTATACCATCAAATATGTCTTAACAGTTTCAAAATTGGTACTAGAAGTTCATCAATTAAGTTTGAAAATCAACTTTCTATTGCAGTAGTGGCTCTGTTGTTGTTATTATTGTTCTTGTTATAAGTCTTCAATGGCGATGGCGATGGCGATGGCAGTGAGGAGTTTAAGGTTAAAGTGGTGGAAAATTGAAGGATGGAGGGAGCGAAAAAAGAGAATAGCAGTAAGGGAATGAAGGAGGAAGGGTATTCAAGTAGATGCCACTACATTTTAGTATTTGTGTGATGTACTGAAATTGGGCACCTCCACCTTTAGTAGCTTGATCTGTAGTATTTGTGTGATTATATCCACTAGATCTGTAGCTTGATCTCTTTTCTTCTTCTTCTTCTTCTTCTTCTTTTCTTGTTGTTCTTGTTTAACAAATAGAATTTTATTTGAAATTTTGTATCTATTTTTTTTCTTTGTTATTGTTGAACAGATAAAACAAATTAATAAGAATAAACAGATTCAATTTTTGGTTTGACAAATAGATAAACAATCAGATAGAGTACGTTCAATAAATAGATACAAATAGATACAAAATTTCAATAGAAAATGGGTTTGCATGAATTTTCCATCTAAACAAATAGAGATAGAAAGTGAGTTTCTGTGTGATATGTTTGAACAGCTAGATAGAGAAAGTGTGTTTATGTGTGAATTTTTTTTTTGAACCTATAGAGAGAGAAAGTAGATTTGTAAAGGGGAAAAAATATAGAGAGAGAGAGAGAGAGAGAGAGAGAGTTGGGGTTTGAATAGATAAAACAAAGATTTTGACAGATAGGAGGATTTGATCTGTTCAAAAGAGATAAGAAAAAATTAAGACATATTTCAATAGATAGAATAAAATAAAAAATTTCAACAGATGGTTGCTACAAAAATTAAAAGGGTAAAATTGAAAACAAAATATTTTCAAAAATAACCAAATATACTTCTCACTACAATATTTCACAAAGAGTGTGCTTCTCACCAAAAAAAAATAAAATCTACCAGACTTATGTTTTACACCCTCTTTAAATTAGACTTTTCACCAATTTTCTCTTCTATTTTTTTATTAACTTTGTTAAATAAAAAATTCAGTCAAGTGAGTATTTGTAATTTTCAAAATCACATGAGACAATTCATATTGTAAGTAAACCTCAGAAGGTGTATTTATAATTTACCCTAATGATTTTTCTCATGTCAAATTATTAGTTAACTTTATTAATTATAATAAATAAGTTCATTAGAAATATTAACTTTGATGTCATTTTAAGATTGTTCACATTTTTATAAATTTTAACACTATTTTATACGTTTGTATTAATATTTAATTTTTAAATATGTAAAAAAATGCATTAATATTCTAATATTATTGGTGTATTTCACCATTTGTTAAATATTTATTTAATATATTAATTCATGAAAGAATATCCAGGTAAAAATAAAAAGATAAAAAAAAGGATAAAAGATATATATATATATATATGGGTAGTTTGGCCTTATCAAAAAAGATTTATGTTTTTGTGTTGTACATTTATAATTTTCTCTATTTTCTATAGCAATAGGGTTAGTAAATAGGACACCCTAAGAGCGTTTGTTAAGCACACATTAAATCATCTTAACCACCTCCACTCTAATAAAAAATAGGAAAATCTATAAATATGTCTTTCTAGAGACTAAAATATCATTTTCTCCAATTCTCTCCATCTAAACATTATAGTATACCTTTCATAATGGAGTTTATCTATTTATTTATTTTATCATAAAACTAAATGCATTTATTTTTAAATTAAATTTTGTGGGTTTTTTTAAAAAAATTTAAATGACCTCTATTTTTATAAAAAATATAAAAAAAATTTAGGGCCCCGGCCCATGAAACCAAATTTGAATTTCTTTTTCCCAAAAGCTTACACTTTAAACTATTAAGTCGATAGGGACATCATTCTTTATCTGTACAGACAACCTAGTGGTGGTAGCGATGAACCTGGAGATCTGCATGGTGGGTGTGATGTTGATATTCTTGTTGATCTTTCTTCTTTCTCTCCATGCTCCTTGCTTTTCTTAAATGCCATTGAAGTTGCTCATCCAAGCTCTTCAGATCAATCTGGTAAGGTTGACGAAGACAACATAGTCACAGTTGATGAAGTCAACTAGCTCATGTTTGAGGAAGGAGAAATATGAATGGAGCTGGGATCAGAGGGTTTCCAAGGGAACGAAGGTCTTGAGATCAGTGATGCATGACTCCAAGTTGAAGTTTGGTTGGAGAAAGAAGGATTGCTTGAACCATACTGGGTGGTCGTGGGTCTCCGAAGAGGTCTGTGGCGGTGGAACGAGCCAGTAGAGGCGGTGGAGATTGTAAATTTGCCATTGTTGTTGTTGGTTTTTGTGGGGACATATTTTTTGAATGACAACATGTGGCCAAGGTGGCACCAAAGTGCCAGCCGGGGTGCCACGTGTCTTGGTCATGACGTCAAGATGATCTCGGCTAGGTCGAGGTTATCTGCGAGGATGCCAGAGTCCCGGATAAATGGATAAGTTATAAGAGTCCTAGAATGAGGAAGGACCTCGCCGATAAAGATAAAGCTCTTAGGAGTTTATCTCTATCTATTTGAGAGTCGTGATAAGCATTGAGCCAAAGTCCATTGAAGCTAGGTTTCGATAGGGATTAGGTTAATGCTGGCTATAAAAGTAAGGCACTCTCGTGGATCTAAGGTAAGCTTTTGGTATTCTGGCTTGTGAGTTAAGCACAATTAGTTATCTTTGAGAAATATTGATTACTGACTTGATCATCGGAGTGCCCCCGAGTGGAAGAACTACCGCCGGAGTCTTTTCTTTCTATGACAGGTCGTTCGGACGTAATCTATTTTGCCGATGTTCTCCAACTGAGTACCTGTTTGGCGGTGTGGTCAGAAAACAACACACACAATTTGGCGCTGTCTGTTGGAAAGAAATGAGAATAGATGGCCAACGACGGACAAAAAGAAAAGGTCAGGAACGACATCCCTACTGGAAGCGGTAAACACTTTGATCCTAACGTAGAGGAGGATAATTGCAACGAAGAAACACAGGATCAAAATCCCGAAGAAAAAGACGCTGGCCAAGAGGGAGACGCACCAAAGAAGGCAGACTGAAGCGGGGCATTATAATGAGAACGACCTCCAGGCATGGAAAGATAGATGCCTGCGGAGGGACGGAGAGATGAAGGGAATGGCGAATAAATTGGCAGACCTGCAATCAGTCGTCAATTTCAAGATGCAGAATAACGTCATACAGCCACCATTTCCGCTACAAGACACGTCGATCCCAAAGGGCGTGGACAATGCCCAAAAGGGGCAGAAAAGTCCCTGGTCCCCCAAAGACACTGTAATCAGGAACACTCTCATCGGCCTTCAAGGGAGGTCGGGCGAGGAGAGTCAATGAAGGGAGATTCTCGGAGGACGCATCATACCAAAGAAGATGACCCTAAAGAACATCGGCATATTCAAGGGAAGGAACTTTGTTTCGACACAACTAATGAGGAGAGATCCAAGAGGACTCATAACGACACCGGGAGTAGCGCACCAAAAAGGCTGAAATCCGTTGATAGCCAAGCTCCTGGATGGACCAAGGAGGATCTGAGGGATTACCTCCAGAGGAAGCGACAAGATGCCGAAGTAACCTCTCCGGTCAAGCCGAGAACGCCGTTCTCAGTGGAGTTGGACAAATTTGAGGCCTCGAAAAGGTTCCACATGCCAAGGTTCCAAATATACGACGGTAAGTCTGATCTTAACTTTCACGTCGGCTTCTACCTGAACTCAATGGCATTGTACACCAGTAACGAGCCGTTGCTTTGTAAAGTGTTTCCCTCATCATTTGGGGAAATCGCGTCAGACTGGTTTCACAAGTTGCCGAAAGGAACTGTGAAAAGCTGTGAAGGCCTGGCCAAGAAGTTCGTCGCTAGGTTTGTGACAAACAAACTACAGCCGTTGAGAATGGACTCCCTGATGGCTTTGAGAATTGGTGAGGATGAAAGCCTTAGGGCATATGCCAAAAGGTATTACGAGGTGTTCAATCGAATATCAGGGAGAAACCAAGAGGTGGCGATTGTGTCTTTTAAGAACGGCTTGAAAGATGATTGTTTGCTTTGAAAATCACTGGCAAAGATACTACCAAAAAGTATGGAGGAACTTATTGTCATGACCCGAACCCGTCCCTATAGATTAAGGTCATAACCGGCCAGTAATCATAAGATTACCTACGGCCTCAAATCGGATTAGAATATACTCCATCAGAATTAAGGGGCCAAACGGAAATGACTTAAAAATTTTATCCAATGAGCTATGCTTACATGGCATATCAAAACATTTCACATGTATTTAATAATAACTCACACCACATATCAGTAGTTAACATCTTGTATTCCCAAGATCATTCGCACATAGTCACTAAACCAAAAGCTTATACATAGAAACGGTCTATCACGACCAATAGAAATAACAAAAAGGAATACAAAAGATCATGAACAAAGCCTCTTGCGTAAGGCACTCGGGCTGACTTCAGAAAACTCAGGTTCCTTTCTTAAATTCCACTAAGGCTAGGGTTGAACATCCCTTTGCTCACCTACATACATATAAATGAGAGTGAGCTAATGCCCAGTGAATAATATCAAAATAAAGAGGTTAATGAATGAGATTCGTTCATAAATGAATCATACTTATAATGTACATATTTGAACCACTATTCTCATTCACACCAGATTTACAAATCTCAACAAAGCAAAACGACCTTAAGTCCAACACATCATGTCCATATGCAAAGCGACCTCAGGTCCAATTCTTATATAAAACAATACGACCTCAGGTCCATCTATATGAAACAACCTTTGGTCCAACCAACTCTCTATTCAAAAGGACCTTTGGTCCAATTCGAACACATCAAATGGCCTCGGGCCCAATTCAAACATATCAGGCGTATCAAACGGCCTCGGGCCCATTCTCTTTATATTCATCTCCATGCATATTTCATATTCATGATCATGATCCCTTTCATTCAAACGGCCTTTGGCCCATCACGGTATTTCAACATATTAAATGACATATTCAAACGGCCTTTGGCCCATCTTTACATTCATGTCTAACGGCCTTTGGCCCAATCGTTCATATCCAACGGCCTCTGGCCCAATCATTCATGTCTGACAGCCTTTGGCCCAATCATTCATGTCCAACGGCCTTTGGCCCAATTCAAATATATCAAACATATCAACAGTAAACGGCAAATGGCAAACGGCCTTATACAAATTAGGCATATAGAATACTCATTCATATTTCAAATCAACAAATCCATGGAGCTCATACAGAAGTAGCATTTGGAAAGTGACATACTTGAAAATATCTTTACTAAGATATTACTCACAGTGTTTTGCCGGTGGATTGCCCTCGAGCTCGACTCTGCACATTACATAACACATATGGGTCACAAACGATTCAATTCGTTCTTAACTTGTGCATTTCTCTTAAGTCTCTTTATTATCTTCTTAATCCATTTACAATGTTCAATGCATGCCTAAGAGTGCTCAAAAATGGAAGAGAACGGAAAATAAAACACAAAACATCTTTACAAACTTTCTGAAACAGGGCTCCCCGCTCAAGCGTGGCTTTGGCCGCTCGAGCGGACCTTTTAGGTCTGCAAAAGTACTGGTTGCCTCATTTTTACACTCGAGTGTGACTTCGGACGCTCGAGCTAAGAGTCAAACTACATGGCTCCCCGTTCGAGCGTGAATATCCCCGCTCGAGCGGACATCCGTGTCTGCAAAAGTTCTGGGAACTAGCATTTCACGCTCGAGCGGTGCTTTCCCTGCTCGAGCGGACATGCCGAATTCTAGAATTTCCAACAACCAGTTTGAGCTTCAAACTTGCATTCAAATCAACATAGCTAGCAATTTATAACCCATAACTCTCGTATACAACTACTAACATGCTACAAACACCAATTTACTACATTATGAAGCTCAAATCTTATGAATCAATCACATGCAAACCCAAATTATACCAACTTACTTCCAATACATTAAATTCATGCATTTAAACTTCATATCTTCATCAATCATGCATGCATGTCAATTCTTAACTCCATTTCTATTTCAAATGGTACAAATGGTGCTTCTAACCATGAAACTTAACAAAACTATGCTTGCATGTATGCTTCAACACTCAATTTCTCATATTCTACTTACATGCTTGATTATGCAAAATCATGACCATTCTATACATGCATGTGCATATAAACTTCAAATTCACCAAATTCAACATAATTCACATTCTTGATTACAATGTAACTTGAATTCATAGAATTAGAAACTCAAATCCATGAACTCATGCCCAATTACTCACCTAGGAGCTTCAATCCTCACAAAGGTAGTTAAATCTTGAGCTTAGCCTTCCAATTTCACAAACTTTGAGCCAAATACACAATTCTCCTTCTTCTCTCTCTATAGTCGGCCTCTCCCTCTCTCTCTAGAGTGTGATTTTCAGCCAAAAGAGAAAATGAGCTCCAAACAATGCAAATAGGCCACTTATATACCTTGGCCTAATCAAATTAATTAAGGCTAAGTAATTGAGCCTAATTTAATCGTTCTGAATCCAATTATTTTGATCTAAATCAATTTCTAATTAAATTTCACCGTAGGTTCTAAAAATTACATTAATCACAATGGCATAATCAATTTCGGGTTATGTGGCCGATAGGGCCTTCAATTTAAATTCTAAAGTAGATAATCAAACAGATTTTCCTATGGTGAACAGATAGAAATTCAAAACCACATATATTCATATAAACGGCACTCAAAATCATATCAAACACATAATCACAATCATAATCAAGATTAATTAACATAACACAAACCAGGGTCATCACACTTATGGCCAGGATAGAAAAGTATGCCAGGGCTAAGGAGGACACGTTAGGGACAAAGGCGTCAAAACAAGAGAAAAGAAATAGCTCGCCGAAGCGAGGCTAAGGTAATGGAGGATACAATAAACAGAAGACAAGACTGAGGGCTATATAGGCAGTCACAGCCGTATTCCGAATTTTGGTTTACAAAGTCTTGGAAAGAATCCGGAATCAACCCTATTATAGAGCTCCAGAGAGGATTCTTGGTGAATTCATGGGAAGAAGTTTGGGAAAACGCTGTGTTTATCACAATAAAGATGGGCATCTAACTCAAGGGTGCAGAGCCCTAAAGGCACATTTGGAAGACCTAGTAAGACAAGGTCATTTAAGGGACCTGGTAGATGACACCAGGACAAGGGAAGAGCAAGCGAGACTGCCTCAGGCACTGGTAGCACCACCTCCACCAGCACCACAACCGCAAGCAGACGGACCTCGAGCGATCAATGTGATTCACTCAAAGGTTAATGAGAACGAAATACATGGGGAAACTCGGAAGGTAAAACACTTGCAACATGTGTATCAGGTCTGGCAGACGAGTGTCAGGGACCAGTGGTGTCCTTTACTGAAGACGACCTAGAGATGGTGCAGCATCCACACAACGATGCCTTGGTGATATCCCTCTAAATTGGAGAGTGCCAAGTAAAGTGAATTCTGATCGACCAGGGCAGCTCTTGTGACATCATGCATGTCAGGTGTTGCAAGGAGCTTGGCTTTCACCAAGATAATCTGGAACAATCCAATGGTCCAATGGTCGGGTTCAATGGAACGCCGACATGGCCTCTATGAGCAGTAAGTTTGGAGGTACAGGCTGGCACCAAGAAGGTAAAAACTGAGTTCACCATAATTGACACCCTCTCTCCTTACAATGCTATCCTAGGAAGGCCATGGTTGCATGCAATGAGAGCTGTTCCCTCAACTTTGCATCAGTTGTTGCGGTTCCCAATAGAACATGGGATTGAGGAGATTAGAGGAGATCAGGTGCAGGCAAAGAATTGCTCCATAGAAGCAATGAAATCCACCTGCAACATACGAGAAACAGAAGCAACAGAGATTGAAGATAAGGACATGGAGGTCCTTGACGACGTCATCAAAGAACTAGCCGAGAAAAGTGAGGAAGCCCTGAAGAAGATCTTAGTCCAGTAAGGGGATGAAGAGCGCTTCTTCCTTCTCGGATCAAGCTTGGCCAAGGAAGAGGAAAAGGAATTAGAAGCATTCTTGAGAGCAAGCCTTGAGGTGTTTTCTTGGACACCATACGAGATGTCTGGCATTGACCCTAAGGTCACTTGCCATAAACTGGATGTGGATAGGTCGGCTAAATCTGCCATCCAGCTAGCAAAGAGGCCGACTGTAGACATCCCATTTTTGACTGTCCTCAAGACTTGGACGTCATCGTTTGAACACTCGATGATCATCCATGCCTGTGTTTATTTTGAGTTCTCGAAGGTCTCGGTCGCGTGCCTTGCCTCAAGATCTCTCAACTTGTCTGTTTTGTGCTTGGTTGTGGACCAAGCACTTGTGTTTTTGCTTTTGAGGGAAAATGGTGGCTTGTTTCCCATCCCCTCAACCCATCAGCCAAGGCTTGAACCCATCGGCCTTGTTTTCTTGCCATCGGCCAAAAGTGTTAGCCGATCGGCACTTTATTTGGTCGATCGGCACTTATGTTGGTCGATCGGCCATGTTTTCTGGCCGAGCCTTATTCATTTGCTTTATGTAGATATTTTATACCAGCTATCACAGCTGGCATGCACAATTCACCCCCTCTATACACGTGTATGGAGGGATTTGCCCCTTGGCTTAGCTTCTCCAAGAAGCCTTGGAATTGGATTTCTATAAGAAGGGAGCTCCTCCTCCCTTCTCAGAGGTTTTGAAAAATAGGGTTAGAGAAGTTGTATCTATCTATCTCTATATTCCCCTCTCTTTACATCTTTGTGTGTGTTTTTGTGCTCTAAAGGGTGTTTTGTTCTCACTATTGCACACAAACACCTAGCAATACACCATCATTGGTTGCTAAGGTGCTAGAGAGTTGGTGTTAGGCTTCTTGAGGTGATTTTGATCAGAGAAGGTTGCTGGAGTGGTGTTCTTGAAGAGGTTCTTCAAGGGTGAGCAAACTTGCTTTTAAATCCCCATTCTTGCTTAAGCTTTTAGACCTATTTTCTTATTGTTTTAAGCTTAACTCTTAACTGGTAAAAGTTCTGATTTTTTATGCTTTAGATCTTTAGGCCTTGTTTGGAGCCATCTCTTTTGGCCTTTGTTCTTGTCTTTTCATGGCCTTTCTACCACTGAAATCTAGAGGATTTTCAGTGATGGAAAGGTAGTTTTGCGATCTTAAATAAGAGAGGGTCACCCCCTCTCCTTGTTGTCTTGTATGCTAGTATAAATGGCTTATATTGGTAGCATGTTTGCTTAGCTTGTTTTAGCTCCATTTCAGCAAGTATTTGATGTTATTTTGCCATGTTTTACCTCTGTCTAAGGTTGGTTTAATGGCTTCTTGCATGCACCATGTACTTGTCTTGTAATCCTCTCTATTGCCTTAACATGCATCTTGTGTTTAAACCATCATTCTTGCATGTTTTGGCTTAACTTTAAGAAGTTTTTGTCCATGTTGTACCATGCTTAAGCTCTGATTTTGGTTGTTTCGATCATATATGCCATGCTTTGTATAGCCCTAACGCATCCTAGCTTGTTAGCTTCAAGTGTCCAAGTCTCTAGCATCCATTACTTGGCTCATTCCAATGATTTGGCATCATTTGTTATGATATTTCAGTCCATGTTTCATGCTCATATACTTGCATTTATCGCTCCTTTAATGCTTTAAAGAGTTGATGTTTTATGCCTCATGAATGGACCATTGTGTATGCCTCTATGCCTAGGTCTTTGGGATGCCATCTAAGTGGGTTTTTGGTCTTGTTTTACCATGCCATAACTCTGATTTTATTGGTTTAAGTCATGCCATGTTTGGTTTTGATAGGTGTAGTATAACACCCCTTTTGTAGTATTGCATGCTCATGCTTTTGGACTTTTGTTCTAACTTGTGTTGGCTAGTTTCAAGCTTGTTTTTGGTCTTGTATTGACCTACCTTGGGATTGTTTTGATAGCCATTGGCCCTTTGGGGATTGCCTTGTATGGCCATGGTTTGAGTCCCTTGGCTAGTTTCAAGTTTTGGGCCTTCTTGCGTGATTTGCTTGCTTTGTTTGGTTGGTTTGGCACCTTTCCATGTGTGATTTCAGAGCTTACCATGTTCATCACATGTCCATATTTTTCCCCTTTTAAGTGTTCTTGAAAGTTGCCCTCTCATGCCTAGGTGATAGGCCATCACACGTGCATGTTTGTAAGTGCTTTTGTCTATCATTTCTTAGCATTTTGGCCACTGATTTGGGCATGTTTAAGAGCTGTCCACTTTAGTTTAAGTCCATCTTTGCATGTTGTTGCATGCTTGCTTCATTTTGCATGTTGTTGCATGCCATGCATGTTTACATGTTTAGGTTGTATGCCTATTGCATATTAGTTACATTGCATGATGTTGCTTGCATACTTGTTATATGCTTGAGTTGTTCGCATCATGCTTGCATGTTTGCATTGCATTATGTGTGCATTCCTTGCCTCTTGATCAAGCATGATAGAGGTTGGGGCCCCTTATCTGTTTTGTGCATTTCATTCGATATTGAATTGCACACTTGGCTCCTTTGGCCATCATGCATTAGAATGCGTGATTGGTGGCCCAAGGGTCGAGAACTACAGTCCTTTGAGTCTCAAACATGATAAGGGGTGTGGTTGTGCAAACATTGTCTTGCAAATGTATTACCATGCTCTGTCTGTCCTCTGTTGCAGTAAAAAAAGCATTCAGCAGGAAGAGATGGCCGATCGACCATATTCAGTGCCGATCGGCTAACAATGTCTGGCCAAAAGCCTTATTTTTGGTCGATGACCTTCATCTCTTGGCCGATGGCCTTTCCATTTGGCCGATGGCCTCTCAGCATGCCCATGAAGTGGTTCTGGAGCATCACAGAGACTTGTGCAGTTTTCAGAGGTACAGAGCAGTGCAAACAGAGGCAACATGAAGCATGGCAACGGATTTTGGCGAGCCGACCAAGCATGCATTTGTTCCTTTCCCGAGGTCATGATCGCTTTTTCATAGCTTAATTAATTTGTTTAATTAGTTAAGAGTTGTGTAATAATTAATTAGCTTGTTAGTTAGTTAATTAGATGGTTTGTATTATTCTTTCGGTCTCTCCCTCGAGAGAGCCAATTGATGTAATAAGCATGCGTGTGTGTGATGCATGTTTTCCAACCCCACGTCTTTCTCCCTTTTACTTAACCGCTTACGATGGTTAGTTTTAGGGCATATTTCATTTAGCATCCTTATGCTATGCATGTCTGCTCATTCATTTGTATTGCATGCACCGGGCTCGGTGCATCATACTAACTGCATTGTATTTCAATTCTTACTTGAATACATGTATCGAGTTGTCGCATATCACATGCCATTTTAGAATAGCCAAGCCTATTTCTAGTTGCATCTTTGCATGTGCTGCATTAGCCATCTTAACATGAGCTAGGATCATGCATTTGATTACTAACTAGTTTTTTTTTTTTTTGGCTCAGAGTACACTGTGAGTGTTTATGCTTTAGCATCTTGCATGTGTATAAGTGTTGCCATGATAGCATGCTTGCCATGAGGCTAATTGCTTATGTGATATAACTGCTTGAATGCCTGTGGGTGAAGGTTGGATTACTTGAATTGGAACGATTCATTGAAATCTGTGTTTTAGCCTACTTACGAGTAGCAAACCTCAAACCATTTCCAAATGAACGGATATGCGATACTTTGTTCCAAATTAGGCGATCTAGTCTATACTTGTGTGTTGATCGCATCACATAGTAATTCTAGCTAATTAACTGGAATAAGAACGCATGTGTTTTCAAAAACAAGATATCATGTTTAGTACATGCCGATCTTTGATCGGGTGAGCGGGGGTGCTCATAGATGACCTTCCCCTCTCTTACCCAAGTTCCCGAGCCAAGGCAACTTTGGTGATGACGGACACGTGGCCTTAGGCAACGAGTCAGGGTTTCCTAAATTCTCCCAAAATAAATATTTAGGTGGCGACTCTGTATCTAGCAAAGCAGTCCATGTTTGGTACTTCTTTACAAAAATTAGTTTTCCAAAACGATTTTCCAGATTTGGACTCTTTGGTGATTTATCGGTCTTGCATCGCATTTTGCAAGATTAGATTCAGAACCGTGACATTTGAGTCCGAACTGTAGCATGCTAGAGAACAAAACGAGATTTTCTAGGGAGTTCTCCAAGCGCGTCTACACCAACGTTGATACATGTAGAGGCAGTAGAAGAGGAAGTGGATAAACTTCTGGAGGCTAGAGCCATTCGAGAGATAAACTACCCGACATGGCTATCAAACACGGTTGTTGTGAAGAAAAAGAATGGAAAGTGGAGGGTCTACGTGGACTTCACTAGCCTGAACAAAGCTTGTCCCAAAACAGTTTCCCACTACCCAAGATTGACCAATTGGTGGATGTCACTTCAAAGCATAGAAGGATGAGCTTCCTGGAAGCTTACAGAGGGTACCATCAGATAGCCATGTACCCCCCAAATGAGAAGAAAACTGCATTTATCACCCCAAAAGGGCTATATTGCTACAAAGTGATGCCTTTTGGGTTGAAAAATGCATGAGCGACTTACCAGAGATTGGTGACTAAGATGTTCAGACATCTAATAGGCAAAACAGTTGAGGTATACATTGATGACATGGTCATGAAGACCAAGGAACCTAAGGATCATCTGGCTAACCTGAAGACATTCTTTGACATTTTAAAGACATTACAGCTCCGACTCAATGCATCGAAATGCGCATTTAGGGTTAGGTCAGGGAAGTTCCTAGGATACTTGGTCACCAGGAAGGGCATTGAGGCAAGCCTAGATCAAATCAAGCACATCTTAGAATTGAAGAGCCCAACATCGGCAAAACAAGTGCAGATGTTGACTGGAAGGGCTGTAGCCCTAAATAGATTCATAAGCAGAAGTTCTGATAAATGCAAACCTTTCTTCTGTTTAGTGAAGAAAGCCACAGATTTCTTATGGACGTAAGAGTGCGGCCACCTTGGCCAACTTGAAGAAATACTTGACCATAGCTCCAGCTTCTCTCAAATCTAGTACTGGAGATGAGCTATTCTTATACTTAGCGGTTTGAACATGTAGTAAGTGCGAGTAATCGAGAAGAAAATGGAGAACAGAGAGCAGTTTATTACGTGAGTAAAACCCTAGCAGATGCAGAGACCAGATACCTCCCTTGGAAAAGTTGACATTGGCTATAGTATTGGCCTCCAAGAAGCTAAGTCATTACTTTCAAGCCCACAAGATTGTGGTGTTAACTGAGCATGCTTTGAAGTCCCTGTTACAGCAAGGAGATCTGACAGGTAGGATAGCTAGATGGCCAGTGGTATTGAGCCAATATGACCTAGAATTTAGACCCAGAACAGCAATCAAAGGCCAAGTTTTGGCCGACTTTGTGGCCGAGTTCACACTAGGCGCCATCATATATCAAGCTCCGTTGAGCCGAGGTATACGATATCCACGTGAACAAGGAGAAACCCAGTTGGGGATAGCCAAATAGAGGAAGGAAGAGAATCTCAGGCCCTGTAGTATTTACGTCGGCGACTCATTCCGCCTATTTGTTGACGGAAGTTCAAACTGACAAGGAGCGGGGGCAAGAGTAGTGCTAGTATCACCGGATAGACAGATGCTGGAACAATCCATTCATTTGGGGTTTAAAGCCTCAAACAACGAAGCAGAGTATGAAGCACTTATAGCAGGATTAAAGTTGGCAGTAGCAATGGAAGCCTACGAGGTAATGGTCTTCTGTGACTCCCAGCTTATTGTCAACCAGGCAATAGGCGAATACACTGCCCGAGATGAAATGATGGTGGCCTATGTAAAAGAGGTGGGTAGACTGATAGCATTGTTCCAAGATTACCGACTACAGCAAGTTAGCCGAGATGACAACAGCCATGCTGATGCCTTGGCCAACCTGGCTAGTGTAATGAAACCAGGAGAGGCAAGGACAATAATGGTTGACTACTTGTCAGGTCCAAGTGTAGAACCACTGAACACAGAGCATGAAGCAATGTGTATGGAGATAGGACCAAGCTAGATGGATGTGATAATAGTATTCCTCACAGATGGAAAACTGCCAGATGATCATAAAGAAGCACACAAGATCAGACTAAAGTCGGCAAGATTCAGTCTAACAGCAGATGAGCATCTTTACAAAAGATCTTTTACTGGACCCCTTTTGAGGTGTGTGCATCCTTCACAAATTGAAGACTTCCTGTATGAAATATATGAAGGTGTATGTGGAAGCTACACTAGAGGCAGGTCACTTACTCATAGGGCTATTACTCAGGGGTACTAGTGGCTTTACATGTAGAAAGATGCTGAAGCTTATATCAGAAAGTGTCAGAAGTGTCAGAGGTTTGCACCTTTGATACACCAACTAGCAGTAGATTTGAACCCAGTGTCCAGCCCTTGGCCATTTGCCCAGTGGGGCATGGATCTTGTTGGGCAACTGGCTCAAGCAACTGGACAAACAAAGTTCCTACTAGTGGCAACAGATTACTTCACCAAGTGGGTTGAAGCTGAACCCCTCGCAAAGATTCGGGACATTGATGTAAAGAACTTCATATGGAATCACCAAGTTTGGGATCCCATGGGTGATAGTAGCAGACAGTGGTACACAGTTTGACAGTAAGCTAATCAAGAGCTTCTGTGCAAAGTACAAAATCAAGAACTACTATTCCACTCTAAGCTTCCCTCAAAGCAATGGACAAGTAGAAGCATCCAACAAAACTATCTTAGATGGGATCAAAAACAGGCTAGAAGCAGCAAAAAGGTAAGTGGATGGATGAGTTGCCCAATATACTCTGGGCATATCGGACTACGCTGAGAAGATCAACTGGGGAATCCCCATTTGCCATGGCTTTTGGCACAGAGGCAATAATCCCACTAGAGGTCGGCATCCCAGGGATCAGAACTCAGGGAGTAGAAGATGGTATCAATGAGGCATTCTTAGCTCGAGATCTGGATCTATTGGAAGAAAAAGAGGAGAAAGCAGCAATCCAACTGGGAGCATACTAGCAGCAGCTTGCAGGGCAACTTGGCCCAAATTGGGAGGGACCTTATGCAATCATCTCGATCTTGGGTAATGGGGCATATTGGCTTGAAGACAATGAAGGCAAAGAGTTGCCAAGACCTTGGAATACTTGCAACCTGAAGTTTTTCTATCATTAAGATTTCTTTTTCTTTTTTAAGTTTTTCTGTTATTAGCCGAAGTAATTAATAAAATTTTAGCTCAATTTTTTCAAATTTGTGTAAAACGATTGACTAGTCACTTAGCGATGTTTCTGATTGAAACATGACGAATAACTTAGACTTATTATATGGCAGAGTTGAATTATACTTGCATATAATAAAGTTAAACTAAGTTGGCGATGTTTCTGATTGAAACATGACGAATAGCTTAGACTTATTATATGGCAGAGTTGAATTATACTTGCATATAATATAGTTAAACTAAGTTGGCGATATTTCTGATTAAAACATGACGAATAACTTAGACTTATTATATGGCAGAGTTGAATTATACTTGCATATAATAGAGTTGAACTAAGTTGGCGATATTTCTGATTGAAACATAACGAATAACTTAGACTTATTATATGGCAAAGTTGAATTATACTTGTATATAATCAAGTTGAACTAAGTTGAATTAACCTAGATTTGCTGTGTCGACAGAATAAAAACTTTGAATGATACTAAAATACATAACAGTTAGATTAACAGAGACCGAGGTTGATAACCTCGACCACTCTCTGTTTGAATCTAATCTCGACGACAAGATCATTGGTACATACTTAATGTGAACATAAGTAAACTTAAATTCACATTAGGGGGCAGGGAGTTGGAGAATAACGCTTGCAAGTTGGAATTTACAAGCTAAAGTTGGTTTAACACTTGTTGAAATTTTAAGAAGAATTTACAAGTTGAAGTTAAGCTGAGGTTATGTTGAAAGAAAATTGGTTTAACACTTGTTGAAGTTTACAAGTTGAAGTTAAGCCAAGGTTATCTACGTACTTGCCAAGATGACCAGATTGCCCAGCTTTGAGATAATGGAAGACAGAGGTCTTGATAAGTAAGAGTGAAGTGGTAAGTTGTAAATAACACTTGTGAAAGTATTTTTTATAATATTTTCAAGTGTTAAGCCAAGGCCGAGATAAACCGTTAGTGGGTATAACCGAGGTATTCCACCCCGAGGAGATTGCATAGTTAAGATGTACTTCGAAGACATGCAAAAAATTCTACGTATAGGATCATGCAAGACAGTAAAGGGAAGACAAGCATTCAAACACTTAGTCAAAAAAGAAGACTTACATTCAAATGGAAACAAGGAACTTCGGCTTACAGAGGATTACTTGTTCAGAATACAAAAAAGACACATCGGCCAAATACAAAGTTAACATTGTTCAAAACCAAGAAATTTACAGCTATCCAAAAGTAAAAAAGAGAGCAAGTACTAAAAGGAGAAAAAACTAAAGTTTATGCATTTTCCACAATTTGCCTTGCCTTGGCAATTGGCATTGTGTCAGCCTCGACAGACAATTAGGCAGATTTTTCAGCTTGGACCTCGGCGTCGATTTCACACAGCGTATCATCTAGGCTCTTGTTAGAAGTCTCGACCTCGGCTTCAGCCTCAGAGGTAGTCTTTTGGACCTCATCCTCCTCATCGTGAGTCAAGTCTAAAACTTGCTCATTCAGAGTTGGGGACTTGGCCCCAGTAGTTTCGGTCTCCTCAGTCTCTTTGGCCTTGGCCTTCTCCTCGGACTCAGCTTCCTCCTCGGACTGGCTTGGAGTGGATGGGAATTGCAGGACAATGCGGCTATCTTCTCGGAGAGGTGAATCCTCGGGGACAGCCAACTCCTTTAAAGTAGCCATCCAGCCAAGGGAGTAACCCTTGTTGCATGCCTTTTTGACCTGCTTCTTGTTGTGCTCATGGACGTCCGCTGCCCCCTTACCGTAAGCCTTCTCGTCCGCTACTTTGATCTCGGCATCCTTTGTAGCCAAGGCAGCGATGAGCTCGGCTTGGGCTTCAGTAATTTTTTCTTCGGTCTCTTTCTTTTCGGCCTTGAGGACCTCAACGATAGCCACAGCAACTCCCTCCCTTTCCTCAGCCTCGTCTTGGGCTTGTTTGGCTGCCTTGGCCTGATCTATCAACGTCTTCATCTTGGCCTCGACCTTATTGATGGTCTTGAGCAAGCCAGCAGCCTCTTTGGTCTTACGGGTCAACTCTTTCTTAATGTCGAAGGTTTGCATTTCGAAGGAGTGGGCATACTGGATTGCCTTCAAGAAATGAAAAAAAAAAAAACATAAGTTAGTAAAACTCTCTAAGTATGGAAAAAACAGAAAAGTAACAAGTATTAGAGGCTTACTTGTACAGAGTGCTGCAACTGCAGAGCGAAATTTTTATATTCGCTGACCTCAGCGTTGCGTTCAAGTTCTTTGGGAAGGAGCAAGGCAGTAGAGAGGGCGACGCCGACTTCGATGTCAATCGCACTATCGCCAACTCTTACTGGCTTGTCCTCGATGGTGATTGGAGGGACCCAGGGGGGCATCGGACTTCAGGGACCCCGAGGTTGCAGCGGACCCTGACCTTGACTTCTTTGATCGAGTGGATTAGGATGGAACAGCCTCTGCAGGCCTCTTTTCGGTGGCAAAGGCACTTTTTTCTACCTCGACCATTTTTGAGATTGGCAAGGTGTCCTCAAAGTCGATCTGAGTCACCATTGCCTTGGCTTAGGCTTTCTTCAGCCTCTTTGGTTTCAGCTTAGGTTGTGACTAGGAAGATTAAACTGCGACAACATTGGGGATGTCGGTAAGAAGATCTTCAGCATGGCCTTTTGTCGCCCCATTTCGTCAGAGGAGATGGCAACGGTAACTTTAGTGCCAAGGCAAATTGCTAGTAGAGCTGTTGGTGGATTTGCTGGGTCATAGGCCGACTCAAAGACTTCGGCATCTTCGACTTCGAGTCCTTTCTACCGGTGCAAAAAGTGGAGCTCGACATCGGCGTTAGCGCTGAGAAGGTGGAATCAGTTGTGGAGCTAAAGTAGATGGCTGTTCTGCTAGGGCAGAGGTTAATCCTTAATCTGGCCGAGGTGACGAGGTTGTAGCAGGAGTGGTAGCAGAAGGGGGGGACTTGCTCTTCTTTGGGACGTCGGGCAAAATGGACTTGTAGGTTGTGGGGTAGTTGAGTAGCAGAGGTACTTTCTGTTGGTCAACTGGCAAACCCAACAACTTCTTGAAATCCTTGCTGGGATAGAAAGATTTGCAGAAGTTCTTGGGTGGTTGAGGAAGCACTGCAAAATAAAACAAACAGAGGCTAGAGCATACAAAAATATCAAAGTAAGAAAGACTTGAAAGCAAGTAAAGGTGACACTTGGCTCTTACCATCTCCCTCTTTGAAAACTTTCAGGCTTAGGGGATAGGAGTGAAGGTCATCATCTAGTGGCAATTCCCAGTTGCCTGAGATGATGAAGTAATCGTCTCCAGCACCCTTGTTGGAGTTTGCGAGGTCGGCGACAAGTTTGTATTCCATGGATCTCGGCTTAAGGTAATAGATATAGCCCCTTTCTGACTTCAGGCCGCACATGGTGTAACAATATTGGATGTCGGCAAGGGTAACCCTAGCATTCTCTTTTTTGGCTAAGGCAATTATACCATTGATAACTCGATAAGAGTTAATGTCAAGCTACATTGGGTTCAGTTTATAATAGTGAAGGACTTCTCGAAAGAGGATGTCAAGAGGGAACCTAAGCCCACACTCAATGAAGGCTACTACTGGAAAGGGCATGAAGTCGTCTTTGGGCATGATGGAGTCTTCCTCCCCTGCCAACCTAAGCTGGAAATCGGCAGGAATGGCAAACACCTACCTGAAGTATTCTAGCTTAGTTGGGGTATCTACCCTCCATCTGAACATACCCATGACATTGGCTAAAGTGAGAAAGGTGTTGGATTTCAGAAGGAATTATTTTAAGGTTTTAAGGACCTTGGCAAAACCTAAACGTATGCTGGGGCAAGAGTTTTTGAAGATTTAGAGGGAATTTGTTTCAATTTTTCCTAGAATTTGTGAGTTCTACAACAAATCCCAAAACCTAAGACTATGAAAACAAGAATTGAAGGCAGAAATCTGGAGAGCACAACAAGAAAACAAAAACAAAAACATGATTCAGAATCAAGAATAGTGATGAACTATCAAGAACACTCTGACAAAGCGTGTACAAGAGATTCAAGAATATTGAACAAAATGTAAAACAGGTCGAAAACAATGGTAATTTACAAGAACATTAAGTATGTGTGTCCATGGGTAGACCCAGAAAATAGAGTGGGCAAACATAAGATTGCAAAATCGAAACATGCTCAATCAAACGAATGATAAAATTTAAAACGCAAGTGAAGACTGAGTACATTCATGAAAACAGAGTACCAATGTAACAGAGTTTAAAGTGAATCAAAAAATGAAACAGGGAGAAGCAGTGGCTTATCAAAGAATGTTAGGTCGGTATGGAGGTCGCCGGAGTCAGACGGTGGTAGTGGGCGGAGAAGAGCAGCAAAAAAATGCTTCGCCGGAGGAAGTAAACGAAGTGGTTGCAGGGAGCTTGAAGAAGGCAACAATGGAGGTAAGGGATCTTTACAGAGAGAGAAAGTTAAGAGTTTTGGGAGAAATCATGTTTGCAAAAGTGAAAAGACGAAGAGAGAGGGAAGTAATTTTGTCAAAACACAAAAAGGTGACAAATCACAATTAGTGTGCCTAGGATGACGTGCTTGTCAGACGACGCACACAAGTGTGATGCGACTTAAATGGCGCGTGACAGGTACAATTCAATGGGGAAGAGACGTGTGGCAAAAAACGGTTGAATTACTGTGCGTGACAACTTATACGCATGTAGAAACTCTTGGAGTTCTTGATTTAATGAAGCAAAGATCTCGGCTAGGAGGACGATCTCGGCTAAAGAATTTGAAAAAACTTGGTTCTTGGTTCTAAAGGATTGATGCAAACACACAGAAGTTTTTATCATATGGAAGCCAATGTGTGATAACCTCGGTAATAAAGGGTAGAGCAAGCTTAGCCGATGTGCTATATGGTCAAATAATATAGGTTCCATCACCTCAGGATGCCGAGGTAATAGAACCTAAGGGGCAGTTGTGGGGACCTATTTTTTTAATGACAACACGTGGTCAAGGTGGCACTGAAGTGCCAGCCAGGGTACCACGTGTCTTGGTCATGACGCCGAGATGATCTCAGCTAGGTCGAGGTTATCTGTGGGGATGCCGGAGTCCGGGATAAACGGATAAGTTATAAGAGTCCTAGAATGGGGGAGGACCTCAATCTGGATAAAGATAAAGCTCTTAAGGAGTTTATCTCTATCTATTTGAGAGTCCAGGATAAGCATTGAGCCAAAGTCCATTGAAGCTAGGCTTCTACACGGATCAGGTCAATACTGGATATAAAAGTAAGGCACCATCGTGGGTCTAAGGTACGCTTTTGGTATTCTGGCTTATGAGTTAAGCACAATTGGTTATCTTTTAGAAATATTGATTACTGACTTGATCGTTGGAGTGCCCTCGGGTGGAAGAACCACCGCCGGAGTCTTTTCTTTTTGTGGCAGGTCGTTCAGGTGCAATCTATTCTGCCAGTGTTCTCCAGCTGAGTACCTGTTTAGTAGTGTGGTCAGAAAATAGCACACACAGTTTTGATTCAATTTTATTAATGTAATGTGGAATTTTATTGCTTACAATTTTGATAACGGGATTGAAGTTCACTCATTCATCTCTCTCTCTCTCTCTCTCTCTCTCTCTATATATATATATATATGTATCTGTTGTGTTTTGGATGATTCTTGTTAATGTATATATGGTATATATTTCTATATATATTAGGTATTAATTTCCTAGATATATTAGGTATTGCCATAGTTAGGTCTCTTATGGATACTCTTTCTCATAGTTATATTTCTAATAGAATACTCTTTCTCAGCCTATATACACAGGCCTTCTATTGAATAGGACATTAATTCAATACAATTCATTCAATATAATACATATTATTTTCTCTCTCTATCTACTATTCTAACATGGTATCAAAGTTAGGTTAAAAACCTAGTAATTTCACTTCACCGGCGAGCTTGGCCGCCTGCCGGACATCAACCTATTCTGTTGTCATGTTTTCTTGTTAGTATCATTTCGTGGTGATCACTTCCTTTGTTCGTTAGTTTATTCCTAGCTTAAATATCTCTATCATATATATATATATATATATATTCATGGTTATACACCCGCAAACCACCCAAGTCTCCTCCTTGGCATACACTCTAAGTCACTCTCTTGGCGCACGTCCCTAAGTCGTCCCCCTTGGTGCACCACCTAAGCCACCCTCTTTGGTACATAACCTAAGCCGCTCTTTGTGTCCCATCTAAGCCGCCTCCCGGTCCACTCAGTTATCTATTGTCATCATCGTTCAGCACCACGTCATAAGTTATGTGTGTGTCACACTTGTTGGTTCAACATCCGTTGCTCCTACATCGGTCCAACATGACCCCTTTAAACTGTCCCGACATTGATTCCGGTTAGCTCCTACATCGGTCTGAAATGACCAACATTGATTCCAGTTAGCCAGTTCCTACAATGGTCTAGCATGACCCCTTTAAATTGTCCCGACATTAATTCTGGTTAGCTCCTACATCGGTTCAGCATAACCCCTTTAAACTGTCCTAACATTAGTTCTAACCAATTCCTATAATGGTCCGACATGACCATAAATTGTCTCTCGGCATTAATTTCAGCCAATTTCTATATCAGTCCAGCACGACCGTAAACTATCCCGGCATTAGTTTCAGGTAGTTCCTACAATGGTCCGACACGACTATAAACTGTCACCCGACATTAGTTCCGGCCTCTGATCTATTTCAAACGCCATTGCGCTCCCATTCAGACTTTGCAATCTATTTGTTTTTTATTTTATTTTATTTTTATGTTTTAGTTTCTCTCTCCAAACTCAAGATGTTTATCCTCCTTGGGTTCAAGAGGGAATGTTAATATATATATGGTATATATTCCAACATATATTAGGTATTGATTTCCTAGATATATTAGGTATTGCCATAGTTAGGTCTCTTATAGGATATTCTTTCTCATAGTTACATTTCTAGTAGGATATTCTTTCTCAACCTATATATACAGGCCTTCTATTGTATAGGACATTAATTCAATACAATTCATTCAATATAATACATATTATTCTCTCTCTCTCTCTCTCTCTCTCTCTCTCTCTCTCTCTCTCTCTACTATTCTAACAATTATAAATAGAGAATTGAATGAATTTGTTTGTGTTTGATAGATTTAGCTGGTGGTGATGGTTGTCATAGGTGTGTTCTCTGGTGGTGGTGGTGGGAGAATTTGGTAGAAGTAGTGGTTGTTTACCAGAACCCTATGAAACTAACTGTGTGTTTGTGTGTGTGTGTGTGTGTGTGTGTGTGTGTGTGTGTGTGTGAGAGAGAGAGAGAGAGAGAGAGAGAGAGAGAATGTATGTGTGCGTGTGTGTGTGTGTGTGTGTGTGTGAAATCAATTTGTATAGATAAAATTTTGTGACAAATAAAGTAGGCTTGGTGAATTTCAATAGATAGGAAAAAAAAATAGTCTTGGTGAATTTCAACAAATAGAGAAAATAGGCTTGGTTAATTTTAACAAATAGATTAAAAATATCAAAATAATTTTGATAGATAAAAATTTGAACAAATAGGTTCAAAAAATTAAACTGATAAAAAAAAAAAAAAGAATTGAATAGATAGGTTTTAAAAGAAAAATTTCAACAGATAGGTGGTAATATCTATTTGACCAACAAATGTCCTTATGTCTCGATAGAATCACCCTTGTCCTTCATGAATTATAGGGGTAGGAATATGGATTTATCACCAATTTTTTCAAAATTTTATGCCCTTTATTTTATTTTATCTTTTTTATTCATTTTCTTTTTTTTTTAAAATTAGATTCTTTTTCCTTTGTTTATTTTTAAATTTTAGATTTATTTTCCTTACACTATATAATTTAATGATGATTGAAAATAGAGGTAATTTAAAATTTAAAAAAAAAAAAACCACAGAATTTCATTTAACAATAAATGCATTTAGTTTTATGAAAAAAATATATATTTTATAAAAATAAACTCCATTATGAAAAGTATATGATGTTTAAATAGTGAGAATTGGAGAAAATGATATTTTAATTTCTAGCAAGATATATTTATAACTTTGGCACTTCTTTACAAAACTCATACATTATTAGATAAATTGTATCGATTGTTGTTTCATATATTGCGTGAATCTTCACAATAAACATGTTATATTATGAGTAATGATATGATACATACCCTTAGGGTATGAGGGTGTGCATCATGTATATAACCATAAATATCATAACTCAATCTTATGAGAGTCATAGCTTAAAAAAAAATAGGTTAATTATTCAAAAGTCATATTTGTAAGGTTGATACTCCGTTAAGTCCTACTTCATTATTTTTAATCAATAAGGTTTTGTGTTCAAAATATTTATGTATATATTACTATTTTACCTTCATTAAAAGACGGAAGGAATTGAAAAACGTTAATTCAATAAGTACTAATAAATAATTATTAGGTGCTCCAAGTGTACTACATAACAATATTATTCATCCAATCACCAAGCTTTCATGCCCTAATACAAAATTGAGAGTCACACCCTCTCTACCAATCACAAATCTCTTAGGTTAGTGGCATTGCTAATGTGACATTTACTTTTGTTTTGTTATTTCAAAACTTAAAATTTTCATAACTTGTATTATTTTATTTTATTGATATGTAGGGTATTCTAAGCCAATTTATAAGCACTAGGCTAAGTCTAAACAGTTCGAACAAATGTTCTAAAATGAATTAATTCCCTACGGTTCGTGACCCCAAAATTTTTTGCTAGCGAGAATAGTCGAACCTAAGATCTTGGAGGGAGCAAGCCCCCAAATCTCAAGCCTCACTCATTAGGTCAAACCCTTAGGGTTTCACATTTATTATACATATTTATTTTTAATAAAAATTATATTTTTAGAGTTTACACAATTAGATCTATCAAATAAGACAAATATTGAAATATAAAATTTTATAAAAATAAAATATTATTTTTTTAGCTATACAAAATTAACAATTTCTCAATTTACGAAACTTTCTACTAAAACTGAGAAATTTCTCAGTTTTTTTATATTAACTGAGAATATTATTAGTTTTTGTGAAATTTCTCAGTTTTAAAACTGGAAAAAACAGATAAATTTATCAATTTTGCACTAAAATGTTCCATATAATTGCTTCGTCAACTAATAAAATTTTCAGTTTTCTTAGTTCCATAATTAAATATTTCTCAATTTGTTTATGTATATTTATGTGTGAAAGAGATACTCTATTTGTTTAAAATTTAATTTATGGTTAGAAACTAAGAAAATTGTAAATTGACTTTTTTAAAAAAAATTTAAACTGAGAAATTCCTTCAAACTGAAACAATTTTCAAATATTAGGAATCCTATGTTTGAGATAAATTTCATAGTTGCAATTTAATTTTCTAATTTTTGGATGAAATTTATAGTTTTTTAGTGTAACTTCCTCATTTTAAGTATGAAATTTTTTTCAATTTAGAGTCAAATTTTCTCCTAATTAACTCAACCAACACCATATGTTTTATTTAAAAACAAAAAAAATTAGACCGAGTAAATAGTGCTAGTTAAATAAGTTAATAAAACTTACTATTAAAAATTGTTTAAATTATAAATTTATAATAAAAAACATACTTTTATTTTTATATAATTTTATATTTAATATTAATCTTGTTTGATATATTTCATTGTGTTAATTCTAGAGATATAAATTTTATCAAAAATAAATGTATGTTGTAATATTTATGATATTTTAAAGTTGGGTAATGCTATAGTGTGCAACTTACACCTTACACCTTTTTGTGTTCACTTACACCTTACACTTACACCTTTTTTACCTTGCACTTACACCTTTTGTGTAAGTGGCACATGGTGTGCAACTTATACATTTCATTTATACCTTCCACTTACACTTACACCTTACACTTACACCTTACACTTACACCTTTTGTGTGAGTGGCACATGGTGTGCAACCTACTTACACCTTTTGTGGGTTGCACACCTAAGAAGAAGCCTTTAAAGTTTTGAAAATCAAAATATCACATCACCATACTCTTTTATAAACAATTACAAATGATGAATAACTATAGCCTATGTTTGGAAAGAAGATTTTGTGGCTTTTTTGGCTAAAATAGTTACAAAAAAATAAAATAAGTTTTTTAGCCTAATAAAATAAAACATTACATCAAGCTCATAATCATTATATTCTTTCTCTCATAAAAAAATAAAAAAAATAAAAAACTCTTCACAAATCAAGCTTTTTATCCCCATGCTAAAATAGCCCAAAAAAAACTAAAAAGTCAAAAAGTCAATCTACTTTCCAAACAAAGCCATTGTTTGAGATGTAATTTCATCTATTAAAAATTAATAGGACTTAAATGAGTAAAAAAATCTTATCTAGGGCTTAATAGAGTATAACCAAAGAGTTCATAGATTATAATCAAAATAATATCATAATTAATATTTTAATCGCAACTAATATGCATATGATATATACTTCAAAGAATTTTTCGTTATATTAAGGTCTCGTTTGGGAACATGTTAATTTAGTAACTTTTTGGCTATTTGGCTAAAATATAAGCTAAAAAAACTAGTATGTTTGGGATGACTTTTTGGCTAATTACGAAAAGATGTGCAAAAAGTAGAGAGAAAAAAGAATCTTTGACTTTTTGGTATGGATTGTTAGCTTTTTGACTAATTTAATAACTTTTTGACTTTTTTGCTAAAAGAAAGTCTTCCCAAACGAGACCTAAATATATATATATATATATATATATATATACATATTATCAAAAAAGTGAATAATTTTGTAAATATTTTTTTATTTTTTTATTTTTTGGGTGAAATTTAGGCTAAGTTTGGGATGTAGAGAATAATTCAAAAAGTCAAAAAGTTACTCAAAAAGTTAAAAAGTTAACATTATTCACCAAAAGTCAACAATTACAGCTGCACAACTCCCAATTCAAATTTTCCTCTAAAAACTAATTTTTACAATTTTTTATTACACATTTTTTCATAAAAAATCAAAAAGTTAACCCAAACATCCATATTTTCAACCTCACTTTTTTAGTCAAAAAAAACAAAAAGTGCACTTATTTAGTCTTCCCAAACAAGGCCATACTTGCAAACAACGTGTTATCATTGTACTGGTAAAATGAACCTTTCATTCCATGCATTTTGAGCCTGTTTGGAACTGATTACTTTAATTGTTTTTTTAATGAGAAAATAGAAAAATAATGTGATTGGATGTTTTGATTTTTTTTTACTATTTTAGTTAAAAACTCACCACCCAAAATGGATTAAAGTTAGGATAAATTACACTTTGTACCAAATTTTACTTTAATCCTTATATATGAAATTATAACAGTCAATTCCGACACATTATTTAAGTTTTTAACAGAATTTAGGGCTAATTTGGCATAATTTAAATAAGCCAAAAAATTAAAAAGTCGCTATCTTATTTAAGTCACATCATTTTATTTAAATCACATCATCTTATTTAAATCACATCACATCACATCAAACCCAACCCAAACCCAACCCAAACCCACCAATAAGTCAAAAAGTACACTTTTTTAAGATATCTCAAACCAACCATTAGTCATATATTAAACATGTGACTACGAAATAAGAATAAGAGAAGAACATCATCATCATTTTCTACCAATACACATTTTGTTCCATGTGACAAGTATGTAAAGATTATATAATACAATATATATGTTCATATGTTGTAAATAGGGACTAAGAGATAAGAAAACAAAGTTTTTGAAATTAAAAAAACGCATCAGAAAAAGAAAGAAGAATTGATAGAAGATTGAGTTATTATGGAAAATAGAATTTTGTGGTTTCAACTTCTGCAAAATCCTACTTCATCTCCTTAATCATTCACAATTTACGTTTTGTTTTAGTTAAATACAGTTAGAAATTTTAAGACGAAATGTGTATAGGCAGGAAATGTGAGTGATTTTCTTCACTTGCCCTTATTTTGTAGTCATATGTTTATCACATTAGCAATTTCTGTTAAAGACTTAAATTGTGAAATAACAAAATGAGGACATTGATACTTAACCATAAATGTAAGGGTGAAGTGTTATAATTTTATGTATAGGAAGTAGAGTGAAATTTGCCGCAAAGTGTAAGGATGCAATGTGTAATTTATCCTAAAAATAAAATGAACATTTTGCTTATATGTTTGTTTTTTTTTTTTTTTTTTTTAAAATTCAAATAAAATCCAAAAAGATAAAAATAATCTAAAATTGTGAATTTTTTAAGCTTATTTTGGATTTTTTTTTTTTTATAAATTCGTCTATACAAGACAAATCGGAAAAATAAAAAAAAAAATTGACAAAATTTTGAAAAAAAAGTCAATGAAGATTTTTAAAAAAATTTATGTGGATTTCTTAGGTGAAACACCCTAAATTTATTACAAAAATTTATATTTGAATTCTCTCCATTATACCAGGAAATTCTATCAAAATTTTCATACATATAATTATTTCAGAAATGTTTTGTGGCACTAAAAAATTAGGCACTAATGCTCCTAATTTCTAATTTGGGTAACTTTGTTTTTGTTTTGTTTTTGTTTTTTTTTTTTTTTTTTTTTGGCCTTGTATGGCAATTTCGGGATATTAGTGCCCCCAATTTCGGGGCACTAATCGGAACTGTAAGGGTGCGTTTGTTTGGACGGACTGGATAAGGGGGGATTGTAATCCATCGGACTATTAGTCCTGGAATATATTGTCCCGGGACTATTTGGTTGGACTAAATTTGTATCCTATGTTTGTTTAGTCATGGGATTAGAGGTATGGATTGGACTATTCTATTGAATCCTATTTTTGTTTGGGATATTATGGAGAAAGAAAAATATTCAAAAGACTATTTTATCCTTGTAATTTATAATTTTTATTTAATATGTAATTTTAAATTTGTAATCTATAATTTATAATTTAACAACACTAAAAAAATTTAATTTATAAGGCCATAATTTTTAATTTATTATTTTCAATTAAATTAAATTTATATTTTTTATTTTTTATTTTTATTTAATATATAATTTTAAATTAATGACAATAAAAAAATAATTTTATTTAATATATAAATTAAATTTTCAACAACACTAAAAAAATTTAATTTATAAGGCCATAATTTATAATTTATTATTTTTAAATAAATTTAATTTATAATTTATATTTTTTATTTAATATATAATTTTAAATTAACAGAACTAAAAAAATAATTTTATTTAATATGTAAATTTAATTTTTTAACAACACTAAAAAAATTTAATTTATAAGGCCATAATTTTTAATTTATTATTTTTAATTAAATTTAATTTATAATTTATAATTTAAAGTTTTTATTTAATATATAATTTTAAATTAACAACACTAAAAAAATAATTTATAAATGTTCAAAAGACTATTTTACCCTTGTCTAATTGTTTACTAAGTAATAACATGGAGGGTAAAATGGACATTTCACAAAATAATCTCATGGGATACCAATCCCATGGTTTCTATCCCACACCCCCCCATGGGATAGAATAGTCTCATATTTGTGGGACTAATAGTCCGGAGCAAAATTTTTCAAACAAACAATGGACTATTAGTCCGGTGGGACTAATAGTCCAATCCCACACCTTTATCCCTCAAAACAAACATGTTTTAATTATTTATCAGGATGACGGGTTAGTGTCATTATTATGAAACATTTTAATAAAATATTTATTTTAAAGTGATTATATACGTATTTTTTATATATATTTGTTTACTCTTACATAAATGGAATGGAGACGTACAAAACATGATCAATGATTGTGACGTTATCATATTTTTATTGAAATTAAAAAATAATTAACAAAGTTTTAAAATTCAAATTAATGTTACAATTATGCACCGTTAATTTTAAATTTTTATAATGTATTACAATATTGTACATTAAAATAAAAATTTTAGTCATTCGAATCACCCTATTTTATTGAGTTTTCAAAAAAAAATTTAAAAATGGAATAAACTAGTAGAAGTAATTGTTTGATATATTCTAACAAGCTGAAAGTTAATAATCAAATATCAAAAAATAAAATGCCTCCCCTATTTGCCGATAATCATATTTTTTTTAATTTATTTAAATTATTTTTGTTTAATAAGTTATAAGCAAACCAAACACTCTAACACAAATTTTCAAACCAACAAAAAAATAAATAAATAAACAAAAAGAAAAGGGTTAATTACATTTTAACCCTATAGTTTGATTCAAGTTTCACTTTTGTTCTATAGATTCAAATGGAATAGTTTGATCTCTATACTTTAAATTTACACTACAACATTTTCTTAGTTTAGTGACATTTGAAAGTGTCATAAAATTATTGGTTTAATGATATTTTTTAGTCTTGTGGCATTTTGAACAAGTGCTATTTGTATCCGTGACACGGTAGATACTAGTGCCACGGTAGATATTTGCAAGTGTCACTACACTATCATGGCTAAAACTTTTAATAACATTTTGATGTCATGGTAAATATTATTTGTGGCACTATCAAGTTTTATTAAAAAAAGAGTTAGTGACACTTATAAGTGTCATTACACCATCAAAACTAAAACCGTTTAATGACACTTTAATGTCATGTTAGACACTATTTGTGACGCAATCAAGTGTCATTCGTGACGAAAATTCGTTATAGAACAATTTGATCCGCTCTTGCGGAGACTCGATCTGCCAACCTCTCGCACCATAAACCTTATACACCACTCTTCCCACTACACCTCTATAGCCCCCCACATGATTATATATACAACATATATTATTTATATAGTACATACATCCATATTAATATAAAAGTATATGTATAAACATAATTATTTTATTGAACATAATTTATGTAAAATAAATTATTTACTAGCAAAATAAAAAAAAAATCACTTTTGGCGACTAAAAATATTTTTTAATCGCCAATTCTATATTTTGGCTACTAATTGTTTTTTAGTTGTTAAAAAACTTAACTTTTGTCGACCAAAATCGGATTTGGTTGCTAAAGATGCACTTTCAGCTACCAAAATTTTGGTCGCCAAAAAATTTAATCCCCGGCTTAGAATTTTAGTTCTCCCGCACTAAAAATGACCATTTTTGGCAACTAAAATTATTTTTTAGTTGCCAATTGTAGACTTTTGGCTACTAAAATTTTTTTTGGCACCAAAAAATTTTACTTTTGACTACTAAAATTTTTTTAGTCGGTAAAACTCATATAATCAGCGACCAAACTTATTTTTAGTCGCCAATTGTAGACTTTTGGCTACTAAATTTTTTTAGTCACCAAAAAAATTTATTTTGGAGTACTAAAAATTTTTTAGTCACTAAAACCCATATAATCAGTGACCAAATTTAGTTTTCGTCGCCAATTGTAGACTTTTGACTACTAAAATTGTTTAGTCGCCAAAAAGCTTTACTTTTGGCAACTATTGCTGTTTTGGTCAGGAAATTTAGTCGCTGAATGTGCTTTTTCCTATAGTGTATATTGAGTTTAATTTATTTATTTTTAATCATTTACTGCATTTTAAAGATTTAGAAAATATATTAGTATTTTTTATTTTTTCAAAAATGTCATTATAAGCTTGGAAAGTTTTTGGCTTAATGGCATTTCTCAAAATGCTATAAAATATTTGTTTATGACACTTTTCACCTAAGTGCCATAAAAAGTAATTTGCACCTACTTAGTGTCCTAACATTTGTTAAAAAATGCCATTGCGACTAAAGTTTAGTGGCATCTGTTGGTAAATGTCATGAATATAATTTTTTGTGCCATTATTTTATAAAATGTCATAAAATTGATGTGACATTTGTTTATTGAAATGTCACTAGAACCTTATATGTTTGTGGTTTTGTAGCATTTTTCTAAAACATTTAATGCCAAATTTTATTTTTGTGGCATTTTCTAAAAACATGTCACTAGTGTAGTGTCACTAAAGTGTAAATTTGTTGTAGTAACATTTTTGTTATAGTGAAGTGACACTTTTTTAATTGAAATGCCACTAAAGCCTTGTATGTTTGTGGCTCTATGACATTTTTCTTAAAAACGTCACAAAATATTCTTTTTGTGACATTTTTTAAGAACATGTCACTAGTATAGTTTCACTAAAATGTGTTTTTGTTGTAGTGCTAATTTGCGTGTGTTTGGTTTGAATTTTTTGGATTAAGTTTTTTGAAAACTAAGTTTTTATTTTTTTTTATTTTTTTGTTTTTAGTGAATATTTTTAAAATTTTAATCATTTTTTTTTTATTTTTTTAAATGCATCTTACTGAGATATATCTGAAAAGTAAAAAAATTGTGAAAAAAATATTTTTAAAAATTAATAAATACATAAAAATACGAAAAATATACCGAATTCTCATATTTTTTTTATTATATATTTTTGGTATTTAGTTAATTATTAAAATATTTTTTTACAAAAATTATATTTTTATGTGTATTTATCTTAAGTGTGTCTAAAAATTAAAAAAAGTGCTTAAAATATTTAAAAAAACAAAAAAAAAAATTAGAATTTTTTGAAAAATATTTTTGAAAAATAAAAAATAAGAAAAATGAATAATGCTATTAGCATATGTACCAAAACTCTTTACTATCATAGCCCCTACTGAGAGAGAGAGAGGGGAAGAAATTATTGATTGGTCTTGAATATCGGTACATAATTTTTTTAATAACGTTGGCCTTGTTTGGTAAAATTATGAAAAAGTACTTATAGCTTATACCTAAACAGCTTATAGCTTATAACTATGAACATAAGTTAATTTCTGACTTATAAATTAAGCATCTCTTGCCTCACTCAAAGAATAAGCTGATTTCTGATTTTCAAAAAGGTATAAACTATAAGATAAACCAAACATATCAAAATAATTTTAATTAAGCTGAAAGCTGAAATAAGTAATTTTTAACCTGTACTAAACAGGAACATTATAATTGATTGGGGTGAAATTTATAAATTTATATTAAATAATTAAAAAATATAAAAAAATTATAATAAATTATAATTGGTAAGGGGTAGGACACGTAACGTGTCAGACCAATCCATAATTTTAAGTGAGAGAGAGAGTTTGGCCGAGGGAGAGAGATTGAAAAGACCAGTCAAATGTAAAGACCCTGCATGGCCATGAGAGTCACACAAAGCAGTGTCCGCTCTCCCCTTTCTCTCACCTCAAAGTTTTTATAAATAATAATAATATGAACTCAGATTTACTTAGAAATCGTTTAAATTTATTTAGGTGGTGTTCGGCAAGAAAATTTGGATGGGTTAGTGGTTAAAATAATTACAAAAAATAAAATAGATTATTTTAGTCATAAAAAATAAAATATCAAATCTAATCCATAATCATTATAATTTCCTCTTACAAAAAAATTTAAAAAGTCAAAAAATCAAAAAGTCCTTCCCAAACCAGGTTAAAATAGCCCAGGCTAAAATAACCAAAAAGTTAAAAAACTAAAAAGCCAATCCACTTCCCAAATGAAGGCTTAATATTATATAAATTTAATTTTCACTGCTCATGCTCTAAAAAAAATCTGAATGTGAGTTGGTTTGGAATATTTTAAATAATTATATTTTTAATTTTTTTATAAAAAAATTATGTAAAAAAATAAGTAAAAAAAATATTAATAAATATTGATTGATGTTATCTAAATATATATATATATATATATATAAAGTGTACTTTTTTTTAATAGATGCCAAACATCTTCTACGTCCAGCACAGTAGACATTTTCTTATATAAACCTTATAAACCTGACCTCTTTGATTGTCTCAGAACCCACTTTTTCCCACACTGCTTGCCTCCTTGCATTCAAGTATCAAACCATCCATACCCCTCCCCTTCTCTCTTCCATCGCTTTCCATTCTCAATTCCAAAGCTCTCTCTCTCTCTCTCTCTCTCTCTCTCTCTCAACATGGCAGCTTTTTCATTCCAACACCAACCTTCTCTCCTTGACCCAACTTTCCTGCCAAACTCCTCCGCATTTTCCCAGGAACCAAACACCACCCCCATCACCAACTGTTTTTCTCAATTTTACCGACTTGAATCTCCTCAGCAGATCCCTGTTGATGTTTGCTTTCATGAAAGTAGTTGCCTTGAAGATGGCACAAAAGTTGGAATTAGTCATAACAATGAGCCTTCTGTGACCAATAAACACAGTACAGATTCTTCATCAATGGTTGATAAGTCTGAAAGTGGTGAGCAAGTCACTCAGAAGGTGATTGTCATAGCCAAGAAAAGGAAAAGCATGGATGGGTCTTCCATCACTTCTCTTCAATCTATGGTATTTATATACCTATATTATATTTCTCAACTTTATAATTTAATTCAAATTTTATTTTGATATTTATTATTTTAATTTAAATATTTTGGTTCCTACCTTTTAAGTTCAGTCTAGTTTAGGTTTTATTTGGGTATAACTTTCTTAACCTGATTTTTTTTTAGCTCTCCTCTATTTTAGCCCCGATTAAAAAGGTTCCATTTAGAATGTACTTTTGTCTTGTTTATAATTTTGTAAAAATAAAAAATAAAAAATATATATTACAATTTAGATGTAATATTTTATTTTATTAATTTTTAACTTATTTTATTTTTTAATGAGCTAATTTAGTCTCAATTATGTTGCCAAACGTGAGCTCAGTCTTTTTGTCTAAATTTCTGTTGATTTTTTTTCCACACGTATACCTTATTAAAGTGACATGTGTCTCAAACATCTTAACTTTACTATCTAACTAGAGGGAAATTCTATGAGTTGTATAGCATATTCACTCTTAGTTATGTTCTTTATATCTGTGGTTATGATTTATTACGTTTTTAGTTATGAGTTAGTGTGATATTAGTTATGATTCAAGAGTTTCTTTTTATATCTTATGTGATGTTTGATAATAACTCATTTTTTTAATTATGAATCCCATAACATTAGGTTATACCATTTGTAATAACTTGCTTATGGCATAACTTAAAAGGTGTGTATGCATTTTCCCTAAACTTGCACAGGTGCACCGTGGCATTTCCCTTAAACACACTAGTTAAGTTGAACTAAACTTAAACACACTTAAAAAAATAAATAAATAAATTGAACTAAACTTAAAATTTATAAACCAAATATTCATTTAAAATAATAAAAACTAAAATGAAATTTAAGGAAACTAAAATGAAATTTAAGGTAACTATAAGAATTAAGAGTGTAATTTATTATTATTATTATTATTATTATTATTATTATTTTGGGTATATTAAAGACTGTAGTCTCGACAGGTCAACGTCTTGCCCGTGTCAAGTTTGATAGCTTAACCATCAGGCCAATTAACTTACCATCTAAGACTCACGAAAAAATTTTAATTTTTTTTATTGTCAAACTTTTTTATTTTTAAGACGACCTCGTTTGATAATAAATTATTTTAATAATTTTTTAATTAAAATATAAGATTAAAAAAATTAATATATTTAAAATAACTTTTTAAGTTTTTATAATTAAAAAAAGTACCCAAAAAAAAAAAGAGAGAAAAACAAAGAAGTGAAAGTATGCTCACACTTACGCCATTGTACATATTTATACAATAATGTGAGAGCTAGTTGGCCACCATGACCCTCTTAAGGGGAAATCATAAGTTAAGGGGGGAGTTGAATTAAAAGGCGAATATTTGGCATTTTACAAAAATAGATAGGATAACTTCCATAGATACTAATCTAATCACTAATTTTCGTTGATTAGAAAAAAAAGTGAGACTTCGGCTCCTTTTAGGAAGTGAGTTATAATCTACTTCTCAAATTATAACTCACTTCCTTTCTCACAAAAAAACTGTTTACAAGCATTTTTTTACTAAAAAACTGATTATAACCATCTTCTCAAAAGATTAAGAGCTCTAATTTTGGAGTTCTAAAGAAAGCAGTAGTGATGTGGCAATGAGTGGGGCCCACATGTGATGTGATGTGATGTGTGTGTTTATATTTTTGTTTTTTTATTTTTTTCTTTTCATATCACATCATTAGGGTTCTCTTTAGAATTCTAAAATTAGAGTTCTCTATCATTGTTGCCCACAACATACAGATAGGGGTTGCTTTTTATTTTGTAGATTGTGTCTGTTTTATGTTGTTGTGATTGCATATCTTTTTACTATCAGGAAGCAAGAGAAGTGAAAAGCAGTAAGGAAAAGAGAAGCAATGGCACGATTACAACAATGACAGATGAGAAAGTAATAATAAAGAAGCCAAAAGATGATAAGCAGAAGGATCAAAAGAAAGTTCGTCCTGAAGAAGTTCCCAATGGCTATAATCATGTAAGAGCAAAGAGGGGTCAAGCTACAGACAGCCACAGCCTTGCAGAGAGGGTACTGTTGTTCACTGTTCAAAATCCTGCGCGCTCTCTCTCTCTCTCTCTCTCTCTCTTTTTGTTTAAAGGGTAAAAAGCTTTACAAAATTGAAAAAGTCCACATAACCAATTTATTTATAGAATTTTTTAAGTGTATAATTATACTAACCTCCTTTGAATTTTTTTAAAAAAAAATTATAATTAGTCTCGTAATTTTGGCAGGATTATATTGACTTTTTTAAAAAAAAATTTAAAAAATCAAAACTAATGCAGATGGTATGAAGACACAAACATATATAAGATAAAATATATGTTTCAATGTAAAAAAGATGATAATATTATTTTTTTCATTCATATAACTAATGAATTTTTGATGAAAATTGGGGTCTAGTATTATATAAATTAAAATTTTTAAAAGATTTAATGTAATTATATCAAGCTTATAGAGTTCATTGTATTTCTCTAAATATTAAGGAAATTCAGTGTAATTTATCTAAACAAAAAATTCAGATAAAATTATGTGTCGCATTTATATTGATGGGTTAGAAATCAAAATATTTATGACTTAAATTCATAATTATAAAAATATTATTATCACATTACTATAAAATTATGTTTGAATTTTAATTTCCTAACATATATTTTCTTGAAAATGGATTTCAGGTAAGGAGAGAGAAAATAAGTGAGAGGATGAAACAGTTGCAAGCTTTAGTTCCTGGATGTGACAAGGTGAAGAAGCTCAATTTTCAGTATTTCTTCCATAAAAAATTAACAATGTTAGAAAAGTAGAAATCGATCGCAGATTTCTATCCAATTTTTGTGTTCATAATTTATCTATTTATACAAATAAGGATTATTTACACCAAGATCCCTAAATTATTGAGAAATATTATTTTAACTCCTTAAACTATAAAAATATATCAATAGATTTCCTAAACTATTGAAAAGTATCACTTTGACTTCTTAACTATAAAAATATACAAATATTTCTAAGAGCTCGTTTAGAATATGGGTTGATTTTTTAACTTTTTGACTATTTTAGCCCAGGGCTAAAAAAATCTCATTCAGGATAGATTTTCTGATTTTTTTTTTTTTTACCTTTTTAAAAGAACAAATGAAATGATTATGGATTGGATATGATATTTTGTCTTATTTGACAAAAATAGCCTATTTTATCTTATATGACTATTTTAACTCTCAAGGGACATGCCAAACGCACTCTAGGTCATAAAAACGTATAAATTGAATCTTTTGCAGAAGTGATCAAAGTTAAACATACCAATAGAGAGTCTATTTGCACCTCTTATTACTTAGAGGACAAAATAACATTTTTCAATAGTTTAGGGTTCTGTTCGTACGTTTTTAAAATTTAAAAAATAAAAGTGATATTTTTTAATAATTTAGAATATATGTATATAATCCTAAAAATAAAAGTATTTGTATCTGACAGTGACGTCACTGAAAAATAGGTAACAGGGAAGGCCCTTGTGTTGGATGAAATAATCAACTATGTCCAATCCTTACAATATCAAGTAGAGGTAAATATATATATATATATATATATTTTAATTTTTTTCACCATTTATGTTCAAAATGACCTGTCTATTTCTATATTAAAAAATATTTTAACTAAAAGCAATCTAATTTTTCTCCAAAAAATTTCAGTTCCTTTCTACGAAGCTTGCTTCAGTGAATCCCATGTTCTGTAACTTTGGAATGGAGTTGGATGCATTCATGGTTCCACATGAGGTATAAAGCAAAGTCATATATGAATATCTCAACACTTCATATTATATCCCAGCCACAAAAAAATTAATAAAAAAAAAAAAAAAAAAAAAAAACATATGATTTGAGTGTTTTAACAAAATAAACTCTGAGTTTTTAATTTTATAAATCAAAACTCTGAGTTTTTTATTTGTTTCAAACTAAATCATTCTCCTATTTTTGTTAAATAAAATTGATGGGAAAAAAATATTTTAGTTATTAAAGATATATATAAAATGTCTAAAATGCTATTTTTCATTAAATTTAATGACTAAAATATCTATTTTTCGATCGGTTTTATTTAACGAAAATAGGTAAATGGTTTAAATTGAAAACAAATCAAAATTTATTATTTAAATTGACAAAATTAAAAATTCAAGATTTATTTTGTTATAATAGTTCAATTTTGTGTTTTTTTTTTTTTTTGGGGGGGTGTAATTTCTCCTATTATTTATTTATTTTGCATTGAAGCTGATGTTGGCTCTTTGTCTATGAGTTGAATATTCAGACATTGATGAGCAGTCAAGAGGAATGCAACTCCGCTCAGTTCGCTATACCAAATAGTTATCCTCTTTTGGACAGTTCATCTTCTTCACTACTATTTGATCATCAACAAGTGCCAGATATCCTACCTCAGGTTTGTTTTCAATTAGGACCACAAAAATCAGGCACAGAAATAAAAACAAAACTCACTTGAATGGATAGGATTTGTTGGAGGCCCACTTTTTTAAAAAAATAAAAAATAAAAAATAATTGTTCATCATAGTTTGAAATATTAGCCAATACATACCGTATGGATTAATAATTATCAGGTTTTTTTTTTTTTATTTTGATACCGATACATCTTGGATTGGAATGAAAATCACATGTGTATTAGTCAGTTCCCAATACTTATCGGTTCCGAACTAATTCGCATTTAATACGGTTGATTTGACTGTTACAAAGTTTTTTTTGTAATTGATGATTTTAAATAATTCACAACCGTGACAATCAATTTCCAATATATACCATTTAATACTCTCGATACTATTACACGCATCTAATATTATTAATATTTAACACCATGCTATCCATATGTATATAATTTGGTGTCCAATTAAGTATCTATTTGCTAACTTTGACAAATACATCACTTTCAGGATAATGGGCAGCTCTTGTGGGAAGTGGATGACCAAAAACAAAAACTTATAGATCAATCTGGAAGCTTTACCAACAATTTGTATTATTTCCATTAATCTAATACTACTATTTAAGCTATAGGGTGCCCTACAAGCATCTGGTAAGCCCTCCAATGACTGTCTCATATATATGTGTTTGTCTAACCATAAATAAATAAAAAAGTATTATCTATGTCTATTTATGTATACTCAATTACTCATAAAACAATTATTAAAGCTATCATGTTACTTTTACCAGAAACTCCAAGTAGAGAGAGCCCTATGAACTTCTTTTCTTGTGAAAGTTTAGGGCATCAACCAAATGGGCTGTGGGGATGACATTATCATTTATGTATAAAGGGTAAATTACACTTTCGATTTTTATAGTTGAAAAATTTTAATATGAACAGTTTTAAGTTTGGTCTTTTCATCTGAATTACTGTTAATTTTTTTATATGTACTTTTTATGTGACTGACATAATTTAAAAAGTATTGACTTTCAACAATTAATTTGAACGAAAAAATTAAATTGAAACCAGATTTGAACCTTAGGTTAATATTGTTTAGAATGAAAAAATAAAAATAAAAATAAAATTTAAGTCAAACTACAAAAGTAAAAAGGGTAATTTACCCTTAAAATGTGAGGGAAAAAAATTCAAATTCTATTAGAATGTTTGTGAGTTTCATAGTCGGATTCATAGGAGTAATTTTTTTAAACAAAAATTTGACCTAGATCTTATTTGCAATTTTCTTTGCTTGTCCTTTTCTATGCACATATCATAACTGAAAAATTATATAAATTGCATTTTTTTTTTTTTCTTGTTTTTGTGCTAATTTTTGTTTACATGGAAATTGCAGTTTGTAAGGAAATTCCACAGAAGGAAAAGCATAGGAAAGTATCAAATACCAATGGAGAGGGAAAATATCACACCTCAAAGCTTCTGATTCTAACTCCCTAGCCCAGTATATGAATGGAGTCTGTGGACATGAATGAATCAAAATCAATGGTTGAAGAACACAAAAAGGACAAATATTATATAAATAACCAACCAATAACATGAGGTCTTTTGTAGATCCCTAGTTCTTGTCCAATTTGACTCCACCCCAAGTTTCTCAGGCACAAATTCCTACAGCTAGTTTTGTGGTGTCAGAAGTAGAAAGAATCCAAAGTAATGAAAAAAAAAAAAAATACCATTTGCCATATATTTAAGGTAAATAGCATTTGTAGTCTATGTAATTTGTTTTTTTGTATTAATTTAGTTTTTTTAATTTTTTTTTCATCAATTTTATCTTTATATTTTTTATGTTGCATTAATTGAATTGATAATGACATTTTAAAAGTTTGATTGAAATTAAGAAGTAGAATAGTTTGTTGACTATTGTCAAAATAATTGAATAAGATCCCACTAAATACACCCCAAAAATTTGTTGAACACCCTATTTCTTGAGTCACTGCACTGCACTACCCAACCCTACTCTACTTACCTCCTCATTCTCTTCCTTCCTTGCTACCCTTTCCCCTCTCCAACCTCCTACCTCATCCCTTATGCTCCCTTCCTCTCAAACCCTAATCTAAACCACCACCCACCATCTCAATAGAGAGAGAGTCACGCAGAAGAGGGGAATGAAAGAAGAAAATAGAGGCTGTAAGAGCAATGGGCAGGGGGCTGGAAAGGGCTAGCGAGAGGGTTTGTCTCTTTTGGTAATTTAATTTAGAGACAAAATGGCATTAACCCAAAAAAATAATTAAAAGATGAGGTGTCCAACAATTATTTAGGATGCATTTGGAGACTCCTCAACTTGAAATAGTATATTCATTTCAAATCGATTTTTTTACCCTTAATTTATATTCTATTGAGAAATATTATCAATCGGATTAAATTAATAAAATGAAAAAAAAAATAGTACAATTAAAATTATATGGACCAAATTGATATAATAAACAAATTACAAAAGTATAATGTGTAATACTATATTTTGGACAATAACATAATAGTGATGTTTAGAAAAAAATAGTTACAAATAAATAGTAAACATTATAAATATTAGGGTTTATTACATTTTATATCCTTAGATTATTGTCAAATTATCTAAGTAATTCCTGAACTATCGATTGAATTTACTCAGTCCCTATAGTATATAAATAAAAGTCTATTTATTAGTCTCCAAACTATCAATTGAATTTATTAAGTCTCTAAAGTATTTAATTCAAATCTATTTAATCATTGAAAAGATTACAAAAATAAAAGAGGATAAAAGACAGTTTTAGTCCCTAAAGTATGTGTTATTTTTCATTTTAGTCCTTTAAGTTTTAATTTTAGGATTTTGGTCCTCAAAATTGTCAATTTGATACTAGGTCTAACATCAGTCTACATTGATCACTGGAATGTAACGCCCCCAAATGATTAACATAAAAAAACTCAAACATACTCCAACAATATAATCTTGTTTTCAACTTAATAACTTCCATTGCATCAATGTATATGAAGTATAATGTCTCATTATTAACATCATCATTAAATCTCTAAGATTTATGTTCATTATACTCTAGAGATTAACAAAAGTATTCCACATGTAATTATATATTCAACATTTCCAAAAATATGAATTTATTGCATGTGCCACAATAAGTTGAATATAATTTAATGCCCTCGTGGACTACAAATTCTAAAGCTTATGCCCAGTTACACAAAATGGTTATCGAAACCCATACATGGAAAGCTTTTGGCTTGTCAAAATAATAACAAAAGAAAAGAGCTATGTGTCCTCAAAATACACCCGGCACCTTTAACTCGACGGAATCACCATATCTTTTCCTCTACAAAATCCACTAGGGTAAGCACAAAGCCAGTAGGGAGATCTTAGTAAAGTATATTCATTTTATACAGTCTCTTGAAATGAATGCATATGCCATGCTATGCTCAAAGTATATTTCTTTATCTTTTGGAAACCTTATGCACGATGCAAATTTGAAAACACGATAATTCAGTAACCTCAATATAATTTAAGGGGTAGTAAATATGACTCAGATAATCTCTAGGTTGGTATCTACAGGTAGGCATATCAAGCATTACCAATCGCCACTTTATCGGTTTCTAACCGCAAGGCACGTGGTACCTCATCCGCCTGTGTTTTCGGCCTTTCACCATAACACTCAGGCCAACTTAACTAATATCAAACTATACCTCCTATCCAGACTTACCAACATATTTATCCCAAAATAATTTAAGATGATTTTGTTTCACAAAATAATTCTTTTCTCAAAGCAATAATTTTTAAATGCAATTCGAAATCAATAATAACAAAAATGAAATGAAATGGCAATGCAACATGTAACAATGCATTATAATAATTTCATTTTCAATTCTACCACACAATCTTCCATTGTGATTAAATTCTCACATCTCTTCTTAATGTAATATCATAATATATCTTCCGAGAGATAAATAACAATATCATCATACATGCATTCTCCACAAGTTAATCATCATTTTCAAACTTATTCTTTTCAAAACAAACTAATAATATGTTATTCATCAAGTTTCAAAATTAATCATTTCTCATTTTTTCATGGAATTCCTCATTAGATACAAATATAGAAATCTCTTCATCAATTATTCACCATAATAATTTATTAAGCATGAATTTCATAATATCACAACATTTTTTTTCCACAATTCTCAATTTTTTAGGGTTTCTACCAAAACTAGATTCCCCTCCCCCCCCCCCTCCCAAAAAAATAAAAATAAAAATAAAAAATTTGAAAGGATTCTTCTATAACAACACTTACATAGCTCATACTCTCAAAAGTTTGGAAAATTATAAAAAAAAATCCACTTTAAAACCATTTAGAGCTCATGAACCCAAAATCATAGTTCAAAATATGAGAGAAAGGTTCCAAACAAGCATAGACTTGCAAAAACATATATATAATTCTAAGAATGTTCCTACCTCAAGCTTGGGAGAGGAAGAAGAGAAGAACCCTAAAATCCAACATTGATGAAATCTTGATTTGATCAGTGAAAATGTAGCCCTCACCCTCTTTGATTTGGTGTAAAAAGGCCTATCAAAATCTTGATAGTTTTTGCTAAATCTTAGAAAGAAGTATAAGTTTGGGTGAGTTTGTAGAGAGATGGAGGAGAAAAGATGAATATATACATACATATATGTATATATATATATATGAAAAAGTGTGTAAAACACGTTTTTGGCATAAATTTGAGGAAAATAGCTCAAAATTTGAGATAGACGTGTCGAAAATTGCACAAGCGATTCAAATTTCGCATGAGCGGAAATCTAAATCCGCACAAGTAGATTTATACACCTCTCACAAGCAGTTTGAGCTAAAAAAGAACCCAGAATTTCAATCAAATCCGTATGAGTGGTTTTCAAATCCGCACGAGCAGTTTTTCTGCCCAGAATTTCCCAAAATCCCTAAGTGATTCCGCTCAAGCAGTTACCAAATCAGAATGAGCGGTTTTGCCAACCAAAGCCAAAAATTTGATTCCACACCCCAATACAAGTTCCAACACACACAACTCAAAATTTTAACTTGAAAACGTTAAGAGAGATTAAGTAAGAGCGGAATTGAAATCTCAATGACTCAATATGAAAATCAAAACACCGAAAGTAAAACAAACCATCTGACTACGCAATACCGGTCAAGTCTAGGACCCGGGACATCATAAGGAATATGGATAAAAGATAGTTTTGGTCAACTTTTAAATTAACAACTTTGAAGACCAAAATGACAATTTTTGAGGGACCAAAATTGTGTTTTATTCAAGAAAAAAATACTTTTCCCATTATCAATGTAAATGGACGTTAGAGATAAGACTAAATTGACTCAAATTGATAATTTTAAGAACCAAAATGAAAAAATTAAAACTTGAGGGACTAAAATAACAAAGAATGCATATTTTAATAACTAAAACTGTCTTTTATCCAATAAAATATAATCTCATTAGTATTATAAATTAGTAAAAGATTCTTAATAAAAGACTTTATCTATTTAAAATTTTATTTGAAAAATTTTTAGTTTTTATTCGGTCTTTAAAAAGTGGGCGTCACTTCTTATGGTGAATTTCCTTTATAAGAATAAGGGCAATTATTTATAGTAAGTTTTTTATTTATCTTTTATAATGACTTCGTGTTTGCGTTTATCTAATATTATATGCCAAATTTGGTATACAATTTCTAATTGATTGTTTTAAAGTTTTTTGCTAAGTTCTTTTTATAACTTAATTAATGTATTATTTTGTTTTATTATTATTTGTAGTGAAATGTAATCAATTAAATTATATAATTATACTTTTTTAGTATATTTAATACTCATATAATTTTATTGGTAAGATTGAAAAATCAAATTCTAATACTAATTAAAACACATAACAAAATAAAATAATTTTTAAAGACAAAATAAAACTTTAAAATTTTTCTATAATGAAATCTAAATTAGGTAGGATCTTTTACTAATTTTTAATATTTATGTGCTTATATTTTATTTTTGTAATCATTTCAAGACTAAATATGTTTGAATTAAATATTTTAAGAATTTCATAAATTCAATCGATAGTTTAAGGTTTAAATAGATTTTGATTTATTTACTTTAGGAATTAAATAGACTCAATAAATAGTTTATAAACTAAATAGATAATTTGATAATAATTTAAAATAAAAAGTGTTATAAAATTTAAATATTAACAATTAGGGTAAATTACAAATACCCCATGAGATTTGCTTAAAGTACATATTGCCCCCTGTAATTTGAAAAATTACAAATACCTCATTGTTAGTATTTTTTATTTAATAGAATTAATAAAAAAAAATGAAATTCATAATTACTGTCCTATATAATAATAAAATTATCTAAATTATTAATTGAAATATATTTATAATATCATTAAAAATTGTTAATTTATTTGATAATTTATTAATAAAAATAGCTATTTGTTACGAAATTAGAAAACTCAGGAGGTGAAATATAATTTCCAAAATCACAGGAGGAGTTCGTATTTTAATCAAATTTCAGGAGTATATTTGTAATTTATTCTAATAATTAAAATTATAAATTTGTAATAATTTATAATAAAAAAAATTACCATTAGTATGATTGTTCTCACAATTTGAAACAGTTAATTCTATTAAATTACAGCTAGATTTACCGTTTTTTCTTTGAATGTCCTCTTTTTGTTGGTTGTATTATTCTATCTATAAGGAAACGAAACGGCTGAAGAGGCATTGAATGATCATGTTTGTTGCTGTTGACATGACCATCTGGTTACTTGCGTGGACGGATGGGAGAATGGGGTTATTGTTGTGGCTTGTGCCTTATTTGGAGGTTTATTATGAGCTTCTATATCTATATATTAAGTAAAAAAGTCTTTTAAAATTTAAGGTTTGTGGAAGCTCCAACATGTCTATCCTAATTTTTTGATTTTTTAATATTTTTTTTTAAAAAAAATTGACTTGGTGATTGGTGATTGGTTCAAAGATTGTAATAATTACACTATTGATTACAACAAACACTTAATTTATAATAATTACACTTATTAAATGAATAACGCAATAAATGAAATCCTAATTTCCTTACTTTTTGCATCCCCAAGAGACCCATGTAATTATTGTGTAAATGCCTCTTAAATAAATAAATAAACACTTATTAAATTCTTTCAAACTCCTCGGTCAAACCCCATGTATTTAATTTATATATTATGTAATTATTGTGTAAATGCCTCTTAAATAAATAAATAAACACTTATTAAATTCTTTCAAACTCCTCGGTCAAACTCCATGTATTTAATTTATATATTAAAAAATCCTAATTTTCTGATTTTTTAATATTTTTTTAAAAAAAATTGACTTGGTGATTGGTGATTGGTTCAAAGATTGTAATAATTACACTATTGATTACAATAAACACTTAATTTATAATAATTACACTTATTGAATGAATAACGCAATAAATAAAATCCTAATTTCCTTACTTTTTACATTCCCAAGAGACCCATGTAATTATTGTGTAAATGCCTCTTAAATAAATAAATAAACACTTATTAAATTCTTTGAAACTCCTTGGTCAAACCCCATGTATTTAATTTATATATTAAAAAAATGAAAACAAATATAAATATCTACAATTATTCCGTGCATAGCACGGGTGATAGGCTAGTATTTTTATAATTTAAATCGTTTATTTTGTAGAGTTCGTTAAGTACTACATATCTATTAAAAATTATATTAATCGGATGTCAATAACTATATGATCGAATTATATTTATCATAAAAAAAATAAACAATAAGTTTTTTTTCTACAGAAATACCATAAAAATATATCATTCGATCATATAGTTATTGATATCCGATTAATATAATTTTTTATAAAAATAAAATACTCAACAAACCCTACAAAATAAACGGTTCAGATCATAAAAATAAACTCATAATAAACCTGCAATTAAGACATAACAATCACTACTGTACCAAATATATAGCAATAACTCCATTCTTGGAGGGGGATGGTCATTTTTCTTTATCCCACTCCGCATTTGCATTTTTTGTTTTACACTATACTATCCCGATTAAGAAATGAGACGATGATATTTTTTGCTTTTTCCATCCCGTTTTATCCGAACTTTGCCTCAATTAATTTATTAAAGTCAAGTTTGACATAACTTAAATAATATAAAAAGTTAAAAAGTCACTATCTTATTTAAATTATATCATCTTATTTAAATCACATCACCTCTCTAATACATCACATCAAATTCAACCCAAACCCAATCTATATAAGCCAATAAGTCAAAAAATATACTTTTTTAAAATATCCCAAACTAACCCTAAATATATTTATATATAATTTATTTATTTTTTATTGTAATAAAATTAAAATATTAATATTTATTTTTATTAATTTATTTTTTTATCTTACATAATATAATTCTCATTAAATATAAATTATTATTCATAATATACTAAATTATCTATAACTTTTCTTATTTTTCAGCTTATAAAATCGACTCACCTCCCATTCCGTCACCTCCGATTTACCCCGCCCCTAACATATAGGAGGCGGGGGCAAATTGTGGATTTCCATAAATCCACTTCCGTGACCATCCCTATTTATGTGTTTCGTTGGCTTTATAGAGATGCTGGGAAAATTACTTTGGTTGTCTGGGCACAAATTCATTGTTCTAGTTTAATATTTATTATTTTCTTCATTTCAAAATAATAGTTCCTTTTAGATAATTTATTTTTTTTTATAGCACAATTATTGTATTTTAAAGAAATTGAGTTTTCAAAATTACCTTTTGATAGTATATTTTATGGAGAATATCAATTGTCATAATTGTACTTTTTGTATTGTTAATAAATTTAAAAGAAAGGTAAAATAGGAAATTCATATTATTTTAATCCTTAATTTTTGAAAAGAGACTAATATTTTGAGACAATGAAAAATAGAATAAGGTATTAATATTTTGGAATGGAGGGAATAATTAAAATAATTGCTTATTTTGGAAGTGTCATTTGGGCTAAAATAATCAATAAAAATAAAATAAGTTAAAATAATTAATAAGATAAAATGTCACATTTAACCCATAATCATTTCACTCTTTCTTTCACAATCATCAAATCAACTAAAAAAAAAAAAAAATTATATTCTCAAACACAACTTTTTTACTCTGACAAAAATAATCAAAAAGTTAACAAGTCAAGTAAAATAACTAACTTCTTAAACAAGGCCAATAAGATTTAAATTTTTTTTATTGTTGAGCTTTTAAAAAATAACATGATAAGTGTCAAATGATAAATGATAGGTAATTCAAGGATACTACCGGGTAATAAACCCCATCAATTACCAAATGTCGTATCCCTGTTATTTTTGCATGACCTAACTCAAATGTCGTATCCCTGTTGTTTTTGCAGGACCTAACTCAAAATCATAGGCTTTGCCCCCTTTGGCCAATACCTAGGGTGTAAGAAAAGTCAATGAAACCGCACTGATCGATAATCAGACCGAAATTTTAGTTTTTAATATATTTTTCATAGCATACATGTTTATTTTAATTTTGAAAATTTTTATATCAATGTAAATTGAATTAATTAAATATTATATTTAAATATTTTTATATTTTAATTGTTTGAGAATTATATTATAAGTGACTAAAATAATACATTTGTGTGATAAAAACTAAGGTTAGGTTTGGCATCTCTTAGAAAAATTAAAAAGTTACTATCCTATTTAAATTATATCATTTTAGTTACGTCACACTACATCACTTCAAACTCTACTCATATTTCATCGAAATTCAAAAAATATACTTATTTAAAAACATTTACAAAGCAATTTTCACACTTTTTCATTTATTTTTAGAGTGAATTACACTAACGGTACTTATAGTTTGGAGCTTATGTCATTTTGGTTCCTAACTTTTCAATTGTAATACATTTGATCCTGAATTTTGAATCTTGTTCCAAATAAGAACAATCAATGATACCATTAGATTTTTTAAGGGCAAAAACGTCAATTTGATAAAATATAAACTAATTTAACAAAAATAAATTTCAAAAAAATAGTTTTGAATTTTTAAAAATTATTTCTGGCAACTAAAGATAAAATTATATAAAATTGATAAATCTTTTAGACATTTATTTATTTATTTTTACTAAATTAATTTTTATTATGTGATTGGATGATAATCATGTAATGGTGATTGTTTTTGTTTTTATTAAATTAGCTTTTATTTTTTAAAAAGTTAAACATGACAACAACTTCGATATCATTATTAAACCAATCCATTAAATCAAAAAATTCAAAATTAAAAATATTTCATATATTAAATATATCGATTACCCATTACGTTATCATCATCCAAACATATAATAAAAATTAATTTAGAAAGATAAAAACATAAATAAATGTTTAAGAAATTTATTAATTTTACATAATCTTATCTTTGTTAAGTAGAAATAATTTTAAAATTTAAAAAATAATTTTTTTGACATTTATTTTTATCAAATTAGTTTATATTTATCAAATTGACAATTTTACCCTTGAAATTAAGCAATGATATCTTCAATTTTCCTTCTTTGGAACAAGATTTAAAATTCAAGATCAAATATGTCATAATTAAAAAGTCATGGATCAAAATGACACGAATCTCAAACTATAAAGGCTGTAAGTGTAATTCACCCTTATTTTTAATAGTATAAAATTCTTCAAGCTTAGCTGTTTCCTACATCAAATGGATAAAACCAATAAAATCAAACCATAATGTACAATTTGTATGGATTTCTCAACTATCAAAATCAAACAAATCAATTCAGTATTAAATTTATCACAATAACCACACTTCTAATCAAATTGAATCATTTATAACCCTACCAATAACCACACTTCGAACCACCGCTGGGACCATCAAATAACTTTTGAAAAATGTTTGAGAGGTTTAGAAAATGAATTCTAATAGCTTTAATGCGGGTACGTGCTCCATTTGATTTGGTGTTTTGAATTTATATTTTTTTTTTCTTCACATTATTAGAAGTCAATTAGAGTTCTAATTTTAGGAGGATAAATCACTACTGATAACTTTTTTCACAAATAATTACTTGAGACACTTGGATTTCATTTGGGAATAGAATATTTTAATTGATTTTTTTGAATATTTTAACCTAACTAAAAAAATTATATATTGGATGATAGTTAATTTCTTTGTAATTAATTTGATAATTGTGACGAAAAAAATTATAATTTAAATATGATATTTTATTTGATTAATTATTTTAATTTATTTTATTTTTATTAATTATTTTAATGTAAATCCAACTTTGCAAGCAAGACCTATGTAGTACAATGGAATCATGCTTCTTTTTTTTTTTCTTCTTTTTTTTTTCTTTTGTTTTGTTGGTTAAACATGCTCTGTCGTTGTGTTTTCATGAAATGGACTTATTAAAATGTTTCTAGTGTGTTCAGGACACTCGCATCAATCTAGGGTCTAAGATTTGGAGGATACTTCATCACAAAATAACATTTTAATAACATAAAAGAAAAATGAGTGAGACCTCTAAAAAGAGAGTTTTAAAGGAGTATTAAATTATCTTTTTTGTTTTTATGTTTTATCTTTTACCATTTTTTTTTTTAATATATATATGGTGCAAGTTCATTAGAACTACTTTAGAGAAGGTCTAATTAGAGCTTGCAATCAAAATTGTAATATAAATCATTCATTTTTTTAAAAATTTTGTATGTATTATTTATATATATATATATATTTTGGTCAATTTGATAATCATAAAACCATCTCTAACTCTGATATCAGATTTATTATTAAATTTAAATTTGATAAAATACGTTATTTTTTGGGTTCCAACAATGACATCAAATAAGTATAAAGGGTTGTTTTAGGGAATAAGTTAAAAATTAACTTTTTTGACCTTTTTTTAAATTATTTTTGAAAAAATGTATAAAAAATACAGAGATGATGTGCTCCAAAAGAAGTTAAAAGTCAAAAAATGACTTTATCCACTTGTCTAAACAAGCCAAAATGAGAGGAAAATAAAAAAATTTATCAAATCAAAATCTTTCATCAAATTTTACAGGTTACTGTTGGTGGACGACCATGTGGATGACTGACCAGTCAATCGGGTGCACAACTGGCCAAAGAATCGGGTGCACAACCGAATTAGAGTAGTTTTGATGAAAATTTGCTCTAGGTCGGATGACCGGTAGAACGACCGGACAAATTTGATGAAACGATTAGAGCGCATCATATCAAATCAAATCAAATTTTTATTCAAATTTGATAAAAATTTTGATGCTCTAACTTGTTCAATTCGCCATGTTTATATTTTAAAAATAGATGACAAGTATATTTTTGAAAGAGACTGGATTATCTCAACTCAAGTAAATAGTCGTTTGAAGTTTTGTCTCTTTGTTTTTAGTTTTTAAATTTTTTACGCAAAGATATCCAGAAAAGTAAAGAGTGATTTAACAATTTGTATGATTTTTTTGCTTTTTGACTTATTTGAGTGCTCCCCAAACAGCCCTTGAGTCATCCAACTTGAGAGAATATTTGGGTTGAAAATAGACTCACTTTTTTTTTATAATACAAACGCGATATATTAAATAGGTTATGGGGATTTACGTGTAAGTCCTAATAGATGGACTTATTATTCAATAGATCCTATGATAATTAATTATATTTTTCATCAAATACTATTAAAAAATGTCACTAATTATTAATCTTTAGCGACAGCTTAAAAAGTGTCACAAAAAATATGACTAATTATAGATTTTAGTGACAATTTAAAAAAAGTCACAAAAAAAGTTATTTTTAACTTTTAGCGACAGTTTGAAAAATTCATCACAAAAAAAATCACTAGTTATACGTTTTAACGACAATTTATAAAAAGCTTGATTAAAAAAAGTTACTAATTGTCAGTTTTTAGTGACATGTAAAAATTGTCACAAAAAAATAATTTTTAGCGATAATTTTACTATAACTTATTTTCAATAGGATTTGATAGAAATTAAGTCAAACTATTAGAACGTATTAGTAATTTATTACAATTATTAAATTGACCCCTTTTTTATTATTTCCATTTGTTTCGATGGAAACAAAATATATAGATTTTACTCATTTTTCATTATTTAATTGACCATAAGGTAAGTAAAATATTTTTTTAACAAAAATAACTTTCATGGAAAAGCCCAAAAATGACTTTCCATTTAAATTTCCGTAAGTCATTTTTGTATACCTTTGCTCCAATCATCTCGACAGTTTAGTAAGCAAACACAGTGGGTTTTGCAGCTGTGGATAATTAATGGTTCTCCTTAAAAAGATCAATTCAACATCTACACAAATTGCATGCAAAAAGAGAAAATACAACTTGAGTACTATGAAAATATTTTACAAACATCAGCCAAACACCAAAAAATAGAAAGAAAAATTATTTTACACGGAAAAATATTTTGTGCAAAATATTTTACTTCGAACTAAATAGAGTCCAAGACTCCATTTGTTTCGAAACAAACAGATGATAAAAAATGAAAATGGTATAAAGTGACGTGCAACAAAAGAAAAAGAATTTTTTTTTTTTGTTTTTTTTTTTGCATACATTTGAATAGATAAAAAAATTTATAAGAAAATGATTGGAAAAAAATGTAATCATTGCATAACATAGAATTGTGGAGAAAAACATGGCAAAAAGGAAAACAAAATAAACCTTTTCATGATTTGTGAGAAAAAATAAATTTTCTTATATTTTGCAAGAAATTGTTAGCCTAACTAACAAGCTAATTTGAGTTATATGGAAAATTTTAGTTTCCATTACTTTCTATAACTCTCTATCTAAGCAAACACATAATTTTTTTTTTTTTTGTTCTTTCACTTTCCTTTCCTGTATTATCTATCTAATCAAACTTAGTTTTCTATAAAATGAATGATTTAAATTATCGAAACATGACTCGTAATAGATCCTATATGCACTATGTATTTGGTATGCAATATTTCAAATATGTCAATTTAATTCCCAATTTAAACTGTGTTATTTATTAATCCATACCTCCATTTCTGTCTATGATTGAAAATTGAAATAAGGGCATTGTTGGCACAGCTTAAAACTTTGTTTTTGCCCTTTCTATTTCTTCTTTTCTTTTGCAATTGCCCTTTCTATTTCTTCTTTTCTTTTGCGAGAGCTCTTTGGACTAAAAAAATATATAAAATAAAATAAACTAAATAAGTCAATAAAATAAAATATCATATCTAACTCATAATCATTTCAATTTTTTTCATAAAAGTCAAAAAATCTAAAAAAGTCAACATAAACGAACTTTTTCGTTTTAAGTTGACAATCTCAACTAAAAAATGTCATCTAAAAAAGTCCTAGTTAAACAACAACTGAGTGTGTACTTTGTTAAATGAAAAAAGGAAAGTTTATTCTTTGATGATGATTTTTTTTTCTTTCTTCTTTTTAGCGAACCGATACTCTAAAAATTAAAATTTTTAAAGATTTAGAACACAAAAATTAATCACTAACATCTATGTAAAAGAGTTATATCTGATTATATTTTTGTACAATTAGAAGAACTGCTCCCAAAAATGAGAAAAAGAAACAAAAGGGAAAGTGAGAGATATGACCAATCAATGTCATATATATGGTCCACTAAATTAATTTTCTTCAAAAGCCAAAAACTCGTGGTGGGTGTGCCAATTGGCTCATAATTTTAAATTTTTTTTTTTTTTTTTTTTGAGAACAATCAAGAATACAGTTAAAGCTGGATTTTAAAGCACATATATATCTTCAACCATGTTGTCCATACAACAAATTGTATTGCTAGAGATTCATAAGTTTTATTAAAAATTTTATCAAATATTTTATATAATTATTGAATTTACATGGAATTCACACTCACATTTATGTGAGGTATTTAGAAAAAAATTTAATAGAATTTTGGATCTCTAAGCATTTTTCTACAACAAAACCAAATATAATTTTTGTACCAAAAAATAAATAGTATAATTTCTCAAAGGGCGGCGTTTTGCTACTGTCGCCAGTGCTGCTGTCGCATGCGGTTGATAGGTGTCATGTTGGTGCCTTGCCACGTGTATGAACTACAAAATTAGAATTTATGGGTGTAACAGAGAATCACTTCACTCTCTCATCTCCATCGTGATTTCCTTCAGTCTCCACTTTAACATGTTATACCCATTTACTCATCAATTGAAGATAAATATATTAATTACAACTAATGTGTATGCCTATTGTTGTAGCCGATCCTGTTCATGCTTGAAATAGAGAGAAGAGTGAAAAAATTGGAGTTGGAGTTGTGCACAGAGAGAATAATAGAGAGGAGAGAGAGAGAAGTTGTTCTCTATTATGCGCATCAAACCTTATTGTGTAATTTGAATACGTGGTAACCCATCTAGTTGACACCTGCCAACCGCATGCAACAGCAGCATCGGTGACCTGAGCAAAACCAATAATTTGTCACACTGATGTGAAGGAAAACGAATTTATTTACCTTATATGGAAAAAATAAAATAAAATAATTTTATGTTTTTTAGAATTATAACTAAAAAAAATTTATTAGAATATAACTAAATACAATATAAGATATAATTACAAATCTTATGAGTCATAATTAAAATAATATTATAATTAAAAAAAATTATCATAATAAAAAAAATATAATTAAAAATATATATGGTACACCGTTTAAAAACATGTATATTACAAAATTTTCCAAAGGAAAAGGAAGCTTTTCCTGTTTGGTACGGAAAACATGGAGTTCCCAAACCAACTACATATCTCAGTAAAACCTATTTTTTACATGGGTTTTTGTTCACAAGTACCTGGATTTGTTAAGGATTAGGAGTGTAATAATGGCCCTCTGTCTGTGGGCAGTTTGAGATGGGCCAGGCCCATTTAGGCTTGCTTGGACCCAAGCTAGAGTTTGAGTCCAGTCCGAGCCTTTGGGTTACGGCCTGGGTCATCGTTTTGAAGTCCGGCCCGATCCGTGACCTGGACCATCGGCCCGTTTTAAGGCCCACTTAGGGCCCGGCCTGAAACCCAACCTGACCCGTCTGGGCCACTTGAGGCCCAGTGTATTTTTTAATGAAAAATAATAAAATTTTAATAAAAAAAATTTAAAAAACCAAAAAAAGGCTAGGTCCGCCCAAGGCCCAAATATCCCTGGGCCTGGGCTTAATTTTTTGGTTCGTGGACCGGCCCAGCTCGACCTAAATTTTGATGGGAGCCCACGAGTGTCGGGCCGGGCCGGGTCGGACCAGGCCAGATTTACAACCCTATTAAAGATGCATTAACTCATTTAATCAATCCTACTATTATAGAAAATTAAATAAATATTATATTGTTAAAGACCAAATTACCTTTTTCTATAATGGCCTCTATTTTATATATTTTTCATAATTGATTTTTTAAAAACATTTTTTAATTATAAAATTGAATTTTATTTTTCTAAATAACATTTTGTGTTTATTTTTTTATTTTTAAATTTTAATCATACTTAAATTTTATGGTGTAAGAAAAATAAATCTAAAAATTATAACACATAAAAAAAAATTCCATAATATTAATCAACAAAGGAATTTCACTTTTAAATGACATTTTGTGGATTTTTTTTTTAATGTGCAAATGGCCTTTATTTTTAATTATAATTAAACTATATGGTGTAAGAAAAATGTCATTAAAATTTTAAAAATAAAGGTCATTTAAAAAAAAAAAATTGTAAAGCCACAAAATGTTTCATTTAAAATTAAAGGGCATTTACTTCTACCCCCTCCCAAAAAAAAAAAGTTCAAAAATATTCTATTATGAAAAGTATATAAAAATATAAAAATAGAGGCAATTAAAGAAAACGGTAATGTAGTCTCTAAGAATACGATATTTATAACATTCAATTTGAGGGCTGCTATTAGCATCTACCTTATTTCTTTGGATCCCATCTCTTTCCTTTTCTTTTCTTTTTTATTTATTTTTTAATTCCAATTTTATCGAAAGATAAAATTTCATTTCTACCTTCATCTATAACCCTCTAACCCTAATTTCCAAACTCTAACCATAATTCTATCACCTTCAGCTTTACCCCCAATGCCAGTCATCTAACAACTGCCATCAATGCAGCACCGCCGTCACCCCCATCCACCGCCACTGTCGTTGCTCTGTCATCCCCCCATCGCCTTCCTAGCTCATCACTCTACCATCATCACTGTCGCCTTCCCAGCCTCGTCGCTCCACTCACTACGCCAAAATTGGGCTTTAACGGCGGTTTTTTACCGTCGTTAAAGGCTGTAAAACCGCCGTTAAAACCTTTAACGGCTGTATTAACGGCGATTTCGTTACCGCCATTTATGCGCATATCGAAAAAAGTACAACCGTCGTAAAAAGGTAAATTATCGTTGTTAAAAGTTGACCAAAAACGGCGGTTTTTTACCGCCGTAAATAGGTTCAAATTTTTAAAAAAATAATTCTTTCTTCTTGCACTCCCCAAGTTTTGAACCCAAGACCTCTCATCCACCCACACCAACCACTCTTCCATAGCCACTCTTCACGAAATATATTCCCTAAATAAATATTTAAACATTACTTTTACTTTATTGTAGATGGTTTCACCGAGCTCGCGCTCACGAGTTTTCACCATGAGACGAGTTCCGCAAGAAAGACCGCCGTCATTAACGGCGGTAATGATTAGGCATTAGCAGCGGTTTTGTTACCGCCGTTAATAGAGGGTTTTATTACCGTCATTAAAGACACTTTAGTGACGGTTTTTTTAACGACGGTAAGGAAACCGCCGTTAATGATAAATTAACGGCGGTATTAACGGCGGTTTTTGTTACCGTTGTTAATAGTACCTTTAACGGCGGTTTTCGTTACCGCCGTTAAAAAAACCGCCGTTAATGCCCTATTTTAGCGTAGTGGCTGTTGTGATCGTCACTTTTCTAGCCTGTCACTCCGCCATCAGCTTCCCAACTCCATCACTATCAGATTTGTGATACTATGTTTTTTTTTTTTTAAAATTGGGTTTTAAATTCAATGGAAACTTATCATGATTTCAACAACTCTAATTCAAACTTGCCTTCTAGGTTTCAATTCCACCCAAATGATGAAAAACCTATCACTTACTACCTTCTAAAGAAAGTCGATCTCAACAAATGCGAGTCATGGGAGCTTCCTAGTAAAAATTTCTTCAAAACCCATCTAATTTTTTCACATTTTGATCACAACCCATTTCAATCTTACACATATTGATCACATTGTGTTTCTAATTCGATGTTTCTTTGATTTATGTGGACATAACAAAGAAAGTGAAGATAGGAGAGAAAGAGTGGTACTTCTTTAGTTTGAGGGATAGGCGACTCCAACCGGGTTGAGGACGAATAGAGCGATCAAGGTGTAGTGGAAGGTGACAAGAAAGGACAAAGAGATTTACAGTTTAAAGAGTTGTTGTCATGTGGGTATGAAGAAAACCCTAGTCTTTTTACAGAGAAACTAGGGTTCTCGATTGAAAAAGATGAATCCTAATTTAGTCAGTAATGGGTTTGGTAGGAGGAAAAAGAAGAATAATGAGATGGGTTGCAAAGAAGGTAGTGATGCCGGTGGGTAGAGGGCATCGATGGTGAGGGCTGCCGAAGGAAAGAAAGAAGAAAAGTTAGGTCCAAAAGAAAATGGATATATTTGGAATTAAAGTGGGGGTTCAAAAAGAAAGTTGAGGAAACTCATTTAGTTGGGTGGGTTTTGAAAAAAGTGGAGTGTTACAACCCTAACCTGTGATTAGCCTAATCCTTAATTAAGAATGCTCAAAAAGGGATTAAGATGAAATTAAGAATTTATTGTGCATCCTATGTGTTATTTGAGTCTATAACTGTTCATGGTAGGAATATCTGTTTGCATTTTTGTTTTGGTATGCAAGTTGAAGGCCTTATTGACATCCGATCATGAAATTGACTTGGTTTATATGTTAGTTGGAATTTTTAGAACTTTATGGTAGGTTTAATCGAAATTCAATTCGAAACTAAATAATTAGAATTAATAAGTACAATTTGATTAGTTTAAGCCTAGCTTGATTAGCCAACACCAAACCAAGCCTATATAAGGCTTAAGTGGCTTCTAAATTACATTACACTTTCATTTTATCATCTTTAAGCTTCCAAAGGTGAGAAGAGAGGGAGAGAAGAGAAATCATTGAGATCAAAGCTTGGGAAGGAAACATTGTTTGGAAAATTGGAGGAAATTAGAAGAATTGTGCAAGAAATTCCTACAATTCAAACAATTGAGAACTCTAGGTAAGAATCATGTCCTTAAATTTTGTATTTAAGACATTAATGGAAGAATTCAAGAGATTAAAGTGGTTAAACATGACAATTGAGCTTAGATTAAGGAATTTGGGATTAGTTCATACATGCATGCATAATTCATGAAGTTTTGAGTTCAATTTCCAAACATTCACACATGCATGAAGCTTTACTTGCATACTTTGAAGAATCCAACTTGTTTTCACTTGTATTCCTTCAATTATTCATGTTTTAGAAGCTTTGAATTTACATTATTACATGCATGTTATATACATATACATTTCAAGTTTGGCTTTGCACAATTGGCATGCTTTTGGGCTTTGATTTTGCGAAACGGCTTTCAATTCATGAAGTACTATGTGTTTATAAATGTTTTCTCAAGTTTGGCCCAAAAGGATGTGTTTTGGTGGTTTGAAATCAAGTTTTGAAGTTGGGAGTGCAATCTAAAAATTCCAGAATTAGTAGGCTTCACTCGAGTGGCGGAATCTGCGCTCGAACGAAGAATGCAAGCTCCCAAAAGTTTTGCAGAGTTTGGGGGTTGGCTCGAGCGTAACAAGTTACGCTCAAGCAACCACCCTTAGTTTTTAATCTTACCTCGAGCGTAGGAAGTTGAGCTCAAGTGTAAAATTTGAGCTCCTAGAAATTTTGCAGACAATTACACGGTGGCTCGAGTGACAAAGTGTGCGCTCGAGCAAACCCACGTTTACTAAATCTTTGGCTCAAGCGATCGTTGAACGTAAAAATCAAGCAACCAATACTTTTGCAGAGTTTTGCAGACCTCTCGAGCGACCAAAGTTGCGCTTGAGCGATGACCTTATTTTCAACAAATTTAACTAAATGTTTCAAATTACATTTTGGCGTCCTCATTGCATCTTTGGCATTCCTTAGCCTTAATTATGACATAATAAGGAGGATAAGGGTTAGAAACACACCAAGATAGAAAAGAAATGGGTTAAGTATTTTCCGAGCATGTGTTTCATTGTGCATCTATTACATGTTTGTGTAGGTCACACGCCATATTTCATCTGAACTATCTAATCTGTTTGTTCCGTGTTTGGAGCTATTTGTGAGTAATAACTCTGTAAAGTTATGTTTAACTTTAATTATCTTCTGATGATATGAAATGATCAGTTTTTTGAAATACTATGTTTTGTATGAATGAATAATTGTCCAAGTTTCTGAAAAGTATTCGTGGCATCCTTAGCACCATATGATATTTTACGTCCCTTTATGGTTCATCAGGTCCCTTTATGGGTCATCGCTATGAACGCCTTCGCACATGAGTCATCGGAACTATGTCCCATATAATCATGGGTCATCAAATTTGATAACGCTAAAGGATGTACCACGTATGTTCATATGTGAATTTTGAGTATGAATATGAACATGAACATGAATTTGTTTTTAATTTGAATTTTGATTTTTGAATTTGTTATAGACATCATTTATTAAACCCTTTTGTAGCTTGCTTTTCGTGTTCCTTTCGGATACAATAGTCTTACAGTTTGGATTCCCATGGTTTTGAATCTGATCTCACAAGTGCAATGTGAAACAGATAAACACAAACGAGTCCAAATCCGGAAAAACTTTTGGAAAATCGATTTTGAATCAAAATGCAAAAAATAGACTGCTTTGCCAGATTATAGAGTCGCCACCTAAATATTTTTGGAAAATTTAAGAAACCCGGGACTTGTGCCAAAGGTCACTTATCTGTCATCACCAAAATGTCTCGGCTCAGGAACTTAGGTACGAGAGGAGAAGGTCATGAATTGAATACCCCACTCACCCGATCAAAGATTGGCCTCTACTAATCATGATGTGATTCTTATTTACATTATATGCTCTTGTTCAGATTCATTAGGCTAACTTTACTAGGTGATGCACGTAAGTATAGACTAATTTGCAAAAAATGAAACACTTTGATTTCATGTTTGTTTGAAAAAAGTGTTTTGAATACGCGTCACTTAAAATAGTGAGTTTGTAAGTACATTAATCAATTTATTCCAATTCAAGCAATTAGCCTTCATTCACTGACATTCAAAGAGTTGTATCACTTAAGCAATTAGCCTCATGGTATTATGCTTGGCATAGCAACAATCACACTTATGCAATATGCTAAAGCAATAAGTACTCACCTAGTACTCCAAGGCAAGCCGAATAAAACATGATTAGAGAATATGCATGCTCCTAAACGATACAATGTGACTAATGCAACGCACACATTTATGCAATTTTTATAGGCTCGGCTATAAGCATGATATATGATCCAATTCAAGACATGTGATAAATCACGTTTTCAAACAATGAATTTGAAATTGACATTGGTTAGTATGATGAGCCGAATCCAAATGTATATGAAACAAGTGTATGCGAACAAGGGAATGCTTAAGTAAATATGATGCTCTATGCTACTATCATAAGCAGGTAAACAAAAGGGAGAAAGAAATGGGGGTTGGAAGACATACACCATTATTACATATTTTGCCCTCGCGTAAGAGGGTCCGAATAAATGTCCAAATGTTTGGATTAATAGCTAACTATTACAAACCCAAATACGAATGCTAATTAGCTAAATTAATTAACTACTTATTACGAGTTCAACGAACACTAAGCTACCTATCTAATTTATTACAACAAGGATATTTAAATGAGAAATAAACTAGCAATCCATGTTAACTAGTTTTACAATTTCAAATAAACAGCAATAATAACTACAACAATAACTAATTACAATCATAATAAGTAATTACAACAATAATTATTCATAACAATAATAATTACAAAATATAAGCAACAACAAGGCACAATGATCGCATACATAGTGTCCAGAAGCTGCTTTGTCTGCCCAAATTGCTCTGCCTCACCCTCAGCCACTACCCTCTATTTCTGTCAAAAGCTCACTATTTTCCAAACATTAGGAGTCGGCCGGCCCCAAATAAGCTCTGACCAGGCCAAAAAAGGGCCGGCCGGCTCTAAATTTCATGCCAAAAAATGTTTTGTGCTCTGAGGTGAGAACAGTGCAGACAGAGCCTTTCAAGGCCCTATTTGTCCCTTCTGTCCTTCTCCGTCATGGGAAACTCAGGAGAAGAACGATTTCGAGTCCGAAACCACCAACAAGCACAATTTGATAGCTTGATGATTTCGAACACATATGGACAAAATTGAATAAATGTAATGGAAAACCAATCCTCCCTCTTATCATGAAGGCTCAAAGAGGGGAGTAGACACGCTCTAAGTCTTATCAATATATCGTGGCTTGATACGTGACAATTCCCGAAACGATGGACTCGGCATAACGTCCAGCCGAATCCAACCAACTCTAAACATTTTCTTTATGTCAGTTTCATTGATTTTAGGCCAATTTTGTTAGTCTTTGCCATTCTTTAATCAATTTGTCCAAAGTGATGATTAATTCCACGAAATAGGAAGAAACATCAAACGAGAAGTGATCCTAAACATGAAAGAGAGCCTATGCATTAACGATGAACCTTCATAGAGATTAAGCCATTAAGCATAGGTTTCTTTCTCATGCTTTGAATATTCGTCGATCGGTTGAAGTAACTCTCAAACCAAACAAAAAAGAAAAGAGGGAGGTGACAGAAATGATCACATGCAAACTTGATTATTTAGAATGAGACTCTTGACATAAAAATTAACCAAAGAAAAGCTATCAAAGCATTGGTAACACAACACAAGCTAGATATGAAGACTTACAACACAACAAGCTAGATATTCAAAGCATACACTAATTAAATAAATTACAACAACCTTAAAACAACCCCTATTATGCTAAAAACAGTAGCAAAAATTCATGTTAAAGAGCATAATAAAAGGTAGCAAAGAATAAGAAAATGCAAAGCTAGTGAACAAGAGCAAGGAGAAGTGGCCAATCTGTCTATTTTTGAGACCTCAAACCATGTTTTTTAGCCTTTTTCACACTCTAAACATCAGTTTAAAAGGCAAAGAAAGGAGTGTAAAACAAGGTTGTGAGCTATGAAGTAGAGTGCAAGAAAATGTGTTAACCCTCTCTACCCTTTGGTAGCTATTCAAACCCAAGTTCCAACACTTGAAATAGAATCAAAACAATACAAAAACACAAGAAATAGACAAAGAAAGACATAAATGAAAGCAATACAAAGGTGGTGAGCTAATACCTCTTGAAGAAGGTAAGCTCTTGTTTGTGAACCAAACTCGGTCCAAACACACTCTCTAGTTTGAATTGTGACTCACAAAGCTCAACCAAGGTTCCAAGTCATGGCTTCCAAGGTTGTGTATGGTGTAAGGGTGATCAAGATATGGTGTATGGTTTATGGTGTATAGATATGGTGTAACACTGAGATATATGCTCGTATTTATAGAATTTGAGCAAAATAGGTCATAAATATCTTCAAAAATGGACAACTAGCTCATTCCCACTCAAAATAGTTTTTCTCGCTATTGAGAGCCAGCCGACTTCCAATAGCTATGGCCAGCTCCCAATTTGGTATAGTCGGCTCCCAATGTGTTCCCCTGTTCCACTGTTTTAAACTCAATATAGGGTGGCACAATGTTCAAAAATGAATTTCTAGGGTAAAAATAGTATGAACATTGAAGGTTTAGAATTGGTTTTGGAGTGCGAGCATACGTTCCTTCATTAAGAATTCGAATCACACATAATGCAACTTCATCATTGAGTGCTAGAACAAAGCATCTAAGTCTTGCAGGTGGTCAAAAATGGGGTGTCTACAGTTGTTCCTCTTTGACAAAACTCGAAATCATGGAATGACGTGAGTGAATGTCAAAGCCCAGAGACGACACATTTGACGAGGCCGTAAGACTTGGGCAAGAAAATAAATCAAAATACAATTGCCAAAGGTTGAACCCGAAGGTTGCCTACGTATCCCCTTTGTAAGAAATCAAACCTGCGTAGTTCAATGGGGCAAGGTATACAATAATATGCAGGAAACATAACTTATGATAATGTAATGAAACAAATGCAATGAAACACGAGTGTAAATAACAAGCGACAAAACAATACTATAAGCAAAAGCAGGTATGCAACGTCTGAACGAAAGTAAAATAACTCAAGCCCTGTCTCACATGGAAAGAGGTGAATAAACAAACACAGGATAAAGAGAATGCAAACCAAACCATGTCCTGTGCAGGAAAGACGCCGTCATAACTATGTCCCACGCAGGGAAGGTGCAGGGTGATGTAAACACTGGGTGCACCCAAGGTTTAACCGAGGAACTTGAGATCTTAATGCGTCTCACGCAAAAGGAGGAAAGGCGGTGCGAACAGATAGGCACACCTGCTATTTTTAACTAAGGAAAACAACAATCCCAACATCTCACACGAAATGAGGGAAGGTAGTGTGAACAAACAGGCGCACCTGATGTTTTTAACCAAGTTCAACAATCCTAACGCGTCTTACGTGAAAGGAGGGAAAATGGTGTGAACAAATAGGCGCACCTGCTATTTTTAACCTAGTTTAACAATCATAACGCGTCTTATACGAAAGGAGGAGGGTGGTGTGAACAAACAGGTGCACCTGCTATTTTTAACCGAGTTGAACAATCCTAACGTGTCTCATGCGAAATGAGGAGGGGTGGTGTGAACAAACAGGTGCACCTGTTATTTTTAACCGAGTTGAACAATCCTAACACGTCTCATGCGAAAGGAGGAGGGGTGGTGTGAACAAACAGGCGCACCTATTGTTTTTAACCGAGTTGAACAATTCTAATGTGTCTCACGTGAAAGGAGGAGGGTTGGTGTGAACAAATAGGTGCACTTGCTATTTCTAACCGAGTTGAACAATCCTAATGCGTCTCACGTGAGAGGAGGAGAGTCAAAATAACGAAAAAGCAAACAACTTCAGAAAAAAGCAAGATTATCTCATCCTTGGGAAGGCCTTAGAAAATGAAGTGATGACATCCACGGAGATAACAGTACAAAGCATAAACACAAGTTTCCATAATTCAAAAGAAATGCACAAATCCAAAACCAAGCTCGAATTAGCAAAGTTTAAGAGCAAGTTTGCCAATTTTGAAAATAGACTTAGCTTGAATAATGGAACACATTACAAATTCCCAAAACAACGAGATAATTGACCAAAGCATGAATTAACGAAGTCAATAACGAAATATTACGACCTCGGAACAAATTCAAACAAACGAGCTCAAACCAATTAAGAAATTACCCAACTATGAATTAATATAATATGAATTAAACAAATTGATTAAAACTAACTACGACTTAACAAAATAAGAATTTAAATAAAGATAAATTAAACAAATTACGAATTTAAACAAATAAAACAAAACTCTCTTCCTTTTCTTGCTCTTTTTTTTTTTTTTTGTGCTTGATTCTTCTCCTCTCTTCTCTCCTTTTTTTATTTTTTATATTTTTCTTCACCTTCTTATTATTATTACACCTTCCCCAAACCAAATTGAAACCCAACATTGAAACACACTGAAATACATAAAAACCAAACTAGGTTTGCATTTGGAGCTGGCTGGCTCCCAACAAAGTACGACTGGGCTCAAATAGCGTCGACCGGCTCACAATGGCAGCAACGGCAGATTCAATAAAACCACGCATTGTGGTTGATTTAAAACATTTTGGGACCTTCATTTCACACACACCCATGTCCGAAAACATTCTCCCTCTCTCTCTCTAGGATCCTTCCCTCTCTAGATTTTCGCTCCATCTACATTACCAAACGGTTCTTGCAAAATTTCCCTTGAAAACCCTTCTAATCCTCTACATTTTAGACCGATTAGAATTGGATTTGGTTGAGTTTTGGGTTTCTCTTGGGTTTTTTGGCTCATTCTCACAATTTTCTTTGTGATTTCCTCTACCCCCTATTGATTTTCAACTTTTTCTTCATTTTCTCTCTCCTAGGGCTTGGATTTAGGGTTTTTCACCTAATCTCACTCACCCACATATCTTCCTTCATTTTTTCCTTACTTTCCTCACTTTCCCTCCATGGCTAGCAGTGAACTTCCCATCCTCGACCCCGTTGTTGATATTGGAGCCATCCTAGGTAGGGACATAGAGGCCGAGGATGTTCTCCCTCCCATTCCGAAGCCAGAGTTGGAGTTGCCTCCCCTTGCTAATAAACCATTTGACGTGGCCACCTACTAGCCACGTACACACGCTCTGATCCCGGGCAGTATCCTGCGATTTGAGGGCCTCATTACAGGGATTGACGAGGACATCCTACTATAGGAACCCACCGAGCACTTGTCCGCCGATGTCTCCACAGTAAGCATTATTCTTCTCTTGTTTGAGCATATTTGAATGCCTTTCAAGGTATGATAAATACTGACAACATTCCCATGCTACAAGTGATGGCTAGGAGGATTAGAGGTTACGGGTCTATGTCTGGCCCCAGGCACTGGAACGAGAGGCTCCTTGCGGAGGTTCGTGCATTAGTCGGTGTAGCTAGCTTCGGGCCTTTTTGCTCAGGACTAGGGCAGATGAAGGCTAACCCATTTCTACATGGGGCCCTAGTAGAGCAATGGTGGGACACCACAGACTTGTTCCACTTTTCATTGATTGGGGAGGTGACTCCAGCCCCGTATGATTTTGCAATGCTCATTAGCCTACGGTTCGGAGTTAGCAGCGCAATCCCCTTTGATCCAAATATGGCACAATGGAGGGCCGCATAGCTTCACCTCCTTAGAGCGATCCCAGACACTATCGGTCCTGGGATGGTGAGGTATAGTTGGTTCATAGAGCATTTTTTTGATCTTCAGCCTGCCACTACGGAGGGGGTCGCCCAGTACGCTCCCGAATTTCTTCTATATCTCCTCAATACTACCCTGTTTACGAACATAGAAATATCATGGGGCTTTATCTCTTGGGAGCACTGGTGCATTTGTGGCAGGCGGGGGAGTATGACTAGGGTAGTGCCGGCTTGGCCACCCTGTACTACTACATGAGCTTCGCTGCCCGTCGAAAGGCGGATTTACTTGGCAGTTATTGGCGAGTTTGGAAGGTACACCCCACACTTCTTGTTTCTGCTTGGCTTTACAGTTCCTATTTATATCTGCTTATCTATTTTCTTGTAGCTATGGGTTTACACATATTTCACCTCCCTTGCTCCGGTCCCAATACGGTCATTTGTGTTGTCAGTACCTTGTTTCCGATACTACAACTCTCAATTTGAGCATCGTCGACGCGTAGATCGAGATTTTTCTTATTTCCTCAGTATCGGGTACCAATACTCGCCCTTAACTTTTACATACTGTGTGCATTCTACACTATTATTCACATAATGTTCTCCATACTGCACCGTCATTCGCATACTGTTGTCCCATACTGCACTGTTGCCATACTATTGTCCCATACTGCATTGTTTTCATATTGTTGTCCCATACTGCACGGTTGCTATACTGTCTAGACTTTTGACATCGGCCACTTGCTTTGCATATTCTGTTCACAGGTTGACTGACACCCCTGGGCAGGCATCCCCCAGACTTTGAGGGTGATTTATGCTACTACACAGGAGGCCTGTACCATGCGGATCCTTTTCGAGGGCCCTTTCAGTAGGGCATACTACTTAGGGGAGCGGTTCCTTCACCAGACTTGGAGCCAGACTGATCCTGATGTTCCACATCCTCCTCCTCTCGGTATGAGGATGGCCGATGATCTTCATGACAGGCCTTTGATCGATCACTTGATGCAGGAAAAAGATGGTAATAGATACCATGAGGCCGGCGATTTCGCTACATTCTTATAGACCCGGATGATGGCGCCTCTTACCAGGGGTGTAGCTCGCGTACTTCCTGAGGTTGTCGCCGCTACGACTGGAGGTGCCTCTGTTGTGGTAGCCCACGTACCTCCCGAGGCTGCTGCCCCCATTCCTAGGCTTTCTGTGATTCCTACCGAGGTCGTATACATGCGTCCGGATGGAGTGCTCGAGCAAATCCCTCTTAAGTATATCGAGGAAAGAGACCGCAAGCTGGTGATCGCTTCTAGCATCGAGTAGGTACACACTTCTTTATACTTCTGCCCACTGCACTTCATTTCTTCTTACCTCTATGCTTTATTACCTTGTTCTACTGTACTCAACTCTTCACTGTTTTGCAAGTGCCTACAGTGTATACTGATGAACTCCTTCGAACGATTGACTGACTACTTATCATAGTACGGAGAAGATAGACTACTTTGGCCACTCACGGGATTGAGGTATCTGTAGACACCCCATTTTTGACCGTCCTCAAGACTTGGACGTCACCATTGGAATGCTCGATGATTATCCATGTTTGTGTTCGTTTTGAGTTCCCGGAGGTCCCGGCTGCGCGTCGTGCCTCAGAACCTCTCAACCGGCTTGTTCTGTGCTTGGTTTTACACCAAGACTTGTATGTTTTTGCATTTGAGGGTAGGGGGAGGCTTGTTAGCCATCCCTGAAGCCCACCGGCTGCCCCCACACCACACCGGCACTCCCTTTTGGCCATCGGCACTGTTTTCTCAAACACTTTGGCCGGTTGGCACTGTATGTTGCCGACCGGCACTTTTTTGTGCCGGTGACTGTTTTGGCCGACCGGCATGCACCCTTTGAACCCCTGGGACATGGTGCATGCCAGTTGTGCCAGCTGGAATGCACCATCACACTCCCCCGTGCACAGGTGTGACCATTTTGCACCCTTTGCACCCTTGAACCCCCTAAGCTTCTAGAAGCTTGACCCTTTGGCCAAAGCTTCTTGGAGAAGCTTGGCCAGCTGTCTTGGCTTCTCCAAGAAGCCAAGACCCCTTTGCAGCCCTTGAACCCTTTTTCTTTTGCTTAGCCACTAAGTCTTAGGCTTGCCTTGGCCTATATAAGCAACCCTTCTCTCCATTTGTTAGAGGTTAGCCATTTCCAACACAAAACCAGAGCTTATATCTATATATCTCTGATATATATATCTATCTATATCTATATCTTCCCTTCCCTCATCCATTGTGTGTGTTTCTTGGCCTAAATAGTGTGTTTTACCTTACTTTTGCACCATTACACACACTATTACACCTAGCTCCAAGATTGAGGGACTTGGAGGGTTGTTTGTTGTGATTTTGGACTGGTTTTGATCATTAGAGGAGGGCTGCACCACTGGTTCTTCAAGGAGTCTTCAAGGGTAAGCATGTTGCTTTAGTTTCCCCAAACTTGCACTAGCTTTCTACCTGTCTGTCTTTGTGTTTTTGGCTTTGTGTTCAACATAAAAAAGTCTTATATTTTCTTACTTTAGAACTTTCATTAAGGTCACTTGGGGGTTTGAGCACAAACTCACCCTCTTAGGCTTTGTTTTGGCTATTTTAGCCCATTTTCTTGAAGCCTTGTTTAACTTGGTGTTTTTGGTCTTCTCACCACTGAAAACCAGTGGGTTTTCAGTGGTGAGGGAGGTATTTTGGAGTCGTATATAGGGGAGGGACACCCCCCTCCCCTTTGTCCCTCTTTGGTCTTTACTTTGGCTCACATAGTAGCATGCATTTTTAGCCTTATATGCCTTCATTTCAGAGCTTATTTGGGTGTTTTGGATCATATATCATCTCTGTTTTTGGTTGGTTTTGTGGTCCTTAGCATGCTTCTTATACTTGCTTTGTAATGCTCTAGTTTGCCTAGAAATGAGCCATGAGTTTAGGCCATGTTTCTTGCATGTATGAGCCTCACTTCATGAAGATATTAGCATCATTTTGCCATGTCTAGAGGCTATAGGCCACTAATTTTTCCATGTTTGGTATGTTTGACAAAGTTGTTTTGCATTAAGGCTTGTTAGTCTTAAGATGTGAGTTCTTAGCATGCATTTGGTTAGGCTATTTTAGTGATTTGGAATCATCTAATATGCTATCTCAGTCCTTATGCCATGCTTATATGCCTCCATGTGTCATCTCTCCCATCTTTTGAAATGTTGGTCTCTTATGCTTTAAAGTGAGCATTGTGCATGCTTGTATGTTTAGAGCATTTGGGCTGCCTTGTTGTTGGGTTTTGGGGGCTCATTTCATTTGTTAAAATCTGTTTTTGGTGGTCTAATATATGCCATGAGTGGCCATGTTAATGGTAGCAAGGAGTGCTCCCTTTGTGCCTTAACCTTAGGCCCTTTGACTTGCATGTTTGCATAGGTAATTGGTCACCATTTTGGGCATGTTTTGCCACTGTTTTGGGTTGGTTTGAGGGCTACCCCATTGTGGTCTAGTCCACCATCACATGCTTGCCTCATGTCTATTGCTTAATTGATTCATTAAGTGTTGTAGTATGTTGGTCTTATTGCTTGATTGGTCCATGTTTGCATGACATTTGCATCTTGTATACTCTAGCATTTTGCATGCTTAACATGGTAGTTGCATGACATTTGGTGTGCTTGCATCCTAATTCCCATGTTGCATCATTTGAGCTATGTTGCATACATGCATTTCATGGCTTGGTTTGGGGTTGTCAAACCAAGCATAAGGGTTGAGGGAAGTTCACACTACAAGTGGTGCAACTTGTTTCAACTCTTGGTCCCCAAGGCCCTTGACCAACACATGATACGGTCTTGGTTTCATTTGTGTGTTTGCATGCATTTTTACATTAAAATGCAATCTTGGTTCCTTAGCCTATCATGCACCAAGATGCATAGTTGATGGCCCAAGAACCAAGGGTCATGCTTCCTTGAGTCCCATACATGATAGGGAGCATTGACCATGCTTACATTTGCTCTAAAATCCATATCATGCACCTTTGCCACTTTCTTTGTCAAAACTGTCCTCTGCAGGAATTTTGTGCCGACCGGCAGTATAGAGTGCCGACCGGCACTTTATGGGTAGCCGATAACCTCTCAAGCAGCCGGTGGTCATTTTACATGGCCGGTGGCCATTCCATCCAGCCGGTGGTGTACAGCAGCATGCAAGGAAGGTGTTCTGGGACTTTGGCAATTTTTGGAGAGACAGGGCAGTAAGAACAGAGGCAGCAGTGTCATGATGCGGGTTTCCGGGCGAGTCGGATTCGAGCATGCATCATTCGCGCATCCCGAGGCAGGGCTGAGGCCCCTCTCTTTTTTGTTATATACTGAATTTAATTTGATAATTAGAAATTTCTGTAATAATTTATTTATTCTGTATTTGGACTGTACTATTTGGGACTGTATATTCTTTTGGTCCCTCCGAGTGAGGGCGTATTTGTAATAAGGGTGTGTGAGTGTGTGTATGTCTTCCAACCCCACTTCTTTCTTTCCTTTTATTTACCTGCTTATGATGGTAGATTAGGGCATGTTTAAATTAGCATACCTTATGCGATGCATGCGTGCATCCATGCATTTGTTGACATGCATCGGGCTCGGCACATCATACAAACTGCATCGTACTTCAATTCCAAATTGAATACATATTACTTGTAGCATTTCACATGCCATGTTTAGGATAGCCGGGCTTGTCTAGATTACATCTTTGCATGTGTTGCATTAGCCACTCAACATGAAACTAGGGTCATACATATGATTACTAACTGGTTTCTATTTTGGCTTGGAGTACTAGGTAAGTTTTTATGCTTTACCATACCACATGCGTGTGAATGTTGCCATAATAGCATGACTACCATGAGGCTAAGTGCTTATGTGATATAACTGCTTGAATGCCTGTGGATGGAGGTTGAATTACCTAAATTGGGACAATGCATTAAAACTGTGAGTTTTAAGCCCACTAGATAGTGGCAAAACCATCTTTTTCTAAAAGACCACCTAAGGGTGGCAAAACCTGCATTTTAGCCTACTTGCGAGTAGCAAACCTTTTTTAAAATAAACATAAAATGTTTCGTTCCAACTTAGGCAATTTGGTCTATACTTGTTTGCTGTGCGCATAACATAGTAATTCTAGGCTAATAACTGGAATAAGAACATATAATGTTTTCAAAACTTGATATCACGGTTAGTAGAGGCCGGTCTTCAGACCGGGCGAAAGGGGGTGCTCATAGCTGACCTTCCCCGATCGTACCCAAGTTCTCGAGCCGAGGCAACTTTGGTGATGACGAACACGTGGCCTTTGGCACCGAGTCAGGGTTTCCTAAATTTCCCAAAAATAAAATATTTAGGTGGCGACTCTGTATCTGGCAAAGCAGTCCATGTTTGGCACTTCTTTTCAAAAATCTGTTTTTCTCAAAACGATTTGCCAGATTTGGACTCTTTGGTTCAGATTTAGAACCGTGACATTTTGAGTCCTTTGAACTGTAGTGACCCAATATCGAACCGGAACGGGGGGGACTCGCACTCCCTCCCCGGGATGCGTTCGGGGACGTCTACAGTTTCTGGCGACTCTGCTGGGGAGTTTAGAGAGCTTGACTCGAACTCGTGATGTCCGTTTTTGACTACACTTATGTGTTTCTTTGCATTGCATGTGCATTGGTGCGCCTAGGACACCGTGTTGGCCATCTGCTATTCTGGCGGTTTCTTGGGAGGCTTGTCTTGTCAAGGCATGACCATAAGGCCGACCGGTTGGCTCTGCCAGATGGGAACACAAACCCGGTTTCTGGGCACCCTTGACCATTCGACCTAGTGCATATTCGGAATCCGTAGTGACCATTCCAAACTAGGACAGGTTGCTTACCCGATATAGGTTGTTTGAAACCGCTGCGTGCGTAGTGAAACCCTAGCTCCTGACAAAATAGGACAGGGAAACCCTACCCCAACATAGGGGTGTATTGGCTCTCATTTATCTGCTATGTGCTTTCAGAGTGTATCTCTACAGGAACACACATGTCAGTTTGCAAGATTGGGTATCCAGCCTGAGGGCACCAGTAACAGTATTTTGGGAAATCAGTTATCTGTGGGTACAAGATTCAGACTTGGGGGCAATGATTCAGAAACAGTGATCAGTATTTGAGGAACAGTGTATCGAGTTCAGCGTGTTATCCAACCGTGTGTTGTTTATTTTATGCCGTTATGCTGTCCGATTTTCTGTTTATTTATATGCTTTATTTATCTTTTTATTAGGTAGTTGAGCACAATTGCTTCTGACCCGATAGATATCCCCCAAGCACCCTGGATTAGAGGACGTCGAATCCTTCGATCTGAGGATCTGATAGACGGACAACCTGTGTACTACTCACTACCCCCAGTTACTAGACGGAGGTCACCAGCGAAGGACATCGAGATGTGATCGATTCGAGAGGGCTTTATCTACCCCACCTGTGTTCAGTAGGGATCAGGGTTCTGTGTCACCAACAGAGAGAGAATATATACCAATAATCCAACCAGAGCAGGATAGCATGGCTAGTTTGGAGGAGATGGTGTGCCACCTTCAAGAAAGCATGAAAGCAATGCAGCAGGATGCCGTCCGTCGGTGATTTCGCCAGTAACAGCGAGCCCGATTGTGAGAACAGCAAAGACAATTGCTGAGCAGAAGCGAAAGCGAACACTGCTGCTTCAAGCCCCTCCCCCACCAGGAGTTCCAAACCTCGGGGAGACAGCCAATGTTCAGAATAATACAGAACTGCCCACAGGACCACCCCCACCTTCAACCCTACCTCAAATCCAACCTCAGCTATCAAAAACACCCACCAACCTACCAGACTCTCCCTTTGAGTTCGAGACTGATCCCACCGCACTAAAGTTGAGCAAGCTTGAAAAAGTTCAAGAGATCCCAAGGGGTCAAGACTATCCCGATATTGAAGATGGATACACCGACATGGCCGTGGCGCTAATAGGTTCAAAATGCCTCATATTGATCGATTTGGTCCGGGACCCCATGGTGCATTTAAGACTGTTTCGGATGTTCTAAGGCCGATGGGCCTCGGTGAGGCTTCGAAGTTGTCTTTGTTTGGTGGGACCTGCCGGTGTGGCAGCCATATGGTATGCCAAGCTAGAAGATGATGTCAAGAGGAATTGGGACGAAATGGCTGAGGCATTCATCGCACAGTATTCGTATAATACACAGATTGAGATTACGACCCGTGATCTCGAGACGACTAGGCAAGAGCCGAAGGAGAGTTTTTCAGAGTTTGTAACCAGATGGAGGGCCAAGGCTTCGATGATGACCTTGAGGCCTACGGACAAAGACCAGATTCGGATGATTGTGCGCAATCTTCAACCGAAATTGATGCAAAAGATGATAGTACTCCCCTTTCTTACTTTTTCTGACCTACATGAAATGGGAGTGCATATTGAAGATGCCTTGAAGCAAGGCTTGATTGATAACGACCGGGAGCAACCCCGATGAACTTTCAATCATGGTAGCAATGCAGGCCCGAGTGGCACTACTACTACGAGAGCCACCGAAGTAAGCATGGTCACCGCCAACCCCCCTCCAAGAAATCTGGCGGCACCATTCTCCCAAGCGTCGAAGCAACCCGCAAACAACCAAATACCCACCCAGAAACACCAGAACCTTTGTCCCACTATATATGCCCCTATCCAAAGCTCTGGGGGTTTTGATCAAAAAAGGGCACCTGAAGCCCCTAGAGCCGCGGCCCTTACCAGAAAAACTCCCTCCTACCCATAACCCGGCCAAATATTGTGCATTTCACCAACAGCACGGTCATGACACCGATCTGTGCTTCGGTTAAATCATGAGATCCAAGATCTCATCGACAAGGGTGATTTTGCCTCCCGAAAAACCCAATGTTACTACAAATCCCCTCCCCGCACATAACCAAGCTCCACCACCCAAAAGATTCAATTTCATGCATACTGGGACCGTGTCCTACGACCCTAGTATCTATATCACACCTACCCACCTGCCTAAACCAGAGGTGTTCCTCCCCGATTACACCGACTTGTGCATGATGGACATCTCCATGACCCAATCTAAGCCAGCGGCGGTGACCGCCAAGAACAGGGGAAGGGAGATTCCAAAGGAGAAACAGGTTGTTGAGTCAAAGTCTGCGGAATCTGGGAGTTACGTTGGGAAGACATATAGTTCGAGTGACTACATTTCATTAAAAGGCCAAGATGGGCCCGGAGTAGAATTGCCAACAGGGGGGGAGTTGTGTGTGATCCAAGGAGATAGTCTGGGACAGGGAACAGATGATGTAACAGCTGTAGGGGAAGACCTGGCCGATCTACAATTTTACAGTGACCAATACCCAGAGGACGCGGCAGTTGCGTGGTTCGATTATGAGGATTCAGCGGAAGTTACCGGGTGGTTGGACGATCAGCACGATGTGGTAGGAGAATTTCAGGCATAGCAGAATTCAGCAGGAATGAGAATATCGGCGACGGCCGGAAGGGTCGAAGAGCAGAACACATTGCTGGGGGGCGCCGGTGTCAAGAATTTCGCCCGAGATTGGAACATTTTGAGTACGGAGATGATTGAACAGTCAATCATGTCAGAACAAGCAAGTTTTGAAGATTCCGAGAGAATCAGGAAAGCAAAGGCCAATGTGGGAGTTAAGCTGCGTATGTGCACAAACGAGAATACTACAGCAGTGGATGACAGTCTTTGCGGCGCAAACGATCATACCAGAGCCGGACAGTGTCTGTCGGCGATGGAATGTGGTGGGAAGATGAGGACCTATGTCTTGCCCACACGGATGAAGATTGGGGGAATAACCAACCTGATAACACTTGGTACCTTGGAGAGGTCGACCACATGACGAGGAGTGGGCGATATTTCAAACCCCCACACTTGGATCAACCAGAGGCCTCAGGGAAGGATAAGGAAGCCGAGAAGCAAAAGGAGAAGCAACTTGAGGAAGAAGCTGTACTCAAACAGCTGAAAAAGATACAAGTAGACATCTCCATTTGGGGACTGCTCATGGCCTCGCGAGTACACCGGCAGGCTGTTTTGACAGCCATGGATAAGGCCAAACTCGCCATAGAGACTACACCAGAGTAGCTGGTTGGACTGGTCTTCCCGGGAGGAGGTTCCCCAACATTGACCTTTTCGGATAAAAAACTTCCGCCTGAGGGCGTAAATCACAATAAATCCCTCTACATTTCTGTGGAATGTAGAGATAAGTGGATACCGGTGGTACTTGTCGATACCGGGTCTGCCATCAATGTCTGCCCAGCGAGGACGGCGTATGCAATTGGCTTGAAAACTGCAAATTTCATACCAACAGCCCAAGTCATCTGGGCATATGACAACACAAGTAGAGAAGTAATGGGAACAATTAAAGTTCAGACAAAGGTTGGGCTAGGGCAACACGAGATAGATTTCCATGTCCTAGAAGTTCCCGCAACTTTCAATTTGCTTTTAGGGCGACCGTGGCTGCATCAGGCAAAGGCAGTATCATCTACTTTACATCAAATGGTGAAATACCCCTATGGGAAGGGAGTAGCCATTGTCTTTGGGAATTCATCAATCCACCTACCACCGGAAGTATCCACGCTTGTTCTAGAGATCGAGCACGGCATGGAAGATGTGTTCATATCAGGTTTTACCTTGGCCGATGCTCAGGTTGTACAGAATATCATGGCCGCTAACGAAGGAATATACGTTAGTGCTCAAGCAGTGTACCTCATGAACAAGCTCCAATATATCCCCGGGATGGGATTAGGGAAGAGCGGCCGTAGGGGCATTGCAGCGTTGGCAAGTGTCAAGACAACCCCATACCTTCGCTTGGGTTATCGCCCACCAAGGAAGATTGGGTAAGAAAAGGAAAAGATGGCGAGAAGAGCCAAAGCAAAAGCAGATGGGGAAACCTTTTGAATTGATGCATCGGCCTATCCAGTACCACTGAACGGACGCTTTCATCGGGAGGGGAAGACTTTCCATTTGTGGTTTTCTGAGCCATGGCCGAATGAAGAAAAGCGCGCATGGGTTCGAAATTTTCTTTGACCTACAATTATCTGGGGATGATGTTGTTGAAAAGCATGCACCCAACAGCTGAGATCGAGCATAAGGAAGTGGAATCTGCGGGCACGAGTTTGAAATGGGGTAGCATCGCATGTCTACTTTCAGATCCTTTGATCGACCTGTGTGCTTGGGGATGACTCCTCGGTGTCCATGATCGGAGATGAAAGCAGTGCGGGCCTACCATCGCCTATTTTGGATGCATCCATCGCACCCTCCCTCACCGGCAAGACGAGGAGGATTTTTGTCAAGCGACCGTGTCAGTAGTGAGCCTAATCTGATTCCACCGAGTCTTGTGAGTCGGAATCAGGTTCCAACTCGTCTGAGTCTGAGTTCAGTATTCCTAGAGGTGATAACCCGGATGCCACAGTCCTGTCCAGGTCGTTTTTTTCTTTCTCTTTTGAGTCTGTTGTAACAGAAGAATTGGACGGTTCGGAAGTATCTAATGAGAATGAGGTGACGCTGTGCCTCTGGTTTATTCCTTAAATCAGGACTTTCAAAATTTTGATGAAAACGACGAGGACGAAATTCCTCTGGTTTTGCAACGACTAATTGAACAAGAGCAGGAGAGGTTTGTTAAACCCTTAATGGATGAAATCACTACCGTGAACATTGGTACTGAGAAGGACCCGCGGCTGGTCCAGATCGGGTCCACGTTGTCTTCGGAGGAACACGAGCGCTTAGTTGCTTTATTAAAAGATTTCAAAGATGCTTTCGCGTGGTCCTACGAAGACATGCCTGGAATCGATCCTGAGATTGTACAGCACCGGATCCCTCTTGACCCCGAGGCCCGACCTGTCAAACAGAAGCTCAGAAGGATTCGCCCTGGTTGGGCCATTAAAATCAAAGAAGAGGTCACCAAGCAGATTGACGCAGGCTTCCTGCTGGTATCCAAATACCCGACTTGGTTGGCCAACATTGTTCCAAAGGTCTTAGAAGGATGGCGTAATCCGTATGTATGGACTTCGAGATTTGAACGAGCCATCCGAAGGATGACTTTCCTTGCCACATATCGACGAGTTGGTAGATTTCACATGGGCATGCTTTGCTCTCATTCATGGATGGCTTTTCGGCTATAATCGATAGTAATGGCACCAAGACCTAAGAAGATCTTTTACCACCGTGGGTACATATTACAGAGTGATGCCATTTGGGCTAAAGAACGCTGGGGCTACATATCAACGGGCTGCGACCACAATATTACATGACATGATCCATAAAGAGGTTGAGGTGTACGTGGACGACATGATTGTCAAGTCCAAAGAAAGAGAGGGCCACTACACCGCCTTGCAAAATTTTTTCCAAAGGATCAGGGAATTTCGGCTGCGGTTGAATCCTCAGAAGTGCACGTTTGGTGTTACAGTGGGAAAAATGCTGGGATTTCTGATTACACAAAGGGGCATCGAGGTCGACCCTTCCAAAATCAAGGCCATCTTAGAAATGCCCCCACCAATGACTGAAAAGGAGGTGCGCGGCTTTCTAGGTAAAGTGCAATTCATAAGGCGGTTTATCTCAAAACTAACCTTAACTTGTGAACCACTTTTTGGTCTTCTAAAGAAAGGAAATAAGTTCCAATGGGACGGCCGATGTCAAGCTGCATTTGAACAGATTAAAGAGTATCTCTGAGAACTCGCCTGTTGTCACCACCAAAGCCGAAAACCATTGATCTTGCACTGTCGCTGATCAAACTACAATAGGCCGCATGCTCGCACAAGAGTCGGAAGATAAAGTGGAAAGGGCCATCTACTATCGAGCAAGAAGATGCCGGATTACGAGACCCGCTACACTATTGGAGAAGGCTTGTTTGGCCTTGGTATGGGCTACCGTGAAGTCCGCGGCACTACCGTTAGCTCACTCTGTAATGTTGGTTTCACGACTTAATCCCATCAAATATCTTTTCGAGAAACCAGCTTACGGGTAGGCTAGCTCGTTGGTTGCTATTGCTCTCCGAATTTGACCTCAAGTATGTGACGCGTAAGTCGGTAAAAGGAAGAGCGGTAGCAGAGTTCCTTGCCGACCACCCGGTTGAAGGGGATGAAGCGGTTGAGTACTGCTCCCGTGATGAAGCCATTCTCGCACATCGAAGATGAAACTTGACGATGTACTTTGACGAGCGTCAAATCAATACGGGTATGGGATAGGGGTGTTGCTGATAGAGCCCCGACGATTCCTCAGATCCCTTTAGCATTCAAGCTTCGATTCAAAGTCTCGAACAATGAGGCAGTATGAGGCATGTATTGCGTCTAGAAGCGCCCTAGAACTAGGGCAAGGCGATTGAACGTCATTGGGGATTCAACCTAGTTGTGTCTCAAGCTAAAGGAGATTGGAAAGTAAAAGAGAAAAGATGATAATTTACCACCGCACCTTGGATTTGTTAATTCCTCGGTTTGAAAAGCTAAATTTCACTCACCTAGTAAGAGAGAACAACAGTTTGCAGATTCGCTAGCAACTCTATCTTCCATGATAGACATCCCATCTGGGGTCCTGATCGCCCAATATTATTGACCAGAAATTTGCACCTGCCTACGAGTCAATCTCTGCCATAGATGAAGTGCAGGATAACAACCCTTGGTATCACGATATATGGAACTTCTTGGAAAATGAGGCATATCCACCAGGGGCAAATGCCAAGGACAAGAGGGCAATCAGAAGAATAGCTGTTCAGTTTATCATCTGCGGGGGTAAGTTGTACAAAAGAGGTCACCTGGAAATGCACAAGCTGTGTGTGGAAACCGAAGAGTCGAAGCGCCTGATAGAGGAGAATGTGGGGTACATATGAATAGGGTGATGCTGGCACGAAAGATCCTCAGACAGGGCTACTACTGGTCTACCATGGAGGAAGATTGTATCGGTTTTGTTCGGCGATGCCACAAATGCCAGATTCACGCAAACCGCATGAACATCCCGCCGTCAAAGCTGTACAACATGACGTCGCCATGGCCATTTTCAATTTGGGGGATCGATGTGATTGGAGCCGCATTACTCAAGGGGTCGAATGGGCATCGCTTATCTTGGTAGCAATAGATTACTTTACTAAGTGGGTCGAGGCCCAATCTTATGTCAGGTGGAAGGCTCCGCGTGTCGCAAAGTTTATCAGAAACAACATTATCTGCCGTTATGGAGTCCCGAATGAGATCATTTCGGACAATGGTTCTCACTTCAAGAAGGAGGTGATTGATTTGTTGGAGAAGTACAATGTGGCTTTTCATAAGTCGTCCACGTATCGGCCGCAGACCAACGGAGCAGTTGAGGCCGCCAACAAAAACATCAAACACATATCAGAAGATGGTGGAAACCTATCTGGATCGCCGATAAGTTGCCGCTTGCTCAGGCTATCAACTCCAATTAGAACTTCTACCGGGGCGACTCCGTATTCCTTGGCATATGGGATGGAGGCCGTTCTACCCATAGAGATTGAGGTTCCGTCTCTACAAGTATTGGCTGAGTGTCAGATAGCCGAGGCAGATTGGCAGCAGAGTAGATTCGAGGAACTCATGCTCTTTAATGAAAGGAGATTAAAAGCACTGTACCATGTCCAAGGATATCAACACAGAATCGCCCGGGCTTTTAACAAGAAAGTTAAGTCTAGGAATTTGAAGGAAGGAGATTTGGTGCTCAAAGACAACCGAGCTCCCATCCACGACCCAAGGGGCAAGTTCAGACCTAATTGGACGGGTCCCTATATCATCAAGTCTATCTGGTCAGGTGGAGCTGTGGTTCTGATGGACCTAGATGGCCTAGAGTTCTCCCAACCGATCAACATGGACAAGTTGAAGAAATATTACCCCTGAGAGGCTCGCTAGGCTGAAAACCCGAAAGGGTGACCTAGGCAAAATTCAGAGCACAAAAAAAAAAATAGAAAGTATAAAAACTGAGCTCGCAAGGTTGAAAACCCGCAAAGGGCGGCCTTAGCAAAAGTTAGAGTGCAAAAGGAGAGTGAAAATACTCGAGTGAACCCAAGCCTGAACTACGTAAGGATTCCCATCATTGGGATACGTAGGCAGCTTCATCCCAAAGTTCAGCCATAAACTCTTCCCCGATCAACTTTGTCCATTTGATCATCTTGGTCATCTTTGCCCATCAGCATTTATCGCAATCTCCGGTACAGTGCTATTCAGACTAGAGGCAACTTTCCGTTGCCGTACAGTGCCGCGGTACCATTCAAACAAGGGGCAACTTTCTAGTTGCTAGGATCCGGGGTTGTGCATCTCAGTGACAGATCTCAAGCGTGTCTAGTTCTGATCCATATCGAAAATAGTTTTGAAAAGTTTTAATAAAGATGACTTTGTTCAAATAAATCTTTTTACAACTAAGACCATTTCTGGACCAAAACGAAAATTTTCGAGACCACAACCTTCAATTTCATTGATTTCAAATAGAGTTCTTTTGCTCTTGCATACAATTGAAGTTGCATATTATTACATTCATAAAGAAAACTTGAAAGTACTAATAAAGCAATAAATCCGGGGCATGGTCAAGTCAAATGTCCCTGCGCCCCCTCCCAGAGCTGGTCGAAGCCTCTGATGCCAAAGTGGACCCCTCCTGTGCCTCTTCATTAAGCCAATCCAAGCACTCATCAGACAAAGTGCAAATGAAAGCGGGAGCGGGGGCCAGGAGTTCTCTTGTCCTCCATGCTGTGGCATACCGCTAACAGGCGCCGAATCGAATGTAACTACTCTATCCTTCCGTGACAAGTCTGATTATGACCAAACTGGCACAGGATATGGAATGGGAAGTAGAAGACACAGTGAGTCAAGCCAATCAATTGGATCCCGGGTTGACAGGTCATGCTGTAACTCATCATTGGGAGATTGAGCCAAGGGCACCGCCAAGCAAGGCGGTCTGCTGACAAACTGCACATCCATTCAAACCACCAACCCTCATCAAGGGCGTCAACTAGGCGTTGCCTGAAGAAGTAGCCGCGAGCTGAATATGCTGGGCAAGAGTCCATAACCTTCAGTTTATCCATCAACCACACTTGGGGAGGGATGAAAAATGAGAGAATAAAGAATAGAGAGATGTACGAAGAGAGGAAAAGTGAGAAAAGGGCTTTTGTGAGAAAAACCGAGCCTGAGGGCCGAGTGATGTGAGCAAACATAAATGTGAGATTGGGTGGGAAACATTACCTGCAGTAATAGTGGACTCCCTGCTAATCTGATTGTCTCTCGACGATAAAAGGCGTCTAAGCCCAGCAATGTCTCAGCCAGGATTATGGCGATACAGCTTTTGCCCTCCTTCAAGCCTTGGGCAACCTCAATCAACCGGACACTAGGCCCTCCGGAACCGGAGATGAACAGAAAATGAGATAGCATGCATAGACAGAGGGCGTGTCGCCGAAAGCCTTGCCAGTGATGGTCGCCATGATCACCGGCCTCGAAAAAACGACAAACCAAGCTCGAACATCTAATGTCCGTCACAAATCGAGAACGAGCATCGGGCATTGAGAGCCCACACATTTGTCCTAAGGCTTGAGCATGGCCAAAACGGTTGGGGCAGATCTCCTCATTGCGCCCAGATTCCATTAGAGCTTGGAAATCTTCAAAAGTGGGACACACCTCTTGTCCGCAAAAGCTAAAGACATGTGTTACCGGGTTCCAAAACCTTGCCGCGGCATGGAGGAATGGAGAATGCAAAGTGCAAGCAAAGTGAATAGTGCGTTTATGCCGAAAGTCCAAAATTCAAATTTTTCCGAGCCATCCAAGTTGTTAATCCAAGTTCTGAGATTTTGGGCAAGAAATTCTTCCATTTGGAGCAAATCAAGGTGGAAATGAAGAGAACCACGGTTGAGACCCTTTTGAAGAAGATAAGGTTGAGTGAAGGATGATGTCAACATTCTCATTGGTCGACAGTTTAGTGCCGACCGCCAATTATAGTGCCGACCGCCATCTGCTTTTGGCCGATGGATCACCCTTCGCCGATGGCCATTCCTCAAGGCCGTAGCCTTCTGCCGGGCCGGTGGTTCTCTCCTTGTCCTCTCGAAATGTTTATGCTAGGAATTTGGAAAATCCCACCACTTCCAATACCCTCCAAAGGATCAATTCTTATGAGGGTGCGCCCATTTGCTTATCGAGTTGTTGCATATTTGCTTATCGAGTTGTATTTCACTCTCTTTAAGTCTTTGTAATGTTTATCAAGGTGTACTCGCATTTGGCTAGTTTGCTGAGTCCCCCTGTTTTGCTTATCGAGTTGTAATTGGTTTACTACCTGATTATTACGATGCGATGCTTTGTTTTCAAAACGCAGTTTCAATTTCAGTCACATTGTTGTGTGATGCCTTGCGATGCGATGCATAGAACACGCAAATGTAACACCTTTTGAACAAATAGCTGTTTCATTTCCATCATATGTTTTGCAAAAACACACGCTTTTGAGAAATAAAACCTGCCCGAGGCAGTGCAATGTGCTTAAACTCCTAGTAAAAAGGAAAGTAAAGAAGAATAGCAGGTAGCAGAATCTTTGGGTTTGACACCCAGAACCTCCCCTTTCGGTCATCGTACCTTTTGGCGCCTTGTTCGGGTCACCATGTGATTTGGCACCTTCATCACTTAAGGCGTCCAAGAAATCGCGCCTTCAAAACATAAGTGGAGCTCGAGTTGACCTCGTACCACAACTTTTGTGAGCGATGCTCGACATGCGAAGGACGCCCCTTCCGTATCCTTTATATCTTGTGAATTCTCTAAATCATTTCAATCATACCGAGTTGCGAGACGTTGCATTCCAAAGATCATGTTTACCATGATCGGTTCAAGTTCCTTTTATACACATTGCATTGTATGCGTGCTTTGCTTTTATCGATATGTGTTCAAGTTCCTTTTATACACATTGCATTGTATGCGTGCTTTTTTCTTGATATGTGTTCAAGTTCCCTTTTATACACATTGCATTGTATGCGTGCTTTGCTTTACTGATATGTGTTCAAGTTCCCTTTTATACACATTGCATTGTATGCGTGCTTTGCTTTACTGATATGTGTTCAAGTTCCCCTTTTATATACACATTGCATTGTATGCGTGCTTTGCTTTACTGATATGTGTTCAAGTTCCCCTTTTATACACATTGCATTGTATGCGTGCTTTGCTTTACTGATATGTGTTCAAGTTCCTATATACACATTGCATTGTATGCGTGCTTTGCTTTACTGATATGTGTTCAAGTTCCCTTTTATACACATTGCATTGTATGCGTGCTTTGCTTTACTGATATGTGTTCAAGTTCCCTTTTATACACATTGCATTGTATGCATCGCTTTCATCGATATGTGTTCAAGTTCCTATATACACATTGCGTGCATGTGTGCATTGCTTTACTGATATGTGTTCAAGTTTCCTTTTTAATTGCGTGCATGTGTGCATTGCTTTACTGATATGTGTTCAAGTTCCTTTATATACACATTGCGTGCACGTGTGCATTGCTTTACTCACATGTGTTCAAGTTCTCTTTCCATACACATTGCGTGCATACGTGCATTGCTTTACTCACATGTGTTCAATCCTACTATCTTGCTGTACACATTGCATGCATTGTCACGCACTTTCGACTGCCTTGTCATGCATGTTGCTAACAACATTGTACCTGTTAAGTTTGTTTTCTTTGCAGGCACGATATTGTATGTACGGCTCATTTGAGGCCGGTGAAACCGGACGAGCCGCACAGGTATTGTATCCCCCGCGTGAGACGTACAGAGAATTGTATAATTCTCTTACATCCTTTCTGCATTGTAGTGTAGTCTGTTGTATGCTAGCTTATAACTGTTGCATGTATGCTTCATTACAGCTTTCTTTGCATGATTTTAAGTTATGCTTGGCTTCTTGCATTTTCAGTTGCATTTTGCCCCTGCCTTCGGGCGCATATCTTGTTGGTCTTGTATGTTTGTCTAAGTCTTCGGCCTGGTCAAAAATGGGTCGTCTCTGGGCTTTGACATTCACTCCCGTCATTGTTATGACTTCTGAGTTCTGTCAAAGAGGGGCAACTGTAGACACCCCATTTTTGACCGTCCTCAAGACTTGGACGTCACCGTTGGAATGCTCGGTGATTATCCATGTTTGTGTTCGTTTTGAGTTCCCGGAGGTCCCAGGCTGTCGTGCCTCGTGACCTCTCAACCGCTTGTTCTCAGGCTTGGTTTTACACCAAGACTTGTGTGTTTTGCATTTGAGGGTAGGGGAGGCTTGTTAGCCATCCTCGGCCCACCGCTGCCCCCACACCACACCGCACTTTTGGCCATCGGACTGTTTTCAAACACTTTGGCCGGTCGGCATCAGTATGTTGCCGACCGCACTTTTTGTGCCGGTGACTATTTTGGCCGGCAAGATGCACACTTTGAACCTCGGGACATGGTGCATGCCAGGCTGCCATTGAATGCACCATCACACTCCTGCACAGGTGTGACCATTTTGCACCCTTTGCACCCTTGAACCCCTAAGCTTCTAGAAGCTTGACCTTTGGCCAAAGCTTGGAGAAGCTTGGCACTGCCTTGGCTTCTCCAAGAAGCCAAGACCCCTTTGACCCTTGAACCCTTTTTTCTTTGTAGCCACTAAGTCTTAGGCTTGCCTTGGCCTATATAAGCAACCCTTCTCTCCATTTGTTAGAGGTTAGCCATTTCCAACACAAAACCAGAGCTTATATCTATATATCTCTCGATATATATCTATCTATATCTATATCTTCCCTTCCCTCATCCATTGTGTGTCTTGGCCTAAATAGTGTGTTTTACCTTACTTTTGCACCATTACACACACTATTACACCTAGCTCCGAGATTGAGGGACTTGGAGGGTTGTTTGTTATGATTTTGGACTGGTTTTGATCATTAGAGGAGGGCTGCACCACTGGTTCTTCAAGGAGTCTTCAAGGGTAAGCATGTTGCTTTAGTTTCCCAAACTTGCACTAGCTTTCTACCTCTGTCTTTGTGTTTTTGGCTTTGTGTTCAACATAAAAGTCTTATATTTTCTTACTTTAGAACTTTCATTAAGGTCACTTGGGGTTTGAGCACAAACTCACCCTCTTAGGCTTTGTTTTGGCTATTTTAGCCCATTTTCTTGAAGCATTGTTTAACTTGGAGTTTTGGCCTTCTCACCACTGAAAACCAGTGGGTTTTCAGTGGTGAGGGAGGTATTTTGGAGTCTTAAATAAGGGAGGGATACCCCTCTCCCCTTTGTCCCTCTTTGGCCTTTACTTTGGCTCACATAGTAGCATGCATTTTTAGCCTTATAGGCCTTCATTTCAGAGCTTATTTGGGTGTTTTGGATCATATATCATCTCTGTTTTTGGTTGGTTTTGTGGTCCTTAGCATGCTTCTTATACTTGCTTTGTAATGCTCTAGTTTGCCTAGAAATGAGCCATGAGTTTAGGCCATGTTTCTTGCATGTATGAGCCTCACTTCATGAAGATATTAGCATCATTTTGCCATGTCTAGAGGCTGTAGGCCACTGATTTTTCCATGTTTGGTATGTTTGACAAAGTTGTTTTGCATTAAGGCTTGTTAGTCTTAAGATGTGAGTTCTTAGCATGCATTTGGTTAGGCTATTTTAGTGATTTGGAATCATCTAATATGCTATCTCAGTCCTTATGCCATGCTTATATGCCTCCATGTGTCATCTCTCCCATCTTTTGAAATGTTGGTCTCTTATGCTTTAAAGTGAGCATTGTGCATGCTTGTATGTTTAGAGCATTTGGGCTGCCTTGTTGTTGGGTTTTGGGGGCTCATTTCATTTGTTAAAATCTGTTTTTGGTGGTCTAATATATGCCATGAGTGGCCATGTTAATGGTAGCAAGGAGTGCTCCCTTTGTGCCTTAACCTTAGGCCCTTTGACTTGCATGTTTGCATAGGTAATTGGTCACCATTTTGGGCATGTTTTGCCACTGCTTTTGGGTTGGTTTGAGGGCTGCCCCATTGTGGTCTAGTCCACCATCACATGCTTGCCTCATGTCTATTGCTTAATTGATTCATTAAGTGTTGTAGTATGTTGGTCTTATTGCTTGATTGGTCCATGTTTGCATGACATTTGCATCTTGTATACTCTAGCATTTTGCATGCTTAACATGGTAGTTGCATGACATTTGGTGTGCTTGCATCCTAATTCCCATGTTGCATCATTTGAGCTATGTTGCATACATGCATTTCATGGCTTGGTTTGGGGTTGTCAAACCAAGCATAAGGGTTGAGGGAAGTTCACACTACAAGTGGTGCAACTTGTTTCAACTCTTGGTCCCCAAGGCCCTTGACCAACACATGATACGGTCTTGGTTTCATTTGTGTGTTTGCATGCATTTTTACATTAAAATGCAATCTTGGTTCCTTAGCCTATCATGCACCAAGATGCATAGTTGATGGCCCAAGAACCAAGGGTCATGCTTCCTTGAGCTCCATACATGATGAGGAGCATTAACCATGCTTAAATTTGCTCTAAAATTCATATCATGCACTCGCTTTATCACTTTGTCGCCAAACCGTCTCTCTGCAGAATTTTCTACCGACCGGCAGTATAGAGTGCCGACCGGCACTTTATGGGTAGCCGATAACCTCTCAAGCAGCCGGTGGTCATTTTACATGGCCGGTGGCCATTCCATCCAGCCAGTGGTGTACAGCAGCATGCAAGGAAGGTGTTCTGTGACTATGGCAATTTTTGGAGAGACAGGCAAGAAGAACAGAGGCAAGAAGTGTCATGATGCGGTTTCGCGTAGTCGGATTCGAGCATGCATCATTCGTGCATCCGAGGTGAGGCCCTCTCTTTTTGTTATATACCAATTTAATTTGATAATTAGAAATTTCGTAATAATTTATTTATTCTCAGATTTGGACTATACTATTTGGGATCAGATATTCTTTTGGTCCCTCCGAGTGAGGGCGTATTTGTAATAAGGGTGTGTGAGTGTGTGTATGTCTTCCAACCCCACTTCTTTCTTTCCTTTTATTTACCTGCTTATGATGGTAGATTAGGGCATGTTTAAATTAGCATACCTTATGCGATGCATGCGTGCATCCATACATTTGTTGACATGCATCGGGCTCGGCACATCATACAAACTGCATCGTACTTCAATTCCAAATTGAATACATGTTACTTGTAGCATTTCACATGCCATGTTTAGGATAGCCGGGCCTGTCTAGATTACATCTTTGCATGTGTTGCATTAGCCACTCAACATGAAACTAGGGTCATACATATGATTACTAACTGGTTTCTGTTTTGGCTTGGAGTACTAGGTAAGTTTTTATGCTTTACCATACCACATGCGTGTGAATGTTGCCATAATAGCATGACTACCATGAGGCTAAGTGCTTATGTGATATAACTGCTTGAATGCCTGTGGATGGAGGTTGAATTACCTAAATTGGGACAATGCATTAAAACTGTGAGTTTTAAGCCCACTAGATAGTGGCAAAACCTGCATTTTAGCCTACTTGCGAGTAGCAAACCTTTTTTAAAATAAACATAAAATGTTTCGTTCCAACTTAGGCGATTTGGTCTATACTTGTTTGCTGTGCGCATAACATAGTAATTCTAGGCTAATAACTGGAATAAGAACATATAATGTTTTCAAAACTTGATATCACGGTTAGTAGAGGCCGGTCTTCAGACCGGGCAAAAGGGGGTGCTCATAGCTGACCTTCCCCGACCATACCCAAGTTCCCGAGCCGAGGCAACTTTGGTGATGACGGACACGTGGCCTTTGGCACCGAGTCAGGGTTTCCTAAATTTCCCAAAAATAAAATATTTAGGTGGCGACTCTGTATCTGGCAAAGCAGTCCATGTTTGGCACTTCTTTTCAAAAATACGTTTTTTTTCTAAACGATTTGCCAGATTTGGACTCTTTGGTTCAGATTTAGAACCGTGACATTTTGAGTCCTTCGAACTGTAGTGACCCAATATCGAACCAGAACGGGGGGGACTCGCACTCCCTTCCCCCGGGATGCGTTCGGGGACGTCTACAGTATCCTTTATCACTAGTTCACTGTTATTGCCATACTATCTACACTCATGTTAGTCCATACTGATACCTATACTCTTTTCAGCTTGAGCCAGCGCCAGCAACACCTGCAAGACCTCCACCAGCTAGGAGGAGAGAGAGACGAGGCGTAGTGAGAGGCCAAGGATGGGCTGATCAAAGGAAAGGCCGAGCGAGGCAGCGCTTACCTTCTGAGGAGTCTTTTTACAGATCTACGATCCTTGAGGACAAGGGAGAGGAGGTCGACTTGCAGTCCAGCAACCCCAGTGACAACAGCGACACACCTCCTCTGTGGTCGAGGAGGAAGAAGATGAGGATGAAGTGATGATTTTGCTTTGCTTTCTTTTCTTTTCTTTTCTTTTCTTTTGCTTTGTAGTTAGGAACTATGTAGCTTCAGATAGACTTATGTATTTTGTTTTTGAAGACTTTTCTTTTGTTTTTGGTCTTTGTAAAACAATGATCAGGGGTCGACCCTCTAGTTATGAAAAGAATATTTTGCACAAGTCCTCTTGCACAATGTGACATGTGATGAATGAATGGCGCTTGCATGATAATCTTGTACAAGAATATTAACAACTATGAATGCTTACTCTTGAATTGATTCTTGAATCGGATAACGACTTACAACTGGCCAAAATACAAAATACAACTCGATGACAGAAAAACAAAATAAAAACAACCTAAAAATACTAAACAACACTTGATACAAACAAGACAAGACTCAAAACACAGCTCCGGTACACCAAGGTGAGAACCTGCCTTCTTTGCATTTTTGGGCATTGAGAGTCATTGCTCCAAGTAGGTACTACTGGTTTCCAATGAGAGCCGACAGCTCTAAAAGTGATGTCGACCAGTGGGATACAACTGCTATGCATTGTTCTTTCTCAAAGTCTATAAAAAGTGATCCCAAGCTGTTTTTTCAGCAGAATAGCAAGTCTTTGGTATTTTGATCTCAAATGGAAATCCTTCCCAACAATAGGCTCCGAAACTGAATAACTACTTTAGACGGCTCAGAAAAGTTGAACTTTCACGATTTCGGCCCAAATGCTCTTTTTCCTTTTAGTCGCACCCCGCTTTGCTTTCTATTCCTCCATGCCGTAGTCCAGTGTTGGAACCCAATTACACATGTGTTTCGCTTCGGATCACAAGAAATGTGTCCAACACTCAAAGAATTTCAAGCATTGATGGAATCCCAGCGTGATGAAGAAATTATGTCGCAGCCCCGTTTGGCCATGCGCAAGCTTTAGGACGAATATGTGGGCTTCCATTATGCGAGGCTTGGTCCTTGGCACATGACGAGGAATTGGACATTCTCGGTTTAGTTCATCGATTTTTTGCTATTGGAAATAGGAGTGACCTTCTCTGGCGAGGCTATCGGCAACTTGCTCTCTGCTTGTGCCTACTTGCACAATTCCTTCTTGCCCTTAGTGTCGACATAGCTAGCATCCGGTTGATCGAAGTGGCCCAATGCCTAAAAGAGGGCAAGAGCTACATTGGTTTGGCACTGGTCAAAACTTTGATGGGCCTTGATGCTTTCTGTCGGCGAGAAACTACTCGATTTACAAGGAGTCCACTACTTCTCCAGGTTTTCATTTCCCTCCCTTCTTATTTATGATCCTCACGCCACTCGACACTCATTCTCTGTTTTCCTCTCTACCCCTTTCCTTACTTTTCTCTGAACGAACATATTTCTATTCTTTAATCTCTATTCTTTTTCATCCCTTTCCAGGTATGGTTGATAGATAAGCTGAAAGTGGTGGACCCTTGCCCCGAGTACTCAGCCCGAGCTTACTTCTTTCGCCAATGGCTAGTGGATCTCCCATGAGAGGGGTTGTGGTGTGACTGAATGTGTAGCAGATCTGCAGCTGACATAACTTGGCATTGACCCTAGCTTAATTTGACTGAGATGAGCTACAGCACGTCCCATCAACCAGGTCTACAGTTGATTGGCTTCATGCTCAAAGCTGTAGAACTGTACTCCACACTGAATCTTGCCCCAAAATCGGCAACTGATATGCACATACCTATACAGTTTCACTATAAAGTACATACCAGTTAAAAGAGAGCCAAAACACCCCTATGAGGGGGGTAGGGTTACCCTGCCCTAGTTTTGTCATGAACTAGGGTTTCACTACTTCAAGTAAGTAGTTCCACACAATCCTGCATAAGGGTGAGCATCATGTCCTAGTTTGGAACAGTCACTATGACTTACGACATGCAGCTAGGCCAAATGGTCAAAGAGGATATCTCAGCAAGACTACCTAATATACCTCTCACACCTAACACTGAGAAATGAAAGGAGGATCAAACGGTACAATGATAATCTAGATCCAAGAGTTGTGTTTCCAACATGACAGGGCCCATGACTGGTCAAACTTTTGGCAAGCCTCTGGCAAACCGTCCAGGAATAGCAGATGGAAAACGCAGTGACTTAAAATAACAAATGCAAATGCAATGCAAGGAACATATAAGTGTAGATAAAATTTCACATCATGAATTTCAAGTCAAGTTCTTTAAATTTCCCCAGTGTGATAGCTCTACAGTTCGGACTCTCGTGGTTCTAAATCTAATCTCACAAGTGCAATATGAAACAGATAAACACAAAAGAGTCTAAATTCGACAAATCTTTTAGAAAATCGATTTTGAATCAAAATGCTAAAAATGGACTGCTTTGCCAGATTACAAAGTCGCCACCTAAATATTTTTGGAAAATTTAGAAAACCCGGGACTTGTGCTAAAGGCCACTTATCCGTCATCACTAAAGTGTCTCGGCTCGGGAACTTAGGTACAAGAGGGAAAGGTTATGAATTGAGCACCTCACTCACCTAATCAAAGATCGGCCTCTACTAATCATGATGTGATTCTTATTTACATTATATGCTCTTGTTTCAATTTATTAGGCTAACGTTACTAGGTGATGCATGCAAATATAGACTAATTTGCAAAAATTAAAACACTTTGATTTCATGTTTGTTTGAAGAAAAAAAAAGTGTTTTGAATACGCGTTACTTAAATAAGTGAATTTGTATGTACGTCAATCAATTTATTCCAATTTAAGCAATTAGCCTTCATCTACCGGTATTCAAAGAGTTATATCACTTAAGCAATTAGCCTCATGGTATTATGCTTCGCATGGCAACAATCATACTTATGCGATATTCTAAAGCGATAAGTGCTCAACTAGTACTCCAAGGCAAGCCGAATAAAAAATTATTAGAGAATATGTATGCTCCGAAACGATACAATGTGACTAATGCAACGCACACATTTATGCAATTTTCATAAGCTCAGCTATGAGCATGGTATATGATCCAATTCAAAACATGTGATAAATCACGTTTTCAAACAATGAATTTGAAATTGACATTGGTTAGTATGAGGAGCTGAACCCAAATGTATATAAAACAAATGTATGCGAACATGGGAATGCTTAAGTAAATATGATGCTCTATGCTACCATCATAAGCGGGTAAATAAAAGGGAAAAAAAATGGGGGTTGGAAGACATGCACCATTATTACATATTTTGCCCTCGCGCAGGAGGGTCCAAATGAGTGTCCAAATGTCCAGATTAATAGCTAACCATTACAAACCCAAATACGAATACTAATTAGATAAATTAATTAACTACTTATTATGAGTTCAAGGAACACTAAGCTACCTATCTAATTTATTACAACAAGGATATTTAAATGAGCAATAAACTAGCAATCTAAGTTAACTAGTTTTTCAATTACAAATAAACAACAATAATAACTACGACAATAACTAATTACAACCATAATTAATAATTACAACAATAATTATTTATAACAATAATAATTACAAAATATAAAAAACAACGAGGCACAATGATCGCATGAACAGTGTCCAGAAGTTGCTTTATCTGCCCAGGTTGAAACTCAAGAGAAGAACGATTTTGAGTCTGAAACCACGAACAAGCACAATTTGATAGCTTAATGATTTCGAACACATTTGGACAAAATTGAATAAATGTAATGGAAAACCATCCCTCCCTCTTATCATGAAGGCTCAAAGAGGGAAGTAGACATGTTCTAAGTCTTATCAACATATCATGGCTTGATACGTGACAATTCCCGAAACAATGGACTCGGCAAAACGTCCGGCCAAATTCAACCAACTCTAAACATTTTCTTTATGTCGGTTTTATTGATTTTAGTCCAATTTTGTTAGTCTTTGCCATTCTTTAATCAATTTGTCCAAAGTGATGATCAAGTCCACTAAATAAGAAAAAACGTCAAACAAGAAGTGATCCTAAACATAAAAGAGAGCCTATGCCTTGACGATGAACCTCCATAGAGATTAAGCCATTGAGCATAAGTTTCTTTCTCATGCTTTGAATAACCGTCGATCAGTTGAATTAACTCTCAAACAAAAAAAAAAAAAAAAGAAAAGAAAAAAAGAGGGAGGTGATAGAGATGATCGCATGCAAACTTGATTATTTAAAATGAGACTCTTGACATGAAAATTAACCAAAGAAAAGCTATTAAAGCATTGGTAACACGACACATTAAGCTAGATATGAAGACTTACAACACAACAAGCTAGATATTCAAAGCATACACTAATTAAATAAATTACAACAGCCCTAAAATAGCCTCTATTATGCTAAAAACAGTAGCAAAAAGTCATGTTAAAGAGCATAAAAAAAGCTAGCAAAGAACAAGGAAATGCAAGGCTAGTGAACACGAGCAAGGAGAGGTGGCCAACCTCTCCATTTTGGAGACCTCAAACCATGTTTTTTAGCCTTTTTCACACTCTGAACATTAGTTTAAAAGGCAAAGAAAAGAGTGTAAAACAAGGGGGTGAGCTATGAAGTAAAGTGCAAGAAACGGTGTTAACCCTCTCTACCCTTTGGTAGCTATTCAAACCCAAGTTCCAACACTTGAAATAGAATCAAAACAATACAAAAATGCAAGAAATAGACAAAGAAAGACATAAATGAAAACAATACAAAGATGGTGAGCTTATACCTCTTAAAGAAGGTAAGTTCTTGTTTGTGAAGCAAACTTGGTCCAAGCACACTCTCAAGCTTGAATTATGACTCATAAAGCTCAACCAAGGTTCCAAGTCATGGCTTCCAAGGTTGTGTATGGTGTAAGGGTGATCAAATATCTCAAAGTTAGCTTGCACAAGAAGAAGGAGCTCTCAAGGGTTATTTTGCTTCTTTAAAATTTTTCCAACCTCTAACACTAAGATATATGCTCGTATTTATAGAATTTGAGCAAAATAGGTCATAAATATCTTCAAAAATGGACAGCTGGCTCATTCTCGCCCAAAACAGTGTTTCTCGCTATCGAGAGCCGACCGGCTCCTAATAGCTACGGCCAGCTTCCAATGTGGTACGACCAGCTCCCAATGTGTTCCCTTGTTCCACTGTTTTAAACTCAATGTTCAAAAATGAATTTCATGGGTAAAAACAATATGAACATGGAAGGTTTAGAATTGGTTTTGAAGCGTGAGCTTACATTCCTTCGTTGAGACTTCGAATCACACACAACGCAACTTCATCATCGAGTGCCTAGGACATAGCGTCCAAATCTTGTGGGCGGTCAAAAAGGGGTGTCTACACCTTTACTTTGTTATTATTCACTAGGAACCAGCTTATTGTATTATTTATGTATGTAAGTGATCAGGCACGTGACTAGGCCCAATGATGATTGCCTGGAGGTCTGTTGTTTCAACCAACCTATGCGCCTCTTGAGAAGGTTCCTAGAGTGTTTCATGTGGTCGAATTTTTTGAACTGTGGCGACCCTAATTTTTCGTAAGTCTTTATTTATTTATTATTACTTTATTTTATCTTTTGCTTTATTAATTGTGTGGTTACATGAGAATTTATTATGGTATTTAATTAATTTAATGTGATAGGCAACTATATGTTATTAATCCGAATATTGATATATTTATATCTTTTATAATAAAAAAAAGTGTTTATATATTGATAAAATATATATCATATTTATATTTATATAGGTTGTATTTATATTGTAATTGTATAATAACAATTTATAACTTTTTTGTTTAGATATATATATATATAGAAACCCTCGAGGTTGCCTATACAATTTAGAGATGAGTAGCTGAGAGAGAGAGAGAGAGAGAGAGAGAGAGAGAGAGAGAGAGAGAGAGAGAGAGAGAGACTATGTGATTTATCATCAAAGGGATTAATCACAGAAGCCAAGCACAAAAGCCGAGAGAAAGAGACGGGAAAAAGAGGTGAGGAAGAGAAGAAAAAAAAGGGTTAGGGTTTTGTTTTGGTGGCTCCATTAGTTCTTCAAATATTTCTTTAATCTTCAAAAAAATAATTGTGAGTGCAAAACCCACTTCCCTTTATTTATGTTTAATTTGTTGTTTTATTTATTTATTTATTTGATGTTGGTTTGATTTTGTAATTACATGAAGATGATGGATTGATTTCATTATTTGATTAGTTGTGTATGTCAAGTTTAGGGTTTTTATATGTATTTATTTTATGGTTGTAATTACACTTATGGATATATGAAATTAAAATAAATTTTGAACCCATAGATAAATTCCTTACACTCCACCATGACTCCATGGATTGTTGTTTTATTTGAATGTTGGTGAGAAAGAGTGTATAAAAAAAAATGTGAGGATTATGAGATTTATTTGAATACCTTAGGCTTGGCATGGTTATATTTGTTCTCATGAGTAGATGAGAGATTGTGTATAGATATTGTTGTCTGGTTCTCAAGAGTAGACGAGTACTTTGATTTACGCGCGTACGTATATACTAACCATCCGGGGAGTGTGGGTCAAACACGGGACGATATCCCCATGCAAGTTTGGCTTCGGAGCGGTGTTAGGTATATGAGAGGCACATGGGATATATGTGTAGGTTGAAAGTGAAGGGCCAAAGTGGTGGAGTTAAGGTACAAATAATTAAATATGAGTTTATTGGTATTGTGTGAATTGTATTGATTTGTACATCTTGAAAAATAGTAAACGACCTTAATAAATTATGAAATTTGGACAAAGGCATGTATACGTAATTCTAGACAACTTTTGTGTTTTAACTTTTTACTAAAAAAATCGATTAGAACTTGTAATTGGATGATCTTAGTTACAACAGCTTTTGTTCATTTTAGCAATGCAGATTTTAGATGCTGTTTTAACCCACGAAACAAGCTCATTTTTATTGGTTTCGCATAAAATGAAGTAAAACATTATTCTGAACACTTTTCGTGTTTTGAACTTTTTTGAAAAAATCATCTTAAGGCAGTTTCTTTTCGTTTTCAGCTTCATATTTTTCGATTGAATTCCATCTAGGTTCTCCGATCAAGTTTTTCTCTCAACCTATTCAGTTTCTACTAAATTCATTTGTAATGCCTTTTAGGAAATTTAATTCTATACAACTTTTGTTCTTTGAGTGTTGGTCAATTCAAATTATTTAAGCATAAAATAATGCATTTTTTTATACTTCTTTAGCAATTCATTTATGATTAAATTATACTAACTTTTTTTTTTTTTTGCAAAATGGTGGGTCTTACTAATTTTTTTATGCAAGGCTAACCCACCATATTTTTATGTTTATTTTGTTTATTTTATACTCAATTTATATTTAGTTGTATATGAGTAAGAAACTAAATGCCATCGTATCTCGGGAAATTACCCCTTCGTCTCGGTGCTAGTGGAACTACTTGTCTTGTCCCATAACAAGTATTAAATTTACTTTTGTTTGTATCTGGTGGACACGTGGATATCAAATTTTGTACTCATCCAATATACTTGTATACTGACCCGTTTTGTCTCTTGGCATCTCGGGTGCATTCTGTTTGAACGCAGCCGAGCTTCCTTTGCAGAATTAGTTGGGACTACGGTGGTGACGAGAAATAACTATACTTGTTGGACATGTCGTTTGGACTTCTTTTGTTTTTCTTGAGCTTAGGGTTGATATTAGTTTATGTATTTTTTTTTTTCTTATGACCTTAGTATTTTGATAATTTGGCATTGTGAGTTATTTTTTAACTTTACATTATTTAAGTTGTTTTAACTAGTAGTTGTTACTTTAATGTTGGAGGTATTGGATAGTTGTGAATTATGGTGGATGGTTTGGTTGGCGTTTTGTTAATTTTTTTTTTTTAATCCCATGTAATCTTTTGAGTGTGAAAATTTACTTAAACCTTATGGAGACGAAAACGTTTAGATTTTGTTTCACCCCTAGGATTTGGATGATGGAATATTGATCGAGGTTTAGTCCTAATTTAATATTTAATTGTCCAAATTTTGGGGCGTGATGAACCAAGTTTATGACTTTTGTATTACTTTTGTTTTGTTTGAACAAGTTTTTGTACGTTCTATATATGTAGGATTTGGTGACGCAAGACCAATGTGAATTAGACGTCACGTATATGTATTTAAAGTTTTAAATTTTTTGTCTCATGTATGTCTGCACAGCTCTATGGACATTATATATGTTTGTATTTGTTTTCGCTAGCCCCTATACTTTGTTTAATTGGTTCAGAGGCCTTTGGTAATCCTAGGATTACTGGCCGGTTACAACGCTAAACATATAGGGGCGGGTTTGAGTCGTGATAGAGTAGTATCAGAGCACATGTCCTATTGCACACACGAGGCCATATGAGCTATAGGATGTCCTAGAAAAGAATTAGGAACATTTTATCTACATATGTAAGTGTGTGAACAACATAAGAACATATCTGAACCAATATGACATGACTCTGAAATGAAATGAACTGAAACTGAACACTGTGAAAAGATTATTCCTATGTTTATTAGTGCTCTATTTACCTATAGCAAATGAAAAATACAAGAAGTGATGGTACATCTGAATCTTCTAAGGGCCGAATGAACTGCATGGAACGAATGTTAGAGGTCTTAACAGAATCACTAAGACAACAACCTCTGCCTCCTCTGGTCCAAGTGGAGCCGGTCAACAATGACATTACTACATTGACTCAGAAGTTCAATAAAATGAAGCCACCAACTTTTCTAGGTAGTATTAAGCCACTAAAGGCCGAGACTTGGATGTTAGAGATTGAAAAGTTGTTTGAAGTCTTTCCATGCACTGAAGCTCAAAAAATGCTACTTGCCACCTACACTTTAAAGGAAAAAGCTCATTGTTGGTGCATTCTTATCCGAAATGACAATGAAGCCATGACCTAGGATCAATTTAAGGGACTTTTCTATGAGAAATACCTCCCTCAGTGCTTCAAAGATAGAAGAGTGTCAGAATTCGAGCAATTGAAGCAATGTAATATGTCTGTGGCTAAATATGAAGCCAAATTTACTGAGTTAGCTCAATTTGCTCCACATATGGTAGATTTAGACTACAAGAAGGTTCGGAAATTTGAAGGAGGCTTGACTTTAGATGTGTTTGACCAGGTCGGTGTATTAAAATTATCCAAATATATGGATGTGCTTGATAGAGCTCTAATGGCTGAAGCCAACCTAGCTGCAATGAAATAAACGAAAGCTCCAGCAACTGAATGGAGAGGTAAAAGATCAAGATTTGATTTCAAAAAGGGTCTGCTATTCTCAAAGAAGCAAAAATACGAGATCCTATAGTAGCTCAAGCCAAAGTAGTGGATCTGCACCAACTTCTCCAGAATATGGTAGGAAACACAAGGGTGTTTGTTATCAAACAACAGGTGCCTGTTTCAGGTGTGGTAAAACTGGCCACATGATGAAAGATTGTCCTGTAGGGTCCAAAAATGCCAACCGTCCAGCAACAAGCTCAGTCGGATTCATTTCCACACCAAGACTGAATACTAGAGCTGACACTGGAAAAGAAACTTTAACTCAAGGTCGAGTATTTGCACTTGTTCTTGGTGATGTGCAGAACACCAAATCGGTAGTGTCAGGTATAATCCCTATCTATGCTCAAAATGCCTATGTGTTGATAGACTCTGGCTCTACACATTCTTTTGTGTCACATATTTTTTTCTCGAAAATTGACTAGACCTCTAGAACAACTGAACTATGTATTATCTATATCTACACCATCTAGGGGTTCTATGATATGTGCTTACGTGTATTTTGCATGTGATGTTATAATTGGAGAAGCACTTTTATATGTTGATGTGGAGAAGTGGTTCGAAAATACTCTTTGGATCCAGTAAGACGCTCGTGATCCTCAGTTAGTCACCTGAAAAGGAATGAACATTCCGGTCGGGGGTGCCGAACTTAGTACTCTGACGGATAAGTCAGTGTATATTCTCTTGGTTGCTTATATCTCAAGTTAAACTTATTTTTTCTCACATACCTTTCTCTGACTGATGATTTTCTATTTATATTCTTCCCCTTGGGCCTTAGGGTCGGGCCCACCCTTGATCCATTGCATGTACATTTATTCAGCTTTTGTTCTATTCGGCTCTTCGATCGACTAGGATCAATGCCGAATACAAGTTATGTCCCTGACTGATCTCATACCTGTATCCGGCTTTATTGCCCTCAGAATATTCAGCTCCCACAATTGATTTGTTGCCATTGGATATAGATCATTTTGATTGCGTATTGGGTATGGATTGGTTGACAAAATACCACGCTACCATTGATTGTGTTGCCAAATATGTTGTGTTTCGGCCACCAGGGTTGCCTGAATTTGTGTTTATTGGGAATGGTGTAGTTCCTCCCTTATATTTAATCTCTGCTATGAAAGCAACCAAGTTGCTTAAGAATGGATGTAAGGGGTTATTTGTGTTGTGTTTTGAATGTGTCTACAAATAGTGATAATGTTGAAATTATTCCTTTATTCAGTGAATTCCTTGATGTTTTCCCCAATGAACTACCCAGAAACTTGATTGATAGGGAAATTGAATTTATGGTTAAGATAATACCTGAAACACAACCTATTTCCAAAACCCCATATAGAATGTCAACCTCTGAATTAAAAGAATTAAAAATTCAATTGCAAGAACTGTTAGATAAGAAGTTTATTCGCCCGAGCACTTCACTTTGGGGTCCTCCAGTTTTGTTTGTTAAGAAGAAAGATGGGTCTTTGAGGTTTGTATTGACTACCACAAGTTGAACAAAGTAACTATCAAGAATAAATATCCACAGCCCCAAATAGATGATTTATTTGACCAACTTCAGGGAGCCCAAGTGTTTTCAAAAATAGATCTTAGATCCAGGTACCATTAGTTGAAGGTTAAAGCAGAAGATATAAATAAAATTGTCTTTCAAACTAGATACGGACATTATGAATTCCTAGTAATACCATTTGGGGTAACGAGCGCACCTGCTACCTTCAAAGACCTAATGAATCGGGTGTTTAAGCTATATCTTGATGAATTTGTTGTTGTGTTTATTGACGATATTCTTATTTACTCCAAAAGTAAGGAAGATCATGAAAATTATTTCGCGAACTGTGTTACAAAAGCTGAGGGACGAGAAATTATATGCAAAATTATCCAAATGTGAATTCTGGCTTGACAGTGTAACATTTCTAGGGCATGTGATCAACAAAGATAACATATCAGTTGACCTGCAGAAAATTGAAGCTATTGTGAATTGGCCAAGACTGACAAATGTGTCAGAAGTTAAAAGTTTTCTAGGGCTTGTTGGCTATTACAGAGGGTTTGTAGAGGACTTCTCCAAGCTTGCCATGCCATTGACACAATTGACACAGAGAAACGTACTATTTGATTGGAGTGATCAAAGAGAGTCCGCTTTCCAAGAACTGAAGACTAGACTGGTGATTGCACCAATTCTGACTCTACCTAATGGTACAGATCAGTTTCAGATTTACAGTACAAAGGCCTAGGTGTGTGTTAATATAGAATGGGAAGGTAACTGTATATGATTCACAACAACTTCGACCACATGAAAATAATTATCCGACCCACGATCTGGAACTTACAGTGGTGGTTTTTACTTTGAAAATCCGACACCACTATCTATATGGAGTAATTTGTGAAGTGTATATTGACCACAAAAGCCTAAAATATTTCTTTACTCAAAAAGAATTGAACATGAGAAAGAGGAGATGGCTCGAGTTGATTAAAGATTATGACCTACAAATTTTGTAACCATTTTGGAAAGGCAAATACAATTGCAGATGCTTTGAGCAGAATCCAATAGGAATTTGGCATGTTTGCTCACCAATAAGAAAGAATTGTTGTATGAGCTAGAAAGAAATGAGATTGAAATTGTGTTGTGTGAACAAAGTAGAATTCTAGCCGTCATTTCTATATAACCAGCTATATTTGAAGAAGTTAAAGAAAAGCAATTGCAAGATGAGTTCCTAAAGAAGATTGTTGAAGGAATTGATTCAAAACCAAGGCCGGGATTTATGTATGAAAATACTGTGTTGAAATTTCAAGGTAGACTTTGTGTACCGGACCATTCTAAACTCAGAAAGCGTATTATGACAAAAGCCCACAATTCGAAATTTGCTATGCATCCTGAAAACACGAAGATGTACCATGACTTGAAATAAAATTTCTAGTGGCCTGGAATGAAGAAATGTATTACTGAATTTGTAGCTAAGTATTTGCACTGCCAACAAGTAAAAGCTAAACATCAACGACCCACTGGATTACTTTAGCCGCTTCCAATACCGGAATGGAAATGGGAGCATATTATGATGGACTTCATTGGCAATCTACCTCACTCCTCTGGAGGTATGGATTCTATCTGGGTAATTGTTGATCGTTTGACTAAGTTAGCACGTTTCTTACCTGTCAAAACTTTTTATAATGTGGATAAATTAACTAACATTTATGTGAATGATATTAGGAGATTGCACGAAGTGCCTGTATCTATTATGTCTAACAGAGATCCTAAATTCACGTCAAGATTACAGCGAGTCTCTGATAGCTTTAGGAACTGAGTTGAGACTGAACAGTGCTTATCATCCACAAACAGACAGTCAATCAGAAAGAATGATACAGACCTTGGAAGATATATTACGGATGTGTGTGTTAGACTTCCAAGGAAATTGGAAAGCTTATTTGCCACTTGCCGAATTTGTGTATAATAATAGCTATCACTCAAGTATTGGAATGGCTCCTTATGAGGCTTTGTATGGAAGAAGATGCCAATCTCTGATCTGTTAGGCCAAAGTAAGCGATAGACTGCTATTAGGACTGAAACTTGTGCAAGAAACGACTAAGAAAGTGAAACTGATTCAATAAGGTTTGAAAACTGCACATAGTCGCGAAAAAAGTTATGTAGATGTTCAGAGGAGAGACAGAGAATATAATGTAGAGACCCTAATTTTTGGTAATTACACTTGATACCCTAAGCCTTAAGTTAATTACATTTTAATCCCAAATTTTATAAAATTTTACAAAATGGTCCAAGAAAGGATAATTTTTCTGTATTTTATTTTGTATTATAATTAAATCATAGAATGCCATTTTTATATTTGGAAATACCCTAACACTTGGCTTTTATTTATGTACCTCCTAGTTTCTAAATTAATTCATCAATTTTATTTTTAGCCTAATTGAATATTTATTAGTTCTTTGAATTTTTATTATTTTCTTTGAACCTTTATTATTTAATTGAGCAAATAAATATCTTTAAATAAATATCTACACATATCTTTAAATAAATAGTTTTATTATTTATTTTAATACTTATTTGTGCAATGGAAAAATATCTAGATTTTTATGCTTTTTCTTAGTCATTAAGCTAGCCCTATTTCATGGCTTATAAATTGAGAACTTTGTCTCAATTTCCACCCCACATTTTCAACAGCCTAAGGAGAGGGTGAGAGAAGGAGAGTGTGATTAGAAGGAAGTAGAGAAGAAGAAGAAAAGGAAAGGAAGAAAATTGTGCCTTCTAGGGCCAAGGTAAGAACATACCTCTCCCTTATCTACTCCAATCCTTTCACCATTTCATCCTATTGTCTAGCATGCCTCTTGTGTTACAAATTATTGGTAAATAGGATTTTTGATGTATATAAGAGTGTGGGTTTGATTTAGTGACTTTGCCTTACAAATTTGTGAAATTAGGCACTGCTGCAACTTTTCTAATTTAAAAGAAATATCAAATCTATCTAATTCTCAAATCTGAATTTATTGTAGGATATTTTATGTGTTTAGAGCTTGTGAAAATTTTATTAGCTCCTAATTGTGTGTTTTTAGGGCTTGGATAATTTATTGAAAAATCTGGTCCCGAGTCTCTGAAAAACAGTCTACTTTTAGCAATTTTATAAAATTCTATAAAAATCATCTCATGTGGGTTCTTCTATCAAAATTTAGAACTCCGAGTCCTCTTTTCAACAGATTTTATTTGAGTGAAAACCGTCGGGTAGATTGAGAGAAAAGTTAGTTTTCCCAAAGGGTGACAAATCTGGACAGGTTTTCGAATATAGTTTGTAGATGAATTTTTGGAGGGGCTGTGCAACTTCTGAAAATTGGAACTGAAACTAGACAGATTGAATACTGGTTCTGTCCAATTCCAGCCCCTAATTTGACCTAGAAGTATTTTTACCAAAGCGTTCTTGTTAGCCCTGCAGAACCGAACAGTGCTGGAAATGGTGTTTTGTTGTGTTGTTTGCCTTACCATACCTCTGTATGATTATCATGGGCTATATTTCATTTCTTATGTTTGTCTCATGCTCTTTTATATTACCGAATTACCGAATGTGACTAGCTTGCTTGGCGAAAGATCTAATAAATGGGAAGTGAAAAGGGATTGGTAGTGGGTGACGTTCACCCTTGTGCTTCAGAATGATTTATGTATTGAACATGTGAATGGAATTAAAACCAAATGAGTTAAGTCTTGCGCAAGCGGTCTAAACGAGCCCCTAGGTTGACACGGATGTATTCAGACTCTATGCGGTGGTTTTAGGGTGTAAGCGAGCCCTTTGGTATGGTATGTGCAAAGTGTAAGTGAGCCCTAGGCACGATTTGGTATGGTATGTGCAGGGTGTAAGCGAGCCCTAGGCATGATTTGGGTGTAAGCGAGCCCACTTGTTTGGCCGTCCCTTTTGAGGTCCATCAATGTCATTAACCGATAAATAACCAGGAGATGGGCATAGGTGGTAAGGTATGCAAAGCAGCAAAAGGGGGAGTCTGAGTAATCCGGTGTTCAGCCTTGTGGTTGGGTAGAAGGATCTCTTTGGGGGATCCTAGATGTCTAGGCAAACTCCTAATTCATAGAACCTTGTTGTAATTTTGCATGTTATGTTACCCAATTTGTCCTATGTATGGTTGATTGGTTGATAGAAGATATGGGGATGTGTGTGTTTTTACTGGGCATTCCAAGCTCATGGCGTGTCATGCCAGGTGGTGAAGCAGTTATAATGGTGAAAGTTATTGCAAAGGCAAATACGATGAAGTGTTGGAGCGGTGGTTCATTTGAAGACTTAGACTAGTTGTTTTTTGTTTTCAATGTTTTGTAATCCTGTAATGGAACGTAAACGAATGATCCGTGATACTAACTCTGGTCATATATGTATATTAAGATGTTTTGGTTATCTATCCTAATTGTGTGGTAATATTGTACTTATTTAACGGCCTGGAAGTTGGGCGTTCTGAGAATGGTATCGAGCTTAGGTTCAACCCTTACACGCATTTCGACTTCAAACAATTTGGCGATCACCTAGGAAGAAGTGGTTTTAACTTTGAGCAGACAGCGTGTTGAACATTAGATACAATATAGAAGTAGGGATACTATTATTTCTCTGAGTCTTCTATCGATCGTCATACCCTCATCTCATATTTGTAACCTTGTTTGATGTTGTTCACTTTCAAGGTTAAGTCATTCCCATGTGGTCTTACTTTGTATTTTTCAATTATACCATTTGCTAGATTGACAACCTTGAGCCTTGATTATGCCATCTTGTGCGAGAATTTTTCTGAAAGTTGCAATTTCTTTATTCGGTGATGAATCTTGGATATTCGTTTGAAAGCAGCGGATGGGCCGGCATTTCAAGTTAAATATCTAACTTAGTCACTATCTCTATACCTTGACCACATAAAAGTCTTAAATCATAACCCATCTGTATTTCCGACGATCCTTGTATTAATTGATGCAACTATTATAATATTATTTCATCTCCACTTCATATTTTCCTTTTATTAATCTAGTTTTCAAAGTCTTGCAGTTATTATTTTGCCTATATGTATATAGGTGAAGTTGTGTTGTGTGCTTCCCTAGATTTGTTATTTACTACTTGATCTTATTGCTTTAAACACGGTAAGATAATTAAACCATAACTTTAAGATTAGTTGATTATCCTTGAGAATTGTCTCCATAATTAGACTCAAACTTATGCCTCACTTCGTACTATGAAAAAAAAAAAACAAAAATAGTGAACCACACTCGAGCCAACGGCTACACCGAGACAAGCGATAACACGTGAGCTCGCGAGGAATAACGCAATAAGAATGAAGTATCATGTAATTGAAACCCTGAGAATGGACCAATACCTGCAGTTGAAATCTTGAGCCGCATTGGAAACCAGATTCTTGAACAATTGGATCAATTGAGAGGGAGAATGCAAGAAAGTTTGAATGGGAGCTAGACCCTACGATCAAAGGAAGAGGACGAAGACCAGTTAGTAATTAGAGGTAACATCACACTCTATAATTCTTGGGTTCACGCTCTATCCGATTATGGCGCACCATTTTGTCTATTATAAAAATTTCTTGTGTTAAATCGTTAGGTCTTACATGTGAACCTTTAAAACTACTTTAAGTATCGCATCACCTTTGGGAGGAAGTGTCAATGCAAATTAGAAGTGTCAGGTTTACACTTGATTTGCGACCTTGTGGTCAGGGACATATTCGATTTTGACATAATCTTAGGCATGGAATGGCTATCTGCCCATTGAACAGTGATTGACTGCTACCAGAAGAAGGTGACGACTTACACACCTGATGAGAGGTGTTTCCAATTTAAGGGGGATAGAGAGGAGTCTCTGAGCACGACAAATCATAAGATACGATGGCATAATTAACTTGCTGGGTGTTCTGGTTGAAGGAAGTCAAATTTTTGGGACACGTAGTGTCTGAGCATGGTATTGCGATGGACCCGACCAAGGTAGAAGTAGTATTAGATTAAAGCACCAACCTTAGTGTTTGAAGTTCGTAGTTTCTTAGGGTGGCGATTATTACGGCGGTTTATTCAAGACTTTTTCAAACTAGCCAAGCTGATGACTCGTCCAATGCAAAAAGGGGTAAAATATGATTGGAATGAAGCATCGCATGTGAACAATCCTTTCAAGAACTCAAGAGAAGATTGACTAGTGTCCCAATACTCATCATTCTGAAGTGAGACGTCAGTGTTCACAGTACACCCAGGAGGGACGAAAATGTACCAAAGACTTATAATGCCACTACTGGTGGAACGGAATACAGAAAGATGTGGCTCAATTAAATAGCGGATGCCTTACGTGTCGATAAGTAAAGGCGGAACACCGATGACACGGAGGATGCTTGACCCTTGGCAATATCAAAATGGAAATGAGAGCATGTAATAACGGACTTCATCCTTTGGACTAACGGGTCACCTAGAGGACATGATGCTATATGGGTTATAGTTGATTGTGTATGCAACGACACACTTTTGTATAAAATTTCAAACACTTTGACATCACTGAGTCATCTCTAATAAATAAAAAAAAGAAAAATTCCAGACTATACGGAGTTCCTGTATCAATTGTGTCAGACCGAGACTTGCGTTTCACCTCTCGATTCTAAGAAAGCCTACAAGAAGCATTGGGGACCGAATTATGCTTTAGAACCACCTTCCATCCTCAAACTGATGGACAATCAGAATGCATCATTCAAACATTGGAGGACATATTGAGAGCTTGTGTGATGGATTTCAAAGGGAGTTGGCAGTGACACCTACTGTTGGTGGAGTTCACATACAACGACAGTTTCTAGGCTAGCATTGGCATGGCTCCATTCGAAGCACTGTATGGTCGGCCTTGCAGATCACTAGTTTGTTGGACTGAAGTTGGAGAAGTGAGTCTATTGGGCCCAGAGATCATGCAAGAAACTACAGAAAAGGTAAAACTTATTCGACAAAGATTAGTCAAGTGAACAATAGAATGGATTAATTGGAAGAAACAAAGCAGTTAGAAGCAGGATACAACACCACATGGCTCTGATATCAATGATCTGGTTTTCAGTTTATCTTAATCACCCACAAGATCAGTCTAGGTCTATCTACCAGGTTTAAGTCACCCACTTTCATCCCTTGTCCAGAGTAAGTCCTTCGGGTTAGGCAGTGTTGGACATTTCGAATAGGGTCTGTATTCAAACCTCTTTGGTCTGTGATAACCTGACTAGAATAGGGTCTGTATTAAGATCTCTGTAAAATTGATTAATTAACAAGAACAATGAATCGATTATTTAGAAGTAACTCATCAGTCAGTTCTAGGTCAACAACGTTGCCCTCAATACCTAATCAAGGAGTAGTAATAAATGAAGAAGATGTTGAAATACAAAATGATCACATTAATACAGGATGGAATATCCCAAAATTGCAAATTAAAGAAATTTATAAAACTACTTTTTTACAAAATGTTTTTAAAGTTGCCTTACATGTTAAAACCATTGAACAAGTATATGCTTTAGAAAAACCTCGAAACACGCCAATTATTTGATGCTAAATTAATTAGAAGACATTTGAATAATGGTTACAATTTTATGCATATTGGTCTCATTCAAGTTGGTGTTAATCCCTTAACAATTGTAGGTAAGAATACCTCTGTTTTATTATGTTTACGAGATGCTCGTTTTCTTAATTACAATGACAGTTTAATGGGTATGATGGAAACTGGTCTTCATAAAGGTCCAGTACATTTTAATTGTTTCCCTGATTTTACACTTAGTTTACGGGATCCGCATATTTTAGATGCATTAACATTAAATATTCAATTACATGGTTCATTTACCAACATGAAAGAAAAAGTTCATAATATTGCCTTAATATATCGTGTCCACTATAAATGCATGCAAACTAATTTAAATGTTCATGCTTTACATAAAAGTCCCAAAGATAAAACTCTTTTAATCCAAAGTAGTAGTCGCAATGAATCACATATTAATATACCACAAATGATTGAATGGAAAAATGTTGATTTACCTGATCAATGGATTACTGTTAATGAAAATTACAAACATAATCAACAACAATCCTCAGAACAAGATATCCAAGATATTCAACAATACAATGATGGTTCTGTTGGAATTAAATTTAATCGTAGTCAATCCTCTAGACATAGTACATCTAGTATTCCTACTGAAATTGAAACTGAAGATGAAATCTTCAATACTCCATTATTTCGAAAAAAACAGTCAACTTCATCTTGGTCAAACTGCAACTAGTAAATTAAAAGGCATTGATAACACTACTTCCTCTCAAATTAGTAAACCTGTTTATTCTACCCACACACATTTACGAAGAAGAAATTGCTTCTAATAATTCTCCCTCAAAGCGATTTTGACGAATTTACACCACCCATCAATCCTCAATTAATGACAATCACAAAAGAATTCACTCCTAATCTTGATAAATTACTTATTGAATTTAAATCTCCCGTAAATAGAACTCAACGACATGCTTACTATGCTCAATATACTTCTGCTCAAATGTCCAAAATTTCTAGACAATGGTATGATTTTATGATTGAATATGGTTTTGAATTACCTTTATTAGAATATGTTGACAAATATTACAAACAGCTTAATACAATCACAAAATATAAATGGAAAACTTCTGACACTACTTCTGTTAGTTCTAGTCATCCTCTTTTAGAAAAAATACTTCTTACTCAACAAGGCTCTGAAATTCCTGCGTCACCTTTTAAGTTACCTAGTAATGATAATGAAATTAAAAAAGTTATTGAACAAAATAATTATACTAATCAATGTTTAAGTACCATTGGTAAACAATTAGACAAGATAGAAACTAATTTAGAATCTGTTCACACTACATCCACGACACAACCTCTAGAGTCACCTTTACTTAATTTACCCAGTAATCGTTCTAAACGAACTAGTTTAGTTACTAATGACCAATCTACCGTTAAAGCTATTGAAAAATTATTTACCAAACTAACTACATCGATAATGCTTCACCCTCTAAAGATAAAGGCCTTCTTGTATTAAATCAACAATTTAATCTTGAAACTACTTCCACCAATCGACCTGATGATGACATAAATCAATTAGCTCAACAATTCCAATCCTCTTATCTTCATAAAATACATTATCCCAAAGTTAATCCTCAAACTACCAAAAATTGGTATTCTCGACCTATTCCTCCGATCTTCAATTGAAGAAACTAATCTTAATAATCAATTTTCTATTTACTTAAAAAATTATCTGAATGGAATATTGATGGCCTTAGTGAAGATCAAATTCTCCAAAAACTAAATCATTTATCTATGGTCTCCAATAGTTATCTCTCTAATTATCCATAATACTCTCAATCGAAATTGTTACTTTAATTATACGGTTTCCTTTGGTATGCTTAAATCTTGGTAGGAAAAATATTTAAGCGGCGAACAAAGAGAATCCATAATTTATGCTAATCAAAGATGAAAATGGTTTACCTATTTTTGATGAAAACATTGGATGTTGCCACCCTGATGGTATTAATGCATTAATTTATACTATTGTTCGACATTTTATTGGTACTCCTACTAATATTTATTCTCGCATACATGATCAACTTAGTAATCTTACTTGTCCAACCTTAAGTGATTTTCGATGGTATAAAGATGTATTCACCTCTAGAGTTATGTTAAGAGAAGCGCACTAAATCATTTTGGAATGAAAAATTTATTAATGGATTACCTAGCTTATTTGCTCACAAAATTAGAGACGTTCCTAGCCAACCTACTGGTGTTATAGAATATGATAATTTAACATATGGTGATATAATTAGCACTATTCAAAAAGAATGATTAAAAATGTGTATTGATCTTAAATTTAGTCAAAAAGCCACTAAAGATAAACATAAAGCTAAATATGAATTAGGAAATTTCTGTGAGCAATATGGATTACCTCCTGTAGCACCCTCTCGAAGGAAATCACATAAATATTCTAAGCATAAAAATAAATCCAAATATTATAATAAATACAAAAAGCCTTATTCACCTTCCAAATCCAATGATAAATTTTATACCAAACCCAAAAAGAAACATTATAAATCTAAATCACATCCAAAATCAAAATCTAATAAAGATATTACCTGTTATAATTGTGGTCAACTAATAAATGTAAAGAAAAACAAAAACTAAAAGATAGAGTTAACCAACTCCAAATTAATGAAGAATCGAAAATTCAGTTATTTGAAATCTTTCAATTAAATCAATCTGATAATGATTCTTCTTCTGTTTCTCCATCTACATCTAATTCCCTTCTAATAGTGATAATTAGATTACGATAATCAAATTACCTTAGGATGTAATGATGTTTGTTGTAAACCAGTTAAACAAATTTCTGTTCTTACTAAACATACTCAAGAAGAATCTGCTTTAATTGACTTAATTAGTAAATTAGATGATCCTAATTTAAAACAACAATATATTGATAAATTAAAAGCTTTACTACTTCAATCGGATACTAAACCTAAGTTTAATAAACCTATTATTAGTTTATCTAAGACCTTAGAAAAATTTAAAAATAAAACTAAAGAAGTTACCCTTCAAGATTTACAATCTGAAATCAATCAAATTAAACAAACTATCCGAGACCTCCAATCTAAAGATAACAAATTAGAAAATGAAATCATTGATCTCAAACTTAATCAAAATTTAAATAATTTCCAACCTAATCCAAAATCACCTCATGAATCTGAACATAATTTTGATCCTGATTCTGATCATACTAATCCAGCTAAACTCATATTTGATAATCGACCTCAATCTACTAAACTTGAAGATAACCAATTAAATTTACTCAATAAAATCTATATGCAAAAATGGTATTCCAGAAGTAAGATGATAGTTGAAGACGTTGAATTAGAATTAGTTGCTTTAATTGATCTTGGTCTTTGATTTAAATTGCATTCAAGAAGGATTACTTCCCACTAAATATTATGAAAAATGTCAAGTGAAATTAATCTCTGCTAATGGTAGTAAAATGCATATTAAATACAAGTTACCTAAAGTGCATGTTTGTCAAAATGATGTTTGTTTTAAAACCACATTTGTTTTAGTTAAAAATATGGTGATAGAATTATTTTAGGCACACCATTCATATCTTTGTTATATCCTTTTACCACTTCTAGTGAAGGAATAACTACTAATGTTTTAGGACAACTTTGTCACATTTAAATTCTTATTTCCACGAAATGTTAGAATTAAATCAATTACAAGATTGTTCTATTTCTCATACTATTAATAGATTAACTTGACACATTAATTTTCTTAGAGAAGAAATTAATTATAAACGAATTGATCAACAATTAACCGATCCAATTTTTATTTATCAAATTAATGAATTTAAATTAAAACTTGAATCAACTGTTTGTTCATCTTTACCTACTACATTTTGGCATAGGAAAAAGCATGTAGTTACTTTACCATATATTAAGGATTTTAATGGAAAACAAATTCCTACTAAATCTAGACCTATTCAAATGAATCATGAATTGTTAGAAATGTGTAAAAAAGAAATTAATGAATTGTTTAAAAATAGAATTATTAGTCCTAGTAAATCACCCTGATCTTGTCCTGCTTTTTATGTTAATAAAAATGCTGAATTAGAAAGAGGTGTCCCCCGCTTAGTTATAAATTACAAACCATTAAATGCTGTTTTAGAATGGATTCGATATCCTATTCCCAATAAAAAGGATTTAATTAAACGACTTAGCCAAGCTATCATTTTTAGTAAATTTGATTTAAAAAGTGGTTTTTGGCAAATTCAAATTCATCCAAAAGATCGATACAAAACTGCTTTTAATACACCTTTTGGTCAATATGAATGGAATGTCATGCCATTTGGCTTAAAAAATGCCTCTAGTGAATTTCAACATATCATGAATGACATATTCAACCCCTTTAGTCATTTCTCTATTGTTTACATTGATGACATATTAATTTTCTCCAAATCCATCAGTGAACATTGGAAACATTTAACTGCATTTTTTTACACAATTAAAAGTCATGGTTTGGTCATATCTGCTCCCAAGATTAAATTATTTCAAACCAAGGTTCGGTTTTTAGGCTATGATATTCACCAAAATACTATTCTCCCCATTAGTCGATCTATTCAATTTGCTTCCAAATTTCCTGACGAAATTCTTGATAAAACCCAATTACAAAGGTTCTTAGGTTCCCTTAATTACATTGTTGAGTTCTATAAAGACCTTAGGAAAATCTGTCAACCTCTACTTGATAGGTTAAAGGATAATCCTCCTCCTTGGTCTCCTGCTCACACTGCCATTGTTCAACAAGTTAAACACTATGTTAAGACTCTTCCTTGTCTTGGTATTCCTACTGAGAATTCATTCAAAATTATTCAAGCGATGCTTCGATATTGGTTATGGTGGTATTCTTCTTCAAAAATCACTCCTCAATCTTACGAACAAATTGTTCGTTATCATTACAATTATGCGGAATAAAGCACAATTAAATTATAGTACTATTAAAAAGAAATTTTGTCTCTTGTTTTGTGTATTCAAAATTTCAAGATGATATTCTAAATCAAAAAATTTTACTCCGTGTTGATTGCAAATCTGCTAAATATGTTTTGGAAAAAGATGTTCAAAATCTTGCTAGTAAACAAATTTTTGCCCGTTGGCAATCTATTTTAAGTATTTTTTATTTTGATATTACCTATATACCTGGTTGTCAAAATTCCCTTCCTGATTTTCTCACCCGAGAATTTTTATAGGGGGGTAAGGGATGAGTGCAGCTCCACATATTCCCTATTTAAAAACCCAAATTACCCATTACCAAACCTTGATTAAACAAGTCAACCACCGAATTAATCGCCTTAAATCAACCAAACCCACTACCAAGAGAGCCCAATACATCATTCACCAACAGATTCAAGCTCGTCGCATTCTGCGTCATAACTATTACAATGATTTACACTACTACCAAAATTATCTTGATCTTCTTTCTGGTTGTTAATCCCTGTTACTAATCATTGTTTCTTGTTTAAACAGATGTCTTGCCCAAGGCCTTCTTCCAAGGCTTTGGTTCCTTCTAGCCAGCCTTTTGTTCCTCCTCCTTTGGAGTTAGTGGGACAATACCACCGTTACCAACTCCTTGGTAACATCCCCAGGCCTAATTACTCCACTGCTTTGGCCACTGATCCTTTTGCTTTATCAAGCCAATCAGTCTCAGTTACTCCATTTCACCTTACCCAATTAAGTCATCCCGGATTATATCAAATCACACACTACTAATTTGTTCTATAAAGAACCTAGTCATCGTAAAAGTCAATTGATGCATGAAATTGCTAAATCCCATTTTGGCTTTGGATGCCATTTCATCCTCTCATATCCAGAGAAAACACTCACCTATTACAAAGATATTTTGATCCATCATCAATCAGTCTTGATCAAACCCATTTATGATCGAACCTATGCTAGCAAGGTTCTATATCATTCCATTTACATCCATAGTATTGTTTCCCAAGCTGAATGGGGTTCTCCTTATCAGCTTTGAAATTTACCTGGTCATTCTATTGATACAATTACCATGATTATGTTGATCGTGGTTCAAGATCTTGTTGTACCAAAATGAGTCCTTGATCATTCTGGTTCATTTGCTATGATCAAAAATTCAAATCTAAATTACCTACCTAGTTTCTGAGATAGTGGACTCATTATGGTGCCATTTCAGACATCCTTCCTAGTGATCTCATTGAACTAGTTAACTATTTCTCCTCTGTTTACCCATTCACCACTCATCAGAGACAATTTCCATCTTTGTTAATTTTTATATCCAAATATAAACTCCCATGGATATTTAAATGGCATTATGGAATTGATGGTAACATAATCACCCGTCAGCATTCAGTCAAAAGGTGGGCTAAGTTCAATGTGCCCAGAATATTTGAAATTGTTCAAGAAGAATTTCACATTGATCAATGTGCTCCAACTCCTTCTATGTTCAAAGCCCGGAGAACCCAAGCTAGCAATCGATCAAGGAAGTCAGCCCAGTCTTCCTCCAATCAACCTTGGAAGCCCCTCATCTAGTGGTTCCAAGCCCAAATCATCCAAATCCAAATCAGTTTAGCCGGCCCAATCAAGATCCAAGGCAAAGTCCAAAGCTCCTGCAGTTCCGGACCAACCCAACGAACATTCACGGCCCGAATCAAAGTCCAAAGCTAAGGCTAAGCCCATTTCACCCCCTGCTCAGCCCAAAGATAAATCAAAGGTCAAGCCCATGCTATCCAGAGATGAATTGCTCCAGTTAGCCCGTCAAATTACAGATCAAGCTGAAGCCCAGTCAACCAGTTCAGAAAATTCAGAAGACAGTTCAGACCATTCACAATCTTCTGAAGGATCAACTACTCAACCCATCTCCTATGACAGATCTGAGTTCCAAGATGCTCAAGACCCATTTGCCTGATCAACATAGGATTCCCTATAAATACAAATTAGCTTCAATCAATACTCTTTTGAGAAAAGCTGCTAATTTGTATCTATATTGATTCCCGTATTCACATGTTCCAGCGAAAGTAATGAATAGTAAAAGTTACTGTTCACTTTTACTGTTCACCCAATCAACTTTTGTTAAAGCTGCATATTCGTGCAATCACTCCACCGAAAGCAACCGACAGCATCTTCTTTACTCCATGCGCTGCTAGCTGCTTTCATCAATCAAAGAAGTCACAAGATTACTGTATTAGTCACATGATTACTGTATTTTCCTTTTCTATATATTATAACGTATTCATTCAGAAAGCTTCAAGTTTTCCATTCTTCAGTCTTAAGAAAAAACAGAGAGCCCTGAGTGACAATTACTCCTTTCCTGTTGTAACCCAATTAAAGATCCTTGCAGTTGCTACAATTGTAAGTTATTTTCAGTATTTCAAATAAGTTATTTTCTGTATTTTGTTTTTAAATCTGTATTTTAAATGTGCATTCCAAATTTCATATTATTATTATTATTATTATTATTATTATTATTATTATTATTATTATTATTATTATTATTATTATTATTATTATTATTATATCTTTGTTAGTGATTGAATTGAGTTAATTTAAAAGTAACTTTTACACTAATATAGCGGCCGTAACGCATTTGAAACGCAGTCTTAAGAATATCTTCCTCCCGAACACGCAAAAAAAGAAAAGAAAGGAAAAACTCAAAATGCATGGATGTGGGGATACAAGGTTTCGAACCCTGGTCCTCAGGCTTAGTCTCCTGCTCTGTCAACCACTGAGCCGCACCACTAAAGCCAAACCACTCCTGTCACCATATATGCAAACAAATATATAAAATACATCGAGATACAGTTCATATTCATATATGCATACAACACTCCCACCTCTTTCTCTTCCTTCGAAAACCGCGTTTGACACGCGGGCTTGCTTTTGGAAGATGAAAATCAAAAGGATCCAGGATTACCCCATGTGGTGTCTTGAATATGTTGACGTTTTCCCTGATGAATTACTGGGATTACCCCCAAAACAAGACGTAGATTTCACGATTGAGCTTCAACCTGGGACTTCACCGATTTCAATAGCACCACATCGTATGGTACCAGCTGAACTTCGAGAATTGAAGGAGCAGTTGCAAGAACTGTTGAATAAAAAGTTCATCAGACCAAGTACGTCTCCTTGGGGAGCGCCAGCCTTATTCACGAAGGAGAAGGATGGAACCTTAAGATTGTGCATCGATTATCGACTACTAAATCGAGCCACCATTACAAATCGATATCCCTTACCCAGAAGTGATAACTTGTTCGATCAATTAAGAGGTTCAAAATGTTTTCCCAAAATTGACCTTAGGTCGGGATATCACCAACCGTGTCGAGAGAAGATATACCCAAAACTGCGTTCCGAACCCGTTGTGGCAACTATGAGTTTGTGGTTATGCCATTGGTTTGACGAATGCTCCTGGGGTATTCATGAGTTTAATGAACAAAATTTTTACCCCTTATCTGGACCAATTTGTGGTAGTGTTCATTGACGATATTTTGATATACTCACGATCGGAGGAAGATCACGAGCAACATCTGAGGACCGTTTTGCAAATTCTAAGAAAACCAATTGTATGCTAAAGCTAGCAATTGTGAATTTTAGTTGAAGGAAGTAAAATTCTTAGGTCATGTTGTATGAGTCGAGGATATCGGTGGATCTGCTAAAGTAGAAGCGATAATGGAGTGGAAACAACCTAAGAATACATTTGAGATTAAGTAGTTTCTTGGGATTAACGAGGTTATTATAGGAGATTCATTCAGATTTCTCCAAATTAGCCAAGCCGATGACCGCCTAGCATAAAAAAGTAAAGTTTGAATGGAGCGAAGCATGTGGCAGTCATTTCAAGAACTCAAGAAGAGATGACAAAGCGCTTCCATATTAATCATACCCGAGCGTGACATTGGGTACTTTGTTTATTGTGATGCCTCTAAAGAAGGGTTAGGTAGTGTGTTAATGCAAAAGCGGGAAGGTAGTAACTTATGAATCAAGACAATTGAAGAATCATGAGAAAAATTATCCTACTCACGATCTGGGTTGGCGTTTGTGGTCTATGCACTTAAGACTTGGCGACATTACCTTTATGGAGAAAAATTTAAGATATTTACCGATCACAAAAGCTTGAAGTACTTGTTCACACAAAGAGATTTGAACATGAGGCAAAAGGCATTTGGATGGAGTACCTTGAAGATTACCAATTCACCTTGTCTTATCATTGCAGGAAGGCTAATCTTGTAGCGGATGCACTAAGTCGAAAGACAAGAGGATTGTAGCCAACATATCAATTAAAGAATGGGAAATGGTATCGAGGCGTAGGGAATAGGTCTTACATGAGATCTGTTGGTGGTGAGTATTATGAAAAAAAAAAGAAAAAGGGGTTGATATTTAAGATGAAAAATATATATATATATATATATATTTATATCGAGTGTGTAAGCGGAACCATGTTATTTGGAGTTTTAGTTGAGATTAAATTTTGGAGCATTACAGATTGAAATTTCGAGGACAAAATTAATTTAAGGGGGATAGATTGTGACACCCCGTATTTTTGAAGTATTAGTATTTAGTGAGTGGTATTGGCAGTTTATTATGATAATTTAGTGGTGAGATTTTTAGATAAGAATTTAATTTTAAATTATTTATTTGTATTTATCTTATCTCTTTTATATCTATGATATTGTTGCTTATTCTGATATAATAATACATAAACTTTTCCCTAGCCTTTTCCTATCACGTGGAGAAGCAAGAAAAAAAAATAAAAAATAAAAATAAACAAACAAACAAAACCGTGGGCTGTTAACCCACAATACCCCCAAACACACCCTTCAATCCTTTCACCTTTTCATTTCTTTTGATTTTTTAATCTTTTATCATTCCATCATTTCACCTACTTTTAATTGTTTTAATATTTTTTTTTCTCCTTGATTCCTATATAAGCGGGTAGAGTGAGGGAGCTCTTCACATTTCCTCATTCTTTATTCATTATCTTCATTCGACTCTTTCCTTCTCATAAATTATATAGAGTAGAAATATTAAGTTTAGATATGGGAGTGTTTAGAGTAAAAATGAGTTTTTTTTTTAGAGTTGTAGATTTTATTAAATTATACATACTTTATGTTTTAGAAGTTTGATCAAAGTTATTTTTGGAGATCCATGGAGCAATTTCAAATTTTTGGTGATGGAATTAATTATTTTGAGGTAAATTCGGGTTGTATACAATATGGTCTATTTAAATCTCTTTGCAAAGAGTTCTCTTATTTTAAATTATCCTCAATTTGTAATCCACATGATTATTGTGGTAAAATCATTTGTTGTCGAATCGTTGATATTCTGATCATTTGGTAAAATTCTCTACAAATATTTCAGTATTGAAATGGTGATTTGTCAGACTGAATGACATGGAAATACTCCGTACATGGATCAAGTGAATCTTATTAATTGTTTACACCAATATGCCCAGATAAGCGTGGAATTTGGATGAGGCGGGTTAATAAATGAATTAATTCACTGGTCATTTACTGAGTAGGACCGAGTATTTGGTCCTAGATAAATTATGGTTGATTTGTTGTGCACTTTGGTAAATTTCTTTATTATCGTATTGTTGATTTGATTCCTGATAAATTATTCTGTATCCGAGCCTTGTATTCCTGTCGTATTGTATACTTCCCGAATTAATTTATTTTTCATGTCGGAAGCGATTTTAGCGAACTCAAAATTGAGATTAAAAGATTTATTAATACAAAGATTTGGGACCGCATATGTAAATATTAAATTTAGAGATAGAAGTAATATTGTTTATTATGGAGGAAATTAAAATATTTGAAAGATATTGTACCATTTGGAGACGATTGTGTAGTTATTATTTTTGGGAGCAAACTTGTATATTTTTTTGAGGCTATTTTAGTGTATTTAACGACCCGGGAGTGAGGCGTCACAAAATGCTACGTGGAGAAGCAAGAAAAAAAAAAAAACAAAACAAAAAAAAACAAAACCGTGGGCTGTTAACCGACAGTACCCCCAAACCCACGCTTCAATCCTTTCACCCTTTCATTTCTTTTGATTTTTTTAATCTTTTATCATTCCATCATTTCACCTGCTTTTAATTGTTTTAATATTATTTTTTCTCCCCTTGATTCCTATATAAGCGGGTAGAGTGAGGGAGCTCTTCACATTTCCTCATTCTTTATTCATTATCTTCATTCGACTCTTTCCTTCTCATAAATTATATAGAGTAGAAATATTAAGTTTAGATATGGGAGTGTTTAGAGTAAAAATGAGTATTTTTTTTTTAGAGTTGTAGATTTTATTAAATTATACATACTTTATGTTTTAGAAGTTTGATCAAAGTTATTTTTGGAGATCCATGGAGCAATTTTAGATTTTTGGTGATGGAATTAATTATTTTGAGGTAAATTCAGGTTGTATACAATATGCTCTATTTAAATCTCTTTGCAAAAAGTTCTCTTATTTTAAATTATCCTCAATTTGTAATCCACTTGATTATTGTGGTAAAATCATTTATTGTCGGATCGTTGATATTCTGATCATTTGGTAAAATTCTCTACAAATATTTCAGTATTGAAATGGTGATTTGTCAGACTAAATGACATGGAAATACTCCGTACATGGATCAAATGAATCTTATTAATTGTTTACACCAATATGCCCGAATAAGTGTGGAGCTTGGGTGAGTTGGGTGAATAAATGAATTTATTCACTGGTCATGTACTGAGTAGGACTGGGTATTTGGTCCTAGATAAATTATGGTTGATTTGTTGTGCAATTTGGTAAATTGCTTTATTATCGTATTGTTGATTTGATTCCTAATAAATTATTCTATATCCGAGCCTTGTATTCCTGTCGTATTGTATACTTCCCGAATTAATTTATTTTTCAGGTGCGGAGCAGATTTTAGCGGAGCTCAAAATTGAGATTAAAAAGATTTATTATCTGATTTGGGACCCGCCATTGTAATTATTAAATTTGGAGATAGTCGTAATATTGTTTATTTTGGAGGTAATTAGAATATTTGGAGGATATTGTACCATTTGGAGCGATTGTGTAGTTATTATTTTGGGGAGCAAACTTGTATATTTTTTGAGGCTATTTTAGTGTATTTAACAACCCGAGAGGGGGCGTCACAAAAATTTGTGACACTCCAAATTTTTTGAAAGCGTCATAAGATTTACTAATTAGGAACTTTTAAGTTCTTACATAGTCAAAGTCAACAACAAAATAAAACTACAAGTTCACACACAATGTCATAACATAGTTAAATCCTAATACAAGGGATAACAAGATTTTATTTTGATAAAAGCTTGACTCTAAATCGACCAAGGTTTAATATTGGCGATCGCTCCAATTTTAGCCTCGGTCCTTCTTGACATAATCGGCATGAAATGCCGGGACAACAAAATATATGCCATGAGTTTTGCAACTTGATGAAAATATAACCAACTTACCATTCTTTTTAAGAGAAAATAATAAGATTCTAAACATGAGATAACAATATGATTGTGTACATAAATTACAACCATTAGAATAATTTGATGGTTTTAACAAATTAGGTGACACTCGAAATCTCACCAAAGAGATTTAACTTACCAACCAGAGCATGGCAATAGTTAATTTGAAACCCTCCCTTGGTCAAATATTTAAGTGTTACCAACCGTAACTACGGGGATGCTTACGTCCGAGTTATATACCCAAGTAGTGGCATTTGTGGTCTACCCCAAGGAAGCGATGCGCGGTAAGCAACCTCCATGTGTGCCACCTACACATCCACCCTTATTCCAAAAGCGAATACCAAAAGGGTTCAAATAACTCCGTGCCATCTTAGAGTTTAGCAACACAATTTCGTAAGAATTCTCAAAACCAGGGCTCACCCTGAACAACCGGTATTGACCGTCAACCCTTAATTCCGTACACTCTTTAAAACCACTACTCACCCTAAACAACTGGTATTAACTGTCAATTGTTAACTTTATATATACCATTATTCATTTAGATTAATCCATAGATCAACCCCATAAGCTAAAAATTTATGATGAAACTAGACTTCTCAAGTCTCATCTTTTAGTTAGAAATTACCATATTTGGCTTAGTATAGAATTTTAAATAAATTCTCAAATACATAGTGAAATCTATCTCACAGTTTCAGATTTAGTAAAAACAATTTGTATAAATTCGTAGGAAGCTCAAAAATTGTTGCCAAAATTTTTTGGATAAACTAGACATCATTATCAACAACTTTGTAGAAGAAATCATCTCAAAATTTTGAGTATAAAATTGTCTAAAAATTCGGATAAACATGTTGGCAGATTCAAAACAGATTATTCTCAGCACAGTTTCAGATTTAGTAAACAATTTGTATAAATTCATAAAAAGCTCAAAAATTGTTACCAAAATTCTTGGTTGAACTAGACATCATTATCAACAATTTTGTAGAAGAAATCATCTCGAAATTTTGAGTATAAAATTGTCTAAAAATTCGGATAAACATGTTGGCAGATTCAAAACAGATTATTCTCAACACAGTTTCAGATTTAGTTAAAAATTTGTATAAATTCGTAGAAAGCTCAAAAATTATTTCAAAAAATTTCTGGATAAACTAGACATCATTATCAACAACGTTGTAGAAGAAATCATTTCGAAATTTTGAGTATAAAATTATCTAAAAATTCGGGTAAACATGCGGACAGATTCAAAGCAGGTTATTCTCAACACGGTTTCAGATTTAGTTAAAATTTTGTATAAATTCGTAGAAAGCTCAAAAATTGTTACCAAAATTCCTGGTTGAACTAGACATCATTATCAACAACTTTGTAGAAGAAATCATCTCGAAATTGTGAGTATAAAATTGTCTAAAAATTTGGGTAAACATCTTTGGTAGATTCAAAACAAGTTATTCCCAACACGGTTTGATTTAGTTAAAATTTTGTATAAATTCATAGAAAGCTCAAAATTATTACCAAAATTCCTGGTTGAACTAGACATCATTATCAACAACGTTTTAGAAGAAATCATCTCGAAATTTTGAGTATAGAATTGTCTAAAAATTCTGGTAAACATCTTTGCAGATTCAAAGCAGTTATTCTCAAGCAGCGTTACGGTAGTTAGGAACTCGTAGTGATGCCATTCGACCTAACCTATGCACCAGGCATGTTCATGAGCTTAATGAACAACATTTGAGATTCGTAGTTTCTTAGAATTGGCCGGTTACTATCGAAGATTCATTCAAGACTTTTCAAAAATTGGCCAAACCAATGACACATTTGACTCAAAAGAGGGTAAAGTTTGAATGGAACGAGTCTTGTGAAAATTCATTCCAAAAACTTAAGAAAAGATTGACGAGTGCCCCTATTCTCATAGTGCTAGAACGTGACGTTGGATACAACGTGTATTGTGATGCTTCCAAAGAAGGTCTGGGGTGCGTATTGATGCAGAATGGCAAGGTGGTGGCATATGGATCAAGGCAATTAAAGAACCATAGGAAAAATCATCTCATCCATGACTTGGAGTTAGCAGCTATAATTCACGCACTCAAAATTTGGAGATATTGTGGGACGGAAGGGTTAATATGGGAGCGAGAAGATATGATCGTGTCAATTATCCTCGACTTTTGAGTCTAAAAGTATGAGTTAATTTCGAGGACAAATTTTTTTTTAGGAGGGTAGATTGTGAAAACCACATTTTATTATTCTTAAAAGAAAATAAATAAATAAATTAATTAATTTTATCTAGAGTCTATCTCAAAAATGTATTAGTGTAAAAGTTAGTTTTAAATTAACCCAATTCAATCACTAACAAAGAAATAAATAAATAAATAAATAATTTTGTGGGTGTTTAATATTTGTTATTTATAAATTATTTTATTAGGGATTTATTTTAGAATTATAAATTGAACGTCCAAATAGCCCAAGGAGGTGAAATTGATAAGTTAAATCAGTTTAATTTCAAGTATTAGACCCTATGAAAGTGTAATTAAATATTCGATTCAGTTTAATAAAACTAAGGTTTGATCAATTAGGTCCGAATTGGAGTTAATTGCGTCGTGAGGATTGAGAATTTAGATTATTATGAACTAAATTTATTTATGAGGTGCTCAATTGAATATGTAGTTTATAGATGGAGATTTTGAGTCTGATAAAAAAGAATTGAAGGCCTAAATGATTTGGGAAATCAAAATGGAGGATGAAAATAAGTCTAATTTAATATTTGGAACCTTTTAGGAGTTCGATTAAAAATCTTATTGAGATTGATAAATTTAATTATAATTAATTGGCTCTAATGGAAGTCAAATTAGACTGATTAAATTATGTGGGATTTATGATTAGTCATAATTAATTTAATGATGTGCTAATTGAAATTTATTAAGACTAAGTGTTGCTTAATTAAATAAATCTTAAACATAAATTGAATCTAGGATTAAGAATGTATGTGAGTATGGGTGTGGGTGTGGGTGTGCAAAGAAACTTTTGTGGGTGTGTGCATGTGTTGTGCTGGAAGTGCCACAAGAGTGCATGTGTGCACGTGTCATGAGGTCAGAAGATAGGAGATGTAAATAATATGTCTGTGATGAATTGAAGAGTAGAGTACACCATTAAGTCCAAGACAGCAAACAGAAAAGAAGGAAAATTCAAGAACTTGTGAAGAGCTTCAATCATTCAATAACTCTAGGTAAGATTTTTAACTCTAATCTTGTAGTAAATCCTTCCTTACATCTCAAATCAAGATCAAATATAATTCAATTATATGTAAATCTACATATAATGAGAAGAAAAGAATTAAGTCAAGAACTAAGAAATTAATTTGGAAAATTTATCAAGTGGGTTTAATTTGTGTTATTCCTCATGAATTTGGACTTCATCTTTACATGCATCAATGAATTTTAAGAGATTTGAGGAATTAATTTCATGTTTGGGTATAAGAAGAACAAGTAAAGATTATTGAAGATGTTTTTGGCCATTTAAATCTGTCAGGAAGTTGTACAATTTTAGACAATTTTATACTCAAAATTTGAAGATGATTTCTCTACAAAGTTGTTGATAATGGTGTCTAGTTCATCCACAAAATTTTTCAACAATTATTGAGTTTTGTACAATTTATACATATTTTAAACCAAGTCAGAGCTATAGGCAGATTTTATTATGTATTTGAAAAATCATTAAAAATTTTATATTAAACCAAATCTGATAATTTCTAAGCAAAAAAAATGAAATTTGAGAAGTCTAGTTTCATAATAAAATTTTAGATCATGAAATTGATTTATAAATTTAAGTATGGAATTAATTTAAGAAAATGTGATAAATCTATGTCATAAACACTCTTGGAATTTTAAGAATTATTTATAATTTATTTTTGGAAAATGCTTTCTGAAAAATGACCATAACATATTTATTAAGTATTCTGTAGATTTACATGAATTTTAGAGTTGTATAAGTAATTTATTTATAATTTTATTTGCAAAATATATATTCTGAAAATTTAACGAGGTTAAAGAGGAATAAAAATTATCTCTTCAATTATTTATTTATAACTTATTTTTGGGAAATTCTTTCTGAAAAATGACTTGAACATATTTATTGAATATTCGCACATTTTCACGAATTTTAGAACTGTATAAATAATTTATTTATAATTTTATTACCTAAGGTATAACTGAAAATTTATGGATGATTCAAGACCATCACTTCAATTATTTATTTGGATAAAATTAGTTATTGTGTTGGTCTAATTCATCAAGTATTGTAAATTAGTAATCCATGTATGGGTGTATTGTAGTTTATTTAATATTGTGCTAGTTTAACCTTATAGATTAAAAGTCCATGCATGTGTGTAATTATGATTTATTTCTTCTTTTTTTTTTTGGTATCTAAATTATTATTTCATACCATGGTTTAAATAAATTGTTTATTTAAATTTTGTATAATTGTTTATTATTGTGTGACATGTGTAATATTTTATGTTCGGATTTACATTATTGGTAATTAAATTTTGAATTATTGTGAATATCTTAACGAGTAAAGAGACACAAAATTTAACCAGTGATACATTACTTTTAAAAGTGATGGGGTGAGCCCGGTCCGAAATCTTGCACAATGACTTGCGAACCCTAACATGGCACGGGAAGGTATTTCGGCTCTTATCGGTAGGCGATATAAGGTTGGTGGTGCGGGCGTCACAACATAGACCGTTCCCTTGGGGCAGACCGTGATGTCACGACTCGGGTATGTAACCCTGGTGCATGGGCATCATTGGTAGTTACTATAGGTAACATTTGAATATTTGACCAAGGGGGAGTCAGAATTGCCCGTGGCCATTGCTTAGCAGTTGAATGGAAATAGTGCTCCGCGGGGAGTTACTTAAACTTATCTGATAAACTAAATCTATGAAAATTTAAAAAGAAAAGTGGGCAATTTCCTTATGATGAAATACTGTCTCTGTTTGTCATTTTTATATTTATTATCTATTGTTATTATTTCAACTGATGGCATTCCTAGTATGCTTATTAAATGCTACCTGTTATTTTGTTACTAAGCATTATTCATTGTGGGTATTATTATCGGGGTGGGTATTTCGGGTTGTAGTATCTTATTGAGCTCGCTCATTGGCATCCTCATTGCCTTGGCGTTTCATGCAGTATCAAGAAAGCAAGAAACACCGAGGTGTTGGAAGGCAATATTCAGACCTGATTAGCTTGAAGCATGCCAAAGTTCCATAAACCATCTTTCTGAGTTTTCTAGTTTTTCTCTAGTTTTTTTTTTTTTTTTTTTTTTTTTGGTGTACTAAGACAAAGTTTTAAGTTTGACTGGAATTGTAATTGAAGAACTTTTAGTTTTGGTGTTGTAATTAATGAATGATGGTAAATTTGGTGGCAACATTAATGAGGATTCTTAATTAAGAAAATTGATTTTCAGTTTCAAACCTTATTATGATGTCCCCAAATTTTGGGGCGTCACAACATGGTATCAGAGCTTAGGTCTAGAAACCCTTGAGACCTTGGGTAGACTTAAGCACACGTCTCTTACTGCGTTTTGAGGAGTAGTGTCATGTTTTAGAAGGAATAGAATTATGTAACCCATAGTTTATGAGAGTTTTATGCTAATCATAGTAACTATCCTTGTTTGATCCTAACTAGCTTCACGCCAAATTTGTCGGATGTAAAATCATCACTTCTCTATCTTCATTGAACCTTTCCAATTCGACAAAGTATTGCCTTAAGATGATCAATTGGCAATTTTTGAGCCATGTTTATTGTATCTTGTATGTCGTTCTCTTGAAAACCGGTTGCACTCTTTTAATCCTTACAGGGTGAAGAATCTTAGGTGTTTGGTTTGAAATGTGTATGGCCAAACACAATTTCAATTCAACTATCTAGTTTGGTCACCAGCTCCATAATCTTAACCCTATTAAAAGTTCAAAACCATCATGTCATCCGACTGTACCGTCTGTTCAAATTCAATTTGAATTCTTATGCTAGTTATGCTATTGTCGTAGCCACGTCATACTCTTTCTTCTTTACTATAACTGTGTGAATCTTGGGATTAGAGCTTGAATGATTAGAAACACCTATGAGTGTAGCTTCACTGCTAGAAGGTTAAACTCGAGTAGATCTCATATGCAAATCATGTGAATTCGGAGTCTCTAGTTTGCGTTTAACTTGTCTGTAACTCCAGATGATCTGAGACTATTGGTTCAAGTTTTCTTTACCGAAAAAAAAAAAAAAAAAAGGCAATGAATTAGGGGCTTAGTTGAGTCAATGATTCTATCTTCTCCCCCGCTCGAGTCACCTAGTTAGTGTATTCATACCGGTCAGGGTATTCATACCAGTCAATGTATATAAATGTGTTTGGATTGTTTTGCCTCATTTTTCTTTCGTTAAGTTATTTTGTTATTCAGGTCCGTATGGAATCAATGTTGAATTCAGAGTTCAAATTCAATCATTCTCAAATTCAAATCGAACAAAATTATCTTCAAATTCAGAGTGATGTGCCAATCACGCCATTGATGTACAGAACCTAAACTGATTTTATTGCAGTTTGGGGAGGACATCCCCAATTACAGAGGCTCAAAAAAAAAAAAAAAGACCCAGAAAAAAAAATAAAAATAAATAAATAAATAAAAGAAGAAGAGAGAGATTGTGTTCTTCTTTCTCCTCCGGTAAACAGCCATACGCCGACCTCACTTTCTTGACCCTCCCGCTGTTTTCTTCATCTCAATTTCATTCTGGGAGACCTTCGAAAGCCCTGCCTCAGTGTGTTCCCTAAGAGAAGGCCTTGTGTCAGTATTTTCACCAAGAGAGTTAACTCTTCGCCGACCATCAAAGGTAAAATACGACAGCGCTCCAAACCGGGCCATACAAGTGGCCTGTCGTTTTACCTCTTTATTCTCTATGGAGGTAGCCTTCCGTTTCAGTTCTTTGTTCTCTGCCTTCAGCGTGCAAATCTCCGCTCGCGCATCCTTATACATATGCTGAAGCAAAGTGAGTTGGGCGTTAACCCGATGTACCTCACATGACTTGTTTTGAAAACGGTGAGGCAGGTTAGTGACCGCGGCCACTGTCTCCATACACGACTTCAACGTGTAGTGGTTGGCCTCAATATCAGTTTGAGCAACCATCACTTGCTCAACTGTTAATGTAGGAAGACTAGGATGAGTAAGAGCAGGGGCACTTGGCACAAAGGAGCTCGATGGATCATTAAGATCTGGAAAAAGAGAGAGGGGGCGAGACGAAGCCATGTATAGGAAGATAGAGGAAAGAAGGGAGTCGCAAAGAAATGGCGAAAAATAGAAGATGAAGAGAAGAAGGGATGGAAAAGTGATAGAGAAGAAGACAGAATGGAAGAAGACAAAGAGGGAGAAAGAGAGACGAGGCGAGCTTGCAAATCGATGAGGCTTACTTTTGTCGGCCAGCCGACGGAAAAGCAAGCTCGCGTGTCAAACGCGTTTTCGAAGGAAAGGAAAGAGGCGGGAGAGTTGTATGCATATACGTATATGAATTGTATATCTATGTATTATATATATTTGTTTACATATTTGGTCACAAGAGTGGCTTGGGTTCAGTGGTTCGGCTGTTGAGGATTGAAAGGCTAAGCCTGAGGTTAGAGGTTCGAGCCCCCATAACAACGAGTGTTTCTTTTGTTTTGTTTTGGTTTTTTTTTTTTTTTTATGTGTCTCGTATACCTATATATATATTTATTTATTTATTTCTTTATTTCCTTGATAGTGATTGAATTTGCTTAATTTAAAACTAACTTTTACACTAATACATTTTTGAGATAGACTCTAGATAAAATCAATTTTTTTATTTTCTTTTAAGAATAATAAAATGACGCCCCAAATTTTTGGAACATCATGGGAAAATTAAATAAACAAAATGACTTAATAAGCTAAAAAGTTGACATCCTAATAGAGCATTCCAACTCAGACATAACCAAAGGTTCAAATAATATTAAATAAAAACCTAAAATTATCCAAACACAACATCAAATGAAATTATAAGGTCCTTAATAGCTAATATATAAGATAACAAAGTTATTCGACTTTAGTCATGATTTCAAGTCAGCCAAGGCTTTACGTTGGCGTCAACTCCATTTCACTTCAATTATTTTCGCCAAAACACGGCATAAAATGCCAAGGCAACAAAAAATATGCCATGAGTTTTGCAACACAAGAAGAAAAACATAACCAACCTACCATTCTTTTAAGAGAAAAATAATAAAATTATAAACATGAGATAACAATATAATTGTAAACATAAATTACAACCATTAAAATAATTTCAATAATTTTAATAAATTAGGTGACACTCGAAATCTCACCAAAGAGACTTAACTTACCAACCACTAAGCATGGCACGGTTACTTGGAAACCCTCCCTTGGTCAAATATTTAAGTGTTACCAATCAGAACCAATCAGAATTACCAGGATGCCCACGTCCGAGTTATCTACCCAAGTAGTGGCATTTGTGGTGCCCCAAGGAAACTGGTCTGCCAGGATAAGTAACCTCCCTCAGGTGCCACCTCCACATCCACCCTTATTCCAAAACCGAATACCGAAAAGGGTTCAAATAAGTCACGTACATCTTAGAGTTTCAACACAATTTACGTGAGAATTTCAAAACCGTGGCTCACCGAACAACCGGTATTGACCGTCAACCCTTAATTTCAGACACTCTTTAAAACCAATACTCACCTAAACAACTGGTATTGACCGTCATTTGTTAACTTTGTGTATGCCGTGAATCATTTCAGTTAATTTTGATATTAATCACCAATAATTCCAATTTTTAATCACAAATAATGGTTTACCAACTCATTAAAATTCTCAACATAAAATATTACACATGTCACACGATAGTAAACAATGTACAAAATTTAAATAAACAATTTATTTAAACCATGGTATAAAATAATGATGTAGACACCAAAAAGAAGAAATAAATCATAATCACACACGTGCATGGATTTTTAATCTACAAGATTAGATTAGCACCATATTAAATTTTAGTCCAAGGAAAACAATTGAAGAGATGTTTTTTTTATTCCTCCTTAATCTGCCAAAATTTTCAGAATGTATATATTGCAAATGAAATTATAAATAAATTACTTATACAACTCTAAAATTCATATAACTCTATAGAATACTCCATAAACAGGTTATGGTCGTTTTCCAGAAAGCAGTTTCCAAAAATAAATTATAAATAATTCTTAAAAATTCCAAGAATGTTCATGACATAGATTTATCACATTTTCTTAAATTAATTCCATACTTAAATTTATAAATCAATTACATAATCTAAAAATTTATTATGAAAATAGACTTCTCAAATTTCATTTTTTGCTTAGAAATTATTAGATTTGGTTTAATATAAAATTTTTAATGATTTTTCAAACACATAATAAAATCTGCCTATAGCTCCAGATTTGGTTAAAAATCTGTATAAATTGGTACAAAACTCAATAATTGTTGAAAAATTTTGTGGATGAACTACACATCATTATAAACAACTTTGTAGAAGAAATCATCTTCAAATTTCGAAAGTAAAATTGTCTAAAATTCATATCACTTTCTGACAGATTTAGAGGGCCAAATAACATCTTTAATAATCTTTTTAATAGCATAAACTACACATGCAAGTCCAAACTCTACAATATTATCATGATTTTCAAACTACCAATATTTGATATACCATCATAAATTTTCATACAATTATAAATAAAATTCTATCTACAAGTTTAAACATTTTATCATATGTATATAATTTGAAATTTCAAATATAAAAAAAATGAGAGGATTGAGAGGGTTTTCTTACTATGTTAGGTTGCTTACGATTTATCGTCCGAATTTGATTTATGATTCTGATCGTAAGATATGACCGTCCTGGCTCCATGATCGTCTTGCTGAAATTTCACATTAATCGGATGCGATCTCACCGTTGATCTTCTATTGGATTCTCTTAGAACTTTTAGTTGTTGATCATTATCTTAGACTTAGAATTTGCAAGATCTAACCCCAAAAATGGATTCTACACGTCGAAAAACCTAAGGGTGGTCATCCCCAAAGTCATAGGACCACTCGATTAACCTAAATGTACTAGGATACACTGTAGCACCATGGGCCGAGAAACACTGGATAAAATTTGGTTCATCTTCTCCAACAGCCAAGATGCACGATAGAGAGACCCAGAATTTTAGTTTCAATGTCACCGCTCAAATACTATCTTCTTCATCGTAACTCCGCTTTATCTAATTTTTTGTCATTGATTCTCCTCACGGCCTAGTTTTTGGTTCACTACTCACACGCCTGTTCCGCCTCTTTTTGCATGTCGGGATCTCCAAAATTTGACAAAAATAAGATTATTTTCCTACCGTCTCGGACATTTTTTCAAACCATCTTTCGACCCCATAACTTTCTTAATTCTTAATGGTTTTACTTCATTCTTTCGCCAATCTCTTCAACTTATCAGACTTCATCTTACATGGCCTATTTGTCTCACTTCTTCCTAATGGATGGTTTTGGCATGTCGAAAACCAACTTTTGAACTTCAAAATAAACTTCTCTAACTTTGTTTCTTTCTCCTCCATCTTCCTTATTCTTCTCTTTCTTCACCTACAACACTTTGTGAATCTTGATTCTAGATGATTATGGCATACGTGATGGTGGTGGTGGCGGTCCGATGGTGCGCCAATGGTGGTGAAGTTCATGATTGGTGGTTCGAGGGTGATAGTATGGGTTGAGGCCATGGCTATGGAGGTGGGGGAGGAGGAAAACATAGATAAGGAAGGAGAAAGAGAGTTTTGAGAATGAGAGGTGGAGGAGAGGGAGAACCACAGAGAGGGAGAGAAAGATGAAGTCGAAGTGAAGGAAAATATGAAGAATGTGAAGAAAAGTTTGGTTCAATTTATGGGGAAAAAATGAGGAAGAGTAGAAGAAGATAAAAGAAAATGAAAAGAATTTTTTTAAAAAAAAAGAAAGAAAAGAAGTTGAACACTTGGTGGTATGCCATCAAGATGTCCACCACGCTTTTATTTATTTATTTTTTTTATTTTTTTACATACATAAGATGATTACACGCTGAAGGTGGAAAGCGAGAAAACTTGGGGAGCAAACCATGGTTTTTGATTGGATTTTACTAAAAATATTAGGTTCCATGTAATTTAATTACAAAATATAGAGAAAATATAATAAAATATCATAAATTTCAAAAATTAATCGAGCAATAATATAAAGTCAAAAATATTTTATTTTATTTTATTTAAAAATGTTCAAGATAAAAAATATACGACTATTAAATTTAAAATATTGTGAATAATTATTTAAGAAAATTAAAATATATATATTTTTTATTATATAAAAATACAGTTTTACAATCTATCCTCTTAAAAAATTTCATTCTAAATTTAAGTTGTCTTTGAGTTTTGAAAAGTTGTGTGTAATAAATGGGCAAACTCTATGATCAAGTTATTAGTTTCATTTTAACTCGCTCACATCCTCTCTCATCTTCCATTCAATGCTTTTTGCCTCACGTTTAGGTCCTTTGATGTACACGGTTGCATGAAGCTCTTGTGATTTGCAAAACTTTCAAACTGTTCATCGTAATGATCCCATTGCTTCAATGTGAAGCCCTTTACTTGAGAAAACATTCGCACACTTGCTAAGGATTAGTCTTGTTGACTGCCTTGTAGGCTGCTAGTGTCATTCGTCAATTTGTTGTGGTCAGAAAGCCAGTCTATCCTCCTTAAACAATTACCGCGTTCCATCAAATCCATGAGTCTTTTCCTTCTTTTGGTGGCCACTGATTACGGCTTTGTGTGTGGACAATCAATCTGTGTCCCAGATGATGTCGATGACGAATATATTCATGTCTCGAGGTTCGAGAATTCAAGTACACAAACAATTCGTAAGGGCTTGCATACCAATTCTAGTGATCTAACACACATTGCAAATGTGAAACAATACGATGAAAAACATATAACCAAGAGTTTTAAGACCGGTTTGATAGAAATTTTCATCGTAGGTTTTGATTACAAACGAGTCACACCAAAAGAGTTTTAACCGTAACTCTAAGCCCAAGGTTGGTATGTATAATAAAGATAACATAATACAAAGTGGCTATAACAACAATATCAATTAACATAAGGATTGGATGAATGACATTATAGTTTTGGACTTTCATGTGATCAAGATCATGGAGGAAGTGAAAACTAGATATCTAACCTGGAACTACATTGGCCCTACGTGTGTCAAAATAAATATCCAAGATTTGTCACTGAGTAAAGAAATTGCGACTGTTTACAAAATTCTAGTACTAGATAGGATAATCAAGGCTAAAAGGTTGTCAATTTAACAATGGTGGAATTGGAAAAAAAAAAGGGTAATGACTTATTCTTGAAGATGAACAACATCAAGCAAAGGTTATATATATGAGACAGGAGAATGATGATCAACACAAAACTCGTAAGAATAATAGTGACCCTCCCTTTTTATATATATAGAAAAGCATATATATATATATCTAATGTGCAATACTTCTCGTTCAGGAGTAAACCCACTCCCCTACGTAGGTGATCGTTAAATCGTTTGGAGTTGAAGCACATAACGCAATGATTATGAATTTGAAACATGTTCTCCCGAGTCAATGTTATTATGCCGGAAATTCGAATAACGTCCGAAGGTTGGTGAAGAAGAGTTCATTTTTGATGTCTTTTAATTAGCAAAACAGATAATATTATCATAATATAACCTAGTTGGGGCAAAGTTATTTCTAACCATTGGCCGAAACACGTGGGTAATGTAGATCACATAAGTCTATTCTTTTGATTGTCGCGAGAAGAAATTACAAGGTAAAACTATACCATTGGTTTGAGTTCTCTGGAGACATTGTGGGACGGAAGAGTCAACATGGGAGCGAGAAGATATGATAATGTCAATTACCTCAATTTTCGAAGTCTAAAGGTACGAATTAATTTCAAGGATCTAAATTCTTTTAGGAGAGTAGATTGTGAAAACACATATTTAAATTATTCTTGAAAGAAAATAAATAAATAAATAAATAAATTAGTTTTAAATTAGCCCAATTCTACAACTAACAAAGACCCTATTAAGAATAAAAGCGTTGTGGATGTTCAATAATTATTATTATAAAAAAAAAAAAAGAATAAACAAAACCGTAATGTTAACCCACATGACTCCAAACCCACCCTTCAATCCTTTTCACCTTTTCATTTCTTTTGATTTTTTTAATCTTTTATCTTTCCATTATTTCACCAACTTTTAATTGTTTTAATATTTTTTTTTCTCCCCTTGATTCCTATATAAACGGGTAGAGTGAGGGAGCTCTTCACATTTCCTCATTCTTCATTCATTATCTTCATTCGACTCTTTCCTTCTAATAAATTATATAGAGTAGAAATATTAATTTTAGATATGGGAGTGTTTAGAGTAAAAATGAGTATTTTTTTTAGAGTTGTAGATTTTATTAAATTATACATACTTTATGTTTTAGAAGTTTGATCAAAGTTATTTTTGGAGATCCATGGAGCAATTTCAAATTTTTGGTGATGGAATTAATTATTTTGAGGTAAATTCGGGTTGTATACAATATGGTCTATTTAAATCTCTTTGCAAAGAGTTCTCTTATTTTAAATTATCCTCAATTTGTAATCCACTTGATTATTGTGGTAAAATCATTTGTTGTCGAATCGTTGATATTCTGATCATTTGGTAAAATTCTCTACAAATATTTCAGTATTGAAATGGTGATTTGTCTGACTGAATGACATGGAAATACTCCGTACATGGATCAAGTGAATTTATTCACTGGTCATGTACTGAGTAAGACCGGTATTTGGTCCTAGATAAATTATGGTTGATTTGTTGTGCAATTTGGTAAATTGCTTTATTATCGTGATTGTTGATTTGATTCGATAAATTATTCTCAGATTCGAAGCCTTGTATTCTGTCAGATATTGTATACTTCCCGAATTAATTTATTTTTCAGGTGCGGAGCAGATTTTTAGCGGAGCTCAAAATTGAGATTAAAAAGATTTATTAATACGAGATTCGGGACCCGCCAACGTAATTATTAAATTTGGAGATAGTTTAATATTGTTTATTTTGGAGGTAATTAGAATATTTGGAGGATATTGTACCATTTGGAGACGATTGTAGTTATTATTTTTGAGAGCAAACTTGTATATTTTTGAGGCTATTTTAGTGTATTTAACGAATTCAATAAAGGCTGCCGCTACAAAATGGTATCGTAAAGTAGGGGATTAGGTCTTACATGGATCTGCAGTGGTGAGTATTATGGAAAAAAAAAAAAAGAAGAAAAGGGTTGATATTTAAGGTGAAAAATATATATATATTTTTTATATCGTAATGTGTAGCGGAACCATGTTATTTGCATGTTTTCAGTTGAGATTAAATCTTTTGGAGCATTACGGATTGACATTTCGAGGATCTAAATTAATTTAAGGGGATAGATTGTGACACCCTATATTTCTTGAAGCATTAGTATTTAGTGAGTGATATTGGTGGTTTATTATGATAATTTAGTGGTGAGATTTTTAGATAAGAATTTAATTTTAAATTATTTATTTGTATTTATCTTATCTATTTTATATCTATGATATTGTTGTTTATTCTGATATAATAATACATAAACTTTTCCCTAGCCTTTTCCTATCACGCAAAAA